>JAVDPK010002050.1:533158-564384 GCA_034780415.1 Cichlasoma orientale
TATCTATCTATCTATCTATCTATCTATCTATCTATCTATCTATCTATCTATCTATCTATCTATCTATCTATCTACACCTTCAGTGTGTGTGTGCGTGCCTTTGTTTGGCCCCTCTGCTTACCCAGATGGTGATATCTCATGATTATCTCTGTATGTACCTCCTCCTCCATCCTGCAGCCCTTCTGGGTCGGTCAGGTCCCACCAACCACAGTACTGCATCGATTTTGCTCCTCCAGGAAACACATACAGACACACACAGCTCCCCTAGGAGAATTTAAACTCCTCTCAGCACATTTCCCTGCCCTGATCTGACCACTGAGGCAACCTCTGACCTGGCTCTGTGAACTCCAAACCTGCGTCTGTCCCTTCTGATGTCTTCTGACCTCAGAGGATCATAAATCATTACCTCGGACACATAGTGACTCTGTAGCGGTTCTCTCTGATGTCTTGCACACAAATTGTGAAATTTTTCCTTTGTGAAAATCAGATATAATATCTTGACATATTCCTCTAAATTACTTCAGTAGTACATCTTCCACTCTAATTCTTCTGAAGGAAGATAGGGAACAAAGCAGCATATGAAGGCGGAGAAGAAGTGGTGATACTGATGTCTATGCGACATGCATTTTTTACATTTAATGAATTTAACATATGTGTATGGATGGAAAGTTATGAATCATAGCTCATGGGGAAATATACTATAAATATCACAGCTTGTTACAGTGGCTGAAAAATTACTAGATGAATATTTGTAGCATTATTCATAAGGTGTGATATAATACTCAAGGTAATGCTACCCTCTTTTTTCAATTCAATTCAATTCAATTTTATTTATAAAGTGCCAAATCACAACAAACAGTTGCCTCAAGGTGCTTTATATTGTTAAGTATAACAATATACTTAACAATATAATTACAGAGAAAACCCAGCAGTCAAAACGACCCCCGATGAGCAAGCACTTGGCGACAATGGGAAGGAAAAACTCCCTTTTAACAGGAAGAACCCTCTGGCAGAACCAGGCTCAGGGAGGGGCATTCATCTGCAGTGACCGGTTGGGGGTGAGGAAGACAGGACAAAAGACAAGGTGTGGAAGAGATTAATAATAACTCATGATTAAATGCAAAGTGGGGTATAAACATACAGAGAGTGAAAAGTGGTGAATGAAAAATAAACAGTGCACCTTGACCTTTATTTTTAAAACTGTCATTTTAAAACTGTACTATTCACTTCAAGAATAAAAACCGTGCCCAACATCCCGAAGCAATGTTGAGGCTGAGGTTTTGTGGTACTATTTAATGAAGTTGTCAGCTGAGAACTAAACTTAGCACAGAAAGCAAGGAACTTGGTGTTTGGTTGATCATTTCTTTGTTGCAACAATGCTTCGTGGCAATAAATCTTATACCACTGGAAACGCCTGTTTATTTCCACTTAAATGATGTCACATTTGTAAAGAAAATGCATTTGTGAGCAGCACCCATGAAAAACTTGCCAAATCCTCTCTGCCAATGCTTATTCTATGGTGAAGTTTGTTGGATTGAATGACTGAAGTCTGAAGAAACAAGCATATATTGGTCATTTAACAATTTATTTATTTAACAAACAGGGGCGTCAGTATCATGTGGAAGAACCATACACAACCTGGCACCTCCCCTTCGTGCTGCTCACCAGCTTGGTCACACACACTGTTGTGGGATGGCATTTCATTCTTCAACCAGCATTTGTCGCAAGTCAGCCAATGTGGTTGCGTTGGTCACTCTGGCATGAAAAGCACACCCAAGCTGATCCCACAAGTGTTCAGTGGGGTTGAGGTCAGGACTGCAGGCAGGCCATTCCATCCTCTCCACTCCCAAATTCTGGAGGTAGCTTCTGATAAACCTGATCTGTGGGGGCGAGCGTTGTCATCTTGGAGGATAGAGTTCGATCCCAGACTGTGGAGATGTGGGATTGACACTGGTTGCAGAATCTCATCTCAGTATCGCTCTGCATTGAGGTTGCCTCCAATGATGATGGTGAATGATGATGAGTCAATAGCTTTTTGGTATTGGGAGTTTGGCTTTTTGGTACTGGCAGAGAAGGTTTGCCAAGTTTTTCATGGGCACAACCCACATACTCAACTCTGCTGCGCAGCCCACAAATGCATTTTCTTTGCAAATGTGGTGCCATTTAAGGGGAAATAAACAAGCTTTCCAACACTAAAAGATGTATTGCCAAGAAGCGTTGTTACAACAAAGAAATAATCAACCAGACACAAATTTCCTTATTTTTGTGCTATGTTTAGATACCCAGATGCCTCCTTTTTCTTCTTCTGTTGAACCCACTGTTCTGTGATGGGAGTAGTACACACCTTTGCCTGAAGTCCCGAGTGTAAAGGCAATTTCCCACATAAAAAATAACTTTAATTTCTTAGAAGAACTCTCAATGAGTCAATCAAGAATTCTTTTATTTTTTTTTTTTGTATTGAAGGCTTTAATCAAACCCATAAAAGATAATGGTTCAAACAATTTATTAAATAGTTTTTAGCTGTGATAACAGTGATCGAAAATGTTTTTTTTTATCCATTTGTCGTCTATTCTGCACTTAAGAATTCATCCTGCTACTTCTATCAGCAGCCACATCGTAAATAAACATCAGTGACCCGCTTCCACTGGCAGCCATACATGCCCATGCCATAACACTGTCTCCACCATGTTTGACAGATGATGTGGTTTGCTTCAGCTCATGAGCTGTTTCTCCCATATTTTTCTCTTTCCATCACTGTGGTAAGCGTTAAATCTTGGTTTCATCTGTTCACAGATTTTTTTTCTTCTTCCCAGAACTGTGCAGGCTCTTTTAGATGCTTTCTGGCAAAGTCTACTCTGGCTTTCTTGTGCTTGAGTGTAACCAGCATCTTGCACCTTGTTGTAAAACCTCTTTATATTCATGATTTTTACATTTTGACTCTGACAATGATACACCCACCTCTTCAAGAGTGCTCTTGACATGGTTAGGTGTTTTAAGGTGTTTTTCTTAACCAAGGCAATCATTTGTGATCATGCATTTCAATTGTGTTCGGGCCTTTTGGTGTCACTGAGCTGGCCGGTGCATTCATTCATTTCACTCTGATAGGATTCATTTGGTTTTTCATCCTTTCCTTGCATTAACGTCTCCGTGAACCTCATAATGAGAGTTCCAGTGAAAAGCTGGATGGGGAAATGCAAGTTCAGCACTTGGAATCTACTCCAGATCTTTTATTCTTAATTTGTCATAAAATAATGACTTCACCTGGCCATTAAACTGCTTATCAGTCAATTGTCCAGTTACTTTTGAGCCTCTGAAAAAATGGAAGGTGAGGCATAATAATGTCTGTAATTCCCAAACAGTTAATGCAGCACTTTTCTTAAACCCCTTGAATTTAAACTAAAAGTGTGCACTTCAATCACATCTTGATTGCTTGATTTAAAATCCACTGTGGAAGGGGCTACAAAACTTGTCCAAATGGACCCAACTGTGGACTGTTATCAGATTTTCTGTAAGTCACAGCCCTGCCTTCCAGGGTATCTGGCTTGCTGGTGTGTGCAGTTCTTGTCACTTGTCAGTCAGCTGTCATTTAATATCTTGCTGAATTAAAACACTGAGGAAAGACTGGTGAGATCTGCTGCTGAAGGAGAGCAGCTTTTTAAACATTTTTATCAAGATAATAGATATTCAAATGTTTCATATTCCAAGGCTCTTGAGGGAAATCCTGGCAGTCTGCACTAACTAACCACATCAAGGCACACACACACACACACACACCTTAACACACATGTCCACAGACTTTACCTGGGGGGTCTGAGCTCCCCCTCTATGGGCCTTCACCCCACACGCTCATCTCAATTAATCACCAAACAAAACAGATGTCAAGAACAAAGGAACGATCTCCAGCCCTGTGGGGTAGGGAGGGAGGGAGGAAGGGAGGGAGGAAAGGGGAGAATAAGCAGAAGGAGGAGGGATGGCAGGAGAAATAGAAAGCAGGAGAAGGAAGCCACAGTGCATTTAGAGCTAGGTGGTGAATTTGAGGCAGGTGACTGAAGGTTGTCGGGGCAGTTAGAGTGGGATGTGTTAGCTGTTTATGTGCCTGAAGCCCAGTGATACTGTAACTGTACAATACAAGATGAAACTGTAAAAGAGTGGGAAAAAAAAAAGAAGAAGAAGAAGAAGTCACGATGCAAGAGGGGGAGAGAGTTAGAGACGGCGAGAGAGTGAGAAAACAACAAAGCCCTGGAGATGAAAGACAGTCTACAAAACAATGGATACAAAATAATGCTCAGCGGTGTGCAGAAATAGAGCAAAGATTGAAAACCTGCCAAGATAAAGACAAACCCCCGCCTTTGAACTGTCACTTCGCTGCGATACTGTCAGAAAACAAATGGCAATCTTGACAGGTTTCAGCTGCTTTGAAAGAGACTGAATCATATTTTATTCACAAACGCATATTTTATGGCTTTTATAGCAAAGATCATAACCTGTTGTTAAGCAGTGAATTCTTGAATCTTGTGCTAAATTATTGACATTTACATAATGTACAGATGGCACGGGGGGAGGCGGGGGGGGCAGAGAGGGGTGAAAGCAGGGGAAGAGGAAGGAAATGGGGGGAAGAAAAAGAGAGGAGGGAGCTGCAAGGGACATCTTTTTTCTTTTTTCTTTTTTTTTTTTAAATAACATGCATCCATGAAGAATGCCACATTGTTTGAAGTCTCAATATTACAGGGAATAGCCATCAGTCTGCCAGCATTATCTGTTTCTTTTTCCTCTATCCGCCCATCCTTCAGCAGCGGCAGTCCTCTTTCTCTCTGCCTGCCTGTGGAGTGTGGACAGTGAGACTTACAGCTTGCATCAATAACAGGCAGATAACAGCCCAGTCCTCAGTCTTCAAGCACAGCCTTAAATCACATCAGCCCCGAGGGGAAGCAAATGAAGAGTGAGGAGGAGGAGGAGGAGGAGGAGGAGAGGGGAAAAGCTTACCTCTTATACGACAACAACAACAACAACAACAACAGTGCCGTGTGGGTAAAATACACACAAAATTACAAGAACATATTAATTTATGCAGCTTTGAAATAAGCCTTGGTGTTTAAAGTGAGAGTTCCCACGTTGAGCGACACGCCAGCGGAGGAGAGGAGAGGAGAGTGTGCGTTTGAGTGTTTGCATATGTGTCTCTGCCTGCCTTCTGACTAATTTGTTCTGTTTCTCTGTACGAAAGCAGCACATCACTGAGCTGAAGTACACGACATGAAAAAACTCTCCATCGTGCGCTCCAGCCGTGATCCAGAGCACACCGGGAAGGACAGACCTCAGGTGTAGGACCTGAACTAAACAGTGGCACAAAATCAGGTTTGTTTGACTTGTGTGTTGTTCCCAGGTTTTACTCCTATCTTCGGTGGTTGTACCAACCAAGCTACCTAAATAAAGAAGAAGGAACAGAAATAGCCAGTTTGTCAGGGGCGATAATGCAGTAAAGTTCAAGGTTACTATTGCAAAGAAAATGTTCACAATAAGCAGACTGTGATCAGCTGGTCATTTCAGAGAGGCGACAACCATTTAGGCCGGGGGACTGAAGGGTTCCGTCATACAACGAGCGATTATGCATTTGTCACTGCTGTGATCTGCAGAAACTCATTAAAAACATTTGCCAGCATCACTACTGAGAGCGGTGTTAACCTACACGTGTGCTGGCAGCCATGGTGTAAAGATGATGGGCAGCTCTCCTCTGGAAGAAGAGAACAAGGGAGGCCCAAAGAGGACCTGGACATGGGTCATGCTTTCAGATTATTATTATTTTTTTTTTTTGAATGAGTTTTTGTCACAACAGCATTCACCTCTGTTTGGTCTTCTGTGTTTATTTCCTGACCTTCTGCTTTGTACATGGCGTACTGTGAAATGTTGACTCTAGAGGAAATTATTCTCCTCCACGGCTTTGGAAAACATATGATTTTCTTCCTTTATGTCAGCGATATCATATGTAACCGTATCCTCACATGTATCATTATCCTTTGAAACGTCTCCCCTGTGCTCCCTCCCCGAGGCCTCTTTTGCTCTTCACCGATTCTTTTTATTTTCAGTCTCTTCTTGTTCTTTCTGTTTTCAAATAGAGACGTGCCTGAGTGAAGAACCAATAAAAATACAGTAACTATTTTTATTCTTTTTTTTATTTTAGGCTACTTAAGGGAAACAACTTTGGTCTGGGAAACTTATTTATTGCCACATCCAGCAGATTTACTTTACACATTTCTTCTTCTTTTAGCTCCATTTTGGGTCTCCTTCAGGTCGGGTTTATAAGCTGCTAAATCGTGTTTCCAGTTGTTAGAAGAAGAGGTGCAGGGAGTTGAAGCTTGTTGCTGTAACGGCTGGATGGAACAGTAGACTCAGAAGCAGGATGTAAGCCTGTAACTCATCTTTTAAATGTTCAAAGCTTGGGTCATATGACAGGTTGGCAGGCCAGGAAACAAACACTCGACAGAAAGGGCAGGGTGCAGAAGCAGTCCAAAAATCAAAAAACTCCAAAAAGCTAAATTTATGGGGATGAGGCAAACACAATGGTAAAAAAACAACAACAACAAAAACAATACACAAGAGAATCACAAGGTCACAAGAGAATGCTGAAACGCTCAGTGCAAAGCTGAGACTGGGAAGAGAGGGAAGCTGCATATATACTGGATGGGTAATTAGCTATTAGGAAACAGGTGTGGTTGAAAACTGGCGGGGGCCCAGAACAAAGGGAGGAAGTAGAACTAGAACCACAGGGCTACGTTATGAAGGAAGATCAACACAACCAGGTTTCCTTTATGTTAGCCGGCTTGACAAAACCTAAAACCCCAGCCGGAGATGATGGTTTTCAACTTCCTCTGTTAACCCGGGCTTTCTGCCTCAGGCCCTGTGTGCGCGCACGAATCAAGGGGTGTTTTCTGCATCACGTGACTCTTCTTCCACAAAAAGAGATCTCTGTGAGTGCTGTACAATAGATCTCTTAGAGATGTTATCAGATGATAATGAAAAATATTGTGATAAAATTCTATAAGGAACAGAAAAAACATTCAGCAGTTAAAAATGCAGCACTGTTGCGAATAAGAGGAGATAATAACGCTGCGGGAAATCATTCAGTCTTGGGAAATATCTTTTTGCGCACAAAGTGGTAACATAAACATTTTAATTCAAGTTGGTTATTTTAAGGCTGAGTGCACTCTCGGTGCTGCTGTGTATTCCTAAGGTGACGGCTGCGCGTTAGAGCTCTGAAGCTTCAAACTTTAGTTTGTGGGCAGATCAAAGTGAAATTAACTGACTGAACAGGTTTTCTTGGTGTGTGACCTGCGTTCTACAAGCATGTTGACATGTTGTCAATACAAATAATGGCAGTAAAAAACATAGTTTTAAATAGCTCTGTACGGCATTATTATCACTTTAACCTTCAGATCAATCTATTGACGTTGAAGGAGAGGTCATAGGTCAAATGTGACATATTTATATTTATTCTCTTTATCCAGCACTTTGTATAAAGTACTACACACCACATTTCTAAGCATCATTGTTTCTAAGTTATGTTTGTCAATTTCGAGTTCCTGTAGTACATTGGTGGCTCCTCATATTTAACATGACTTAAGTAAAAACAATTAGATCAAGTAGTACAAGTACACGTAATCCCTCTGAGCCAAAATTTCAGGCTGTAAGTCTGGTTTTTTTGGATCTTTATGATATTAAAAAGAGGGGATATTCCTAATATGGTCAACTCAATAGCAGCCCCTCCTACCTGCTGTTTAAACTTTCTGTTTATGAGGGGCAGCCAATCACAAGAAAGCTTGCTTAAAGCTGGTAAAATAATGTGGTTTAGACGGAGGATGAAGACCCAGCATAAAATAAGCATTATTTTGACATGTGAACCATGCAAAGCCACTCTAACAGAGTAACTTTGGAAATGAGCCTAATAGACCCCCTTTAAAACTTAGGGTTCGGATGCATAACTGGACTTTCTTCTTTATTTACCCCTGCTCTGTCCTTCCATCCATTTTTGCTCCTCCCTCCTCCCTGTATCTCTTGTTCCTTGGCTCTGTCACTCATAGATGCACACATCAACACCTCTACACTGCAACCCACAGCTCACTCATCGCTCCTCATTTGTTTCATTTTTCTCTTCCCGGCTACCCCGCTCCCTCTTATTTTCTCTCTCTCTCGACATAATGATTCAGTGACACTTGTCTTTTCGCGTGTTATGCCAACAGGAGGAGCGTGCACACACACACACACACAAACGCTGACAAACACACACACTCAAACACAGGAGAGCTTTAGAGAGTAATGGGAAGTCTACTCGAGTCCAGCCTCTACAATAAACAGCCTGTGTAACACGCTCTGACCTGAGGTCAGGGGTCGGGCGGTGTTTCGATTTCTTTTGTACCCTCTTTGCTGCCGGGGTCACACAACCCTCACGGACAGCTGCTGTCCACACTGCCTTCGTGCTCTGAAGTATGGATCAGAACAGCTACAGAGATTTAAGGGATTACTTCACTCTCTTTCTCACAGACACACACATCAACACACCTTTAGCATATGCAGCCTATACACAGTGTTCACACTGCACAGAGATAAAGGCGTACGAGCGGACATTTTATTGCATTTTCCGAATGTTTATTTTGTGTTCAATAATGTCAGGCCGCAGACTAGCTAGATCCTGACCTCTGCCCTGCGCTCAGCACCTGTCGACCTTGTTTACAGGAAAGTTCAGAGGTCAAAGGGGACTTGCCCAGTCGTACTCCCAGATGGAGCCCTTTTTGTGGCAGGGGCAACACCTGTTAAACACACGGACACACACGGACACACACACACACACACACACACACACACATGAGATATAGTCTCCTCAGTGTGATAAACAGAGCAGCATGTGAATCCTGAGTGACATTTACACTGGCACTCTGAGGGTTATCCACAGAAAACTGTCCTCGGGGCCCCAAAGGGTAAAACTACTGTGTGAGGATTTTCTGTGGATAACCCACCATGTGTTGCCCACAGAAAACCCTCCTGGGGACCCTAAAGGGCAAGACTGCTGTGGGCCCTGTTTGGGCACACCCACTTGGGGCCCATGTGGGATAAGTATGGGTTTCTCCTGCCCACACAGCCTTACAGTTCACCCACCCCTACCCACTGTGGGCCTGCACGGGCTTCTTTGCTAGGTCTCAACACAGTGGCTGGAGGTCACACAGTTGCCACCTCCAGTTGCTGTGTGAGCGTACGTGTGCGCTTGGTTTTCTGTGTGTGTGTCTGAAAAAATGTGACAAACAGTGCATATGTTAACCACAATGACAATGTGTGACTCAACAGTTTCCACTGTTTGAGGACTTGTTTTAAGAAATATCCGCACCCAGTGATTTGATTTATAAATTACATTTTGATTAAACTTAAATGTTACTGTCAATGCTTTAAATTGCTATAAAGTGAGTTTAGATGCGGAATTGCTAATATTATGTTGGTAAAGCAGATATTGGGCTCTTATGCAATGCTTTCTGACAAAATCTGAGACAAATAAACGTAAAGAACCGCGCTGCATTACTCATGTTGTGGAGATATAAAGTTGTTCCCAGGGACTCATGGGCTAAAAGCAAAAGTCAGCCGTGATTTGGGGTTACGGTGAGTTAGGTTTAGGTAAGTATCAGTTATGGCTTATGCTAGTCTTCTGAGAAAATGACTGTAATGTTCCCTGATGTGACAGAAACAAGACAAAGCATGTGTATGAGTGTGTGTGGTGAGCTGTCAGAGAAGATCTGGTGAGAGTGGGCTAATTGGAGTTAATTCACCATCTGTCTGTGTGAGCCAGCAGACAGGGTCATTAGCAGAGACAAGTCCAGCCACAGGGGAGGCCGAGAGGGGAATCACCATCCCTCACTTGCTCTCCCTCTGACTTTAGTCTTCCTTTCCTTCCTGTCTCGTCATGTCACTCTGTCCTTGTGACTGTTCTCCCTTCTTTGCACTCCTGGTGGAAACATTGATCTTTCTGAGAAACATAAAACGTGGAAATCATCTGAACACTTTGTTTGACTTACTGATTCTGTTACATGCGAAACACAGTTTTGAAGTGGCGGTGATCTAATTTGGTGTACCGTGATCAGCGGTACAGAGCTTTGCTTTTTACTGTTTACTCAGATTAGCGCTGCCCTCTGCTGGGCTGAGGTTGTCACACTTGAGCACAGAGATTTCAGAAAGAAGAAAAATGGAGCATAAGCACATAAATCCAGACAGACGTATCCTTCAGCTAAAGTAGATAAAAGACACCGCACAATGCCGTTTCAAAGCTGATGCTACAACACTGATAGAAGGCATAGCTGAAGCATCTTCCTGCGCTCATGTTTGTCCGTTTAGACAAAATAAAACGCGTGTGCCCTTATTTACCCTTCATTTGAGTACATTTTTATACCAGATTGGTGCTTTTCCAGTCTTACTGACCACTCAAAGTACTTTACACTGCAACCCACATTAATCTTTTCCTGTTTATTCATAGAGCACTTAATTCTATACACTGAAGCGCATTATCTGCCTCATCAGTCACTGAATCATTTCAAACTTGTGATATATTCCTATACAAATATGCATGTTTTCATGTGTTTAAAGGGGTGTTTCATCTGCCCACCTGAGAACAAAAATGCAGTATGGAGGTTTTTGAATAGGGCCATGACACATGCTGATACTGCTTTTTGATTTACTGACTTTTCACCACAGACTTCTGCTCTGTAGCCCACAACCTAAGAAATATACACATACATAAATCAGACTAACAGCGCAGAGCACACATGCATAGTTTGTACTGTGGTTTGAAGGGGGGTTTATAGCTTTGCTCTAAAGGCTCTTTGACTAAAGGTTCATCATGGAAGCAAACAGTTCATTTGCTTCATCACCAGAAAGAAAGTAAACAGTGCTTGACATTATCATATAAAGTGTGTAACGCAGCACTGAATCATTTTTGCACACATACAGGAGTACATTTCTTGATTGTTCGACTACAGCAGAACGTTTTGCATTTTTACTTGATTATCCAGCTTGCAACACTATTCCCATTAAAACCTTGGATAGCCTCCTTTGTACATGAGCAGCTTCTATATCGCAGTCCTTTCAAATGCTCTGAAATGACCTGCAGAGATCTATGTTGTGTGTGTTGTTGAGGTTAGCTGGGAAAGGGGTAAAACTGTGAGGCCCAGAGACAGAAAGGAGCCCAGAAATATGCCAGGAATTGCAGATATTTATTGTTTTAGGGTCTTAGGAGAGCTGCAGTCAGAGGACCCTGCATTTCTAGCAGTGAAGGTCAGAGGTGAGACTCTACATTCTCGCCGCTGTTGCTGCTGGACAAACACGTAACACGAGAGCTCACACTTTGAGACATTCAGTACAAACCTAAGATTGCGATGTAGTCACAAATCTTGTTGACCACATTTGTAAGTTAGTTTCTTAGACAAAAAAAAAGATCTATCGTTTGAAAAGTCAGAAAAGCCCAGCCTTTACGGCAGCACAAGCCTCGTCACAACTTCACGTCTCTGGCACTCACGTATCAAAACAGAATATTATAAGCTTTGCTAGTTCTCATACAAAGCTGTAGACATTTTGCACAGCAGCTGTTTTGCCATTGCCTCATAATCCATGACATTGCGCCAGTGAGTCAGCATGAAACTGACAAGAGGCTAAAATATTTTTTTTTTAATCCTGCCGTATTAGGTCACTGTCAGTGTGTAAATCAGTAAAATGATTTGCCTCTCTTGTCCTTTCCACACTGAGCAATCAGTGTAATGCACCTGCTGTGTGTCCTCCAGGCAGCCAGAGGTGGCCAGGTCAGTGAACACCTCATTGCAGTAACTCTGGGCTTCCTGCCAGGTTGAGGACATTAACGCCAAGTCAGAGGTGACAAGGCAAGTCCATCTGAACAACACAGACTGATGGACATGTGACTAGAGAATATGCTGCATGTAATATTTTTAGACACTTCTGGCTTGAAAAACTTTCAATAACAGATGACATAACTCCTGTTGTTAAGCTTCTGCATGGGGAAAACGCTGACCTTGAGCTTTCTCTAGAGATACAGTCGTGTGAAAAAAGAAAGTTTTCACAGGAATCTGTGCTGTCCTCTGAAAAACTAAGTACATGCTTACTGCTTCCATAGGAAAAAGCAGACGTTCTGCCAATTTGCTAGTCTGGAGCATTCAGGTATGTGTTAACACAATGCTACAATCTGCCCAGGAGTGGACATCCATCATGCAAATCATCATGCAAAAATCCAAGAGCTACATCTCAGACTCTAAAGGCCTCAGTTAGAATGTTAAATGTTAACGTTCATGATAGAAGTAGAAAAAGACTGAGCAGGTATGGCTTGTTTAGAAGGGTTGCTAGGAGAAAGACTCTTCTCTCTAAAATGAACATGGGTTTGCAACCAAAAGACTTCTGGAACAAGGTGGGGACTTTTGGCCATAACGCGCAGCACCACAGTTGGTGAAAACGAAACGCGGCATAACAACACAAACACATCATACCAACTGTCAAGCACAGGGGTGATGATCTGGGCTTTTTTTGCGGCCACAGGACCCGGGCACCTTGCAGTCGTTGAGTCGACCGTGAACTCCTCTGTAAACCAAAGTATTCTAGAGTCGAATGTGAGGCCGTCTGTCTGACAGCTAAAGCTCGATCGAAACTGGGTCATGCAAAAGGACAATGATCCCAAGCACAGCAGCAAATCTACAGCAGAGTGGCTAAACAAATGCCCTCAATGAACTGAAGAAGCGCTAAATAATAATAATGTGAGAGACCATTGAAGTCATACGGAAAATGGTTACTTCAAGGTAGTGCTACTAAAAGTGGTTCTACTAGCTACTGAATCATGTACTTGTTTTTCACAGGACTGCTGAAGTCTACATTTTTCCTCGTGTTGTTGCTGTTTCTGTTTATTTGTGTGATGGTCATAGGCTGAGCTTTTGTTTTCTACATGAATGTAGAAGTGTCGATAATGTATTGGTTGAAAAGCTTTTTGTTTTCTAAACTGATTAAAGGTGCTTAAATAATTAACTAAGATATTTAGGAAATCCTAGTGGCCACTGTGCTTAAGTTAATGCTGCTACTCTTTAGTACTTTGCTCCTGTGAAATGCTTCATCTAGCTGCCAAAGAACAGTTTGTTTGTGTACCTAGGCTTAATTTATATTTGTGTATTAACTTTCTCTGTACACAGAAGCTGCATAACTATGTTTATTCATGTCTAGCTTTGCCCGGCTATCTTTGTTCAGCTCTATGTTTATGCTTGTTCTTCGACTCTGAGTATAAAAGTTATGAGTCAGCATACCTGGCCGGTAAACCTGTGATTCAAATATTGAGCCATCTGAGTCAGCGTCATTAATTATACATGCAAAGAAACTACTTCTTGCATTTGCAACTAGCACTGTTATTTTGGTAGCAGTTCAAATACTTTGCACATATAAATGCATGGCAGAAGATTATACACACACAGTCATGTGCTTTTCATTATATTGTCTAGATTTTTTTTTAAATGTATGAAGGCTTGCTGTAAGGTTAAGTGCTGACTGTGGTGGTTATGGTGACCGGGATGGTGCAGCATTTTTATCCATGGTCCCCTCCACACCACATATTGAGACAATGTCCCTTTAAAAAGGCCTCACTTGTGAATTTCATAAGAAACACGTGGCTCAAAAAAAGACATGAGCTGATATGTGGATGAAATAAAAGATTACAGCACAGAAATAACAGGTAACTGTTTTAACAGTTAGAGCTAAACAAACAAAAACTACAAAAAGAGGAATATAGGAGAACAAAGACTATAAAACAAACTTTAATTGTACAACCTCAGTTCCAAAAACACAGTTCACCATGCCATCCATAAATGGAGGTTAATGCCTTGCATATTTTCAGCAAGGCAAAGCTAAACTGCATACTGCATCTATTACAGCAGCGTAGCTTCATAGTAAAAGAGTCCAGGTGCTGAACTGGCCAACCTGCAGTCCACACTTTTCACGAACTGCAAATATTTGGGCCATCATGAAATTAAAACTATGACAAATATGACCCAGGACTGCTGAGGGGCTAGAATCCTATATCAGACAAGAATGGGACAACATTCCTCTCCCAAAAGTCCAGAAATTGGTCTCCTCTGTTCCCAGATATTTACAGACTGTCTGAAAAAGAAAAGAGGATGCTACACAGTGGTAAACATGGCCCTGTCCCATCTTTCTTGAGACATGTTGCTGCCATTAATTTGAAAATTGACTTATTTTTCTTAAAATTAGACATTTTCTCAGTTTAAGCATTTGATATGTATTCTACCTTCTACTAGGAATAAAATATGGCTCTATGAGATCTGCAAATTGTTGTATTCTGCGTATTAACATTTTACACAGCATCCCAACTTTGTTGGAATTGGGGCTGTGTTTACGTAGCATATATTTGCAGATACAGTATTTATCCTTTATATTTGCCAGTCCTGAAACCTGTGCATTTATATTTATTATGTATTTAGTAACGTGTCCCACATTGCACCGCATTTAGTTTGCAGCCTATAATTTGAAAAACCGTGTCATGGAGCCGGTAGGAGTCGCTACTCGGCGTGCCCTAACAGTTGGTTAATTCATGGTGGAGATCCGGGATGGAAATGCCAAAGAAGATAAAGGAGCCGGGCAGCTGTCTTTGGACGAGAAAACAGCGCGACAGATAAAAGTTCCTACACAAGAGAGTTTGAGAAAAGCTTCGCCATGAGCTGGAGTAAAGAATAAGCTGTTCCGGGCGTCTTGGACGAGCAGGTTGTTCGACTTTGAAGCCCTCAAGTTTGGACAGCTAGTTGACGCTGCGCCGCCGCTCGCTGCTGTTAGCCTAGCTTGCTGGGTAACTGTTACGTCTCCATCTCCGAGTTTCCTGTCTGTGCGTCCACCTTGTCAGCAATACTGTGCAGTTAGTGGTCCTTTTGCGTGCTCTTTTTATTGACTGTAACAGAGCATGATTTTTTTGTTATTTCACACTTAAAGCGGTACGGTAGCTCGTCCGTATGCTAGCTGAGACTAGCTAACGTTTGCCGGGCCAGACAGCAACTTCGGCAGCAGAGTTTCGGGGAGTATTGTCGCTCACAAGCAACCCGTGCTGCCAAAAGGAGTCCGGCTGCAGACATGTTTGAAATGGAGACACATATCTCGTGCCTTTTCCCGGAAATCTTGGCCATTATTTTTAGTTACCTAGACGTTAAGGACAAAGGGAGAGTAGCCCAAGTGTGCACGGCCTGGAGAGACGCGTCCTACCACAAGTCGGTGTGGAGGGGGGTGGAAGCCAAGCTCCATCTGCGGCGAGCCAACCCGTCTCTGTTCCCCAGCCTCCAGACCCGTGGCATCAAGAAGGTTCAGATTCTCAGCTTGAGGCGAAGCCTGAGTTACGTGATTCAAGGGATGCCGCACATCGAAAGCCTTAACCTGTGTGGGTGTTTTAACCTCACAGACAATGGTCTCGGACATGCCTTTGTGCAGGACATCTCATCCCTGCGAGTGCTGAACCTCAGCCTTTGTAAACAGATCACGGACTCCAGCCTGGGAAGGATCGCCCAGTACCTCAAAAACCTGGAGGTGCTTGAACTCGGGGGATGCAGCAATATCACAAACACAGGTCTGCTGCTCATTGCCTGGGGCTTGCACAGACTCAAGAGCCTTAACCTACGCAGCTGCAGGCATGTGTCAGATGTGGGCATCGGGCACCTGTCTGGTATGACCCGCAGTGCTGCGGAGGGTTGCCTGTCCCTGGAGAAGTTAACTTTGCAGGACTGCCAGAAGCTAACTGACCTTTCCCTCAAACATATCTCAAAGGGCCTAAACAAGCTCAAAGTGCTCAACCTCAGCTTCTGTGGGGGAATATCAGATGCAGGAATGATCCACTTGTCACACATGACCCACCTGCGCAGCCTGAACCTGCGGTCGTGTGATAACATCAGTGACACTGGGATAATGCATCTGGCCATGGGCTCCCTCCGGCTCTCCGGACTTGATGTCTCCTTCTGCGATAAGATCGGAGACCAGAGCCTGGCTTACATTGCCCAGGGGCTGTATCAGCTGAAATCCCTGTCTCTCTGCTCCTGTCACATCAGCGATGATGGCATTAACAGGATGGTACGCCAGATGCACGAACTCAAGACTCTAAACATTGGGCAGTGTGTGCGAATCACAGACAAAGGCTTGGAGTTGATAGCTGACCACTTGACCCAGCTGACAGGGATTGATCTGTATGGTTGTACTAAGATCACCAAGAGGGGCTTGGAGAGGATAACACAGCTCCCGTGCCTTAAAGTGTTAAACCTGGGACTGTGGCAGATGACCGAGAGTGAGAGGGTGCGGTGAAAGCTCTCCTGTTTAGTCCACATTTCAGAGGGATTGTCTGCTTCCACTCTTAAATTTACCTTCTATGCTGCGACTAAAAACGAGGAGAGAATCTCGGCATTCATCACTGGAATATTGTTCACCTCTGCTGCAGTTCTCTGACTTTATTTCAGTCGTGCGCTCCTTCCTTAAAGTGCCCCTAATGTGCTTATTTAAAGGGTCTTTATATTATTTTAGGCATCTACCAGAATTTATTTCACACTGTCACCACAGCAGCACCTCTCCTTTCTCTCACTTTGCCTTGACTTAACCCTCTAGGATCTCTCGCCTGATAACAAAAAGCTTTAGCTGCATTAAAATGCTTTTAACTTTCTGAGTGAATGTTTTACATGTAAACAGAGCCAAATATATTATGTTGTAACAACATGACTTAAGCAGTGCAAAGCAGGAGGGTTACAGCGACAGCTGCTTTAGATTAGTCTCAATCTATTGGCTAACATGAGAACCAGAAAAATGTGGCCATAAGAGCAGCTTGATTGGAAATTTGTATTAAAATACAGTGTGCATGTGCACAGATTGAGGGAGGATTTTGGTATTTTTACATTGTGATGTAGGCAACAAGGCAGCAAAACCCAGAATTCAGCAGCAGTGTTTTCTGTGGGAAAGAATGAGTATTTGGTGTGGACTCTGGCCTCATTTTTATTTTTATTTTTTGTAACTTTTTCAAACATTTTCAACACTTGAAAAATTAAAAAGTATAGGGGAAACGTCCAAAAGCATAATAGGGGCACTTTAAATCTCAGCCTGTGTACAGTTCTTACTGTCTAGCTACCTCATCCATTGAACACAGGAGTGCCTGCTGTTGCTAAATGCTAGATTAGAGTTTATATTTTTGTGACTCGCATACCAATGGAGATTTTGATTTTTGTTTCTCTTTTTTTTCTGTGTCATTGCTGAGTAACAACTAGGCATTTAACTTTAAACAGAAATTCTTGAGTGCTTGAAGTTTTTTAAAATAGATCTTTTTGTTGTTTTTTTCCTCCTTCTGTTTTGTAGCTTGTATAGCCATTTTTTTTTTTAATTGAATGACTAAAAATTGTACTTCAAATTGAAGTGGGTGAATCACTCCTGTCTTTGTTTACCTATGTTTAGTTGGCTCTCTTTTCATATTCCTGAGGAAGTAAATTATGTATCACATCAAAGGTTTGTCATCTCATCTACAGTAAGATGTAGTCATTAACAGCTACCAAGACTATATGCAATACTTTAAACTGTTCAATCAGTGGTTTGTCCTCTGAGGCGCTTCCAGTGATAACACCAGAGTACTTCTTTTAAAAAGCAGTAATTTAAGATTGTTTTATATTCATACAGGAGTGATATTTATGAATAAAGATGACATATGTTTGATCCAGTGTGTCATTTTTCTGGGTGAATATACCTTGTTGATGCTAAAGGTCAGAGGAGGCTGACCAGACTGCTTTGAGCTGAAGGGCAACAGTAACTCAGATAACCACTTGTTACAACCAAAGTATGCAGAAGAGCATCTCTAAGTGCAAAACGCATTGACGTTTGAAGCAGATGGGCTACAGCAGCAGCAAACCACACTGGGTGCTCTTACTGTTGAATATGACAGTGAGTTCACTGCACTCAAGTAGCCTCCACAGTCACCAGATCTCAGTCCAATGGAGCACCTTTGGGTTGCAGTGGAACAGGAGATTGGCATCAGGGTTGTGCAGCCAAATCTGCAACAACTATGTGATACTATCATGTCAACATGGACCAAAATCTCTCAGGAATGTTTCCAGCACCTTGTTGAATCTATGCCACAAAGAATTAAGGCAGCTCTGAAGGCAAAAGGGGGTCCAACCCAGCACTAGCAAGGTGTACCTAATGAAATGTCAGGTGACTGTGGTGTATAATGGTATGCTATAGCAAAACAATGAGATGTGGCAGGTGTACTGTATGCCAAATATAAGTCTTGACCACCTTCTGTTTCTGAGGAGGGAAGGAATAGGACCCAAGGGGAGGAGGCAAGGAAAGGAAAATATGAATTGAGAAGAAAAAAAAAACCCGCCTCATTTAAAAAACAAAGTTCTTTAACAAGAAAACAAGGCTTATAATTTATTTATTTACATACATACAAAATCCAAATGACTCACTAACATGTCTGTTGCTTTCTTTTTACACAGTTTGATTCTTAACACGAACAGACAGAAGGCAGTACATTTCTTATACAAATGCAAAAGAAAAACAAATACCGTGAACTTGACAGAAGCCCCTTAAGCAGCTCTGTGTTCCACAAACAGGAGTCGAGAAAGAGAAATCATTAAGGCAAGGGCAGGGACACACAGGCCAGCGTAAGGGGGGAGGGGGGGACTCTGAAAAATGCTTTTCTGTAGCGATGACAGGTTACAGATGATAAGAAATGAAATTTACTCAGAAAGTACAAAAACAAGTGTCCAACTAACATCCTCCAACACAAGGGTGGCGTTTGCTTTTTAGTTCACCCTTCCTCTCAAATTCATCTGTAAATCTCCAATGTATATAGGATGTTTTAAAAAAAAAAAAAAAAAGCCATTTTTAGATGTATACTGGTGCAGTTTGACACTGTTGTGTAACACTGTTTCTCTTAAGACAGCAGAAGATGGTTGGAGACTTATTTTTAATCCATCAGGCTCAGTCTGCCTTTGACATCAAACAGCCAAAACCATTGACATAAGAAGAAAAGACAACACTGGAATCTCAAGATAATACATTTACATCACCCTCTGATGAAAATATGTATATATATATAAAAAAAAAAAAAAGATGATTAGAAATAAATGCAAGAAAAGTACTCTCCCATCACACAGTCACGGTTTGAAAACATTTGTAGTTCACACATTATTTTGACACAAGTTTGTTTTTTTTTTGACACTTCTTTCCTGTGTTTCTGCTGAGGACATTAACTTGACAGTCATTTTGTTCAGAGCAGCTTGCCCTTCAAGATTCTGTGCAAACATTCAATGCATATCGATACAGTAAACATTTTATATATTTATATATATATATATGTATTATATTTATATATCTCTATTGAACGTGACTTTCCGCAAGTTATGGCAGTACTGTCACACACACGCGCACACACACACACACAATTTGTCCTCCAGACACAATTAGACACAAAGACAACTGCACTGCTTTAACTTTTCCAATATATTTTTTAAGAGAATGCACAACACCTTCCACCTAGTTACCTTAATTCAGTCACTGTACGTGTTAAATATCACGTTATTTACAAACTCATCTAAAAAGTCAAAATCTGCAGAAAAGTGACCTTCCTGGAAATGTAGATGCACTTAGTAATTAAAAACCACAGCCCTGAAGAGTTCAAAAAACACAACAACAGAGGCATCACTTGTTTTCTTCAGCAATTCAGTCTACAAACTTAGGATCAGGTGGGCTTTAAGTACCATCTAAAAGGAACTTTGGATGAGACTGAATGATCAGATCATAATTTCTTACACCATGCCTTAGCACCAGTATTACAGAGGAATAAATATCCCTGCGATAGGTCCAGTACTTATCTCTTTGCATGCTCCAAGGCCACTAAAACGTTCGCAAAACAAACATTGCATACCCCATAAACAAGTGGACAAGTGTGCAAAACCATCTAAAACTTAATTCGTCACCAATAATAAAAATGCTTTTCTTTTCTTTTTCCTTTTTTTTTTTTTAAATCCTCCCTCTCTCTCTCATCTGCTGAGAACATAACTAAAATCTGACCTTTGATCTCTGTCAAAGGTCAGGCCTTGACCCCCCCTCTAATAACCCAGCCACAGGTGCTGACAGTAACATACCTACATCCTAATCCAAGCTACATGAACAGATCCAAAGCTTTTCGGGAATATGTATGTTGTATTCAGTGTTACTATTCACTGACCAAAATACAAAACAAGCTACTACACTGTTCCACGGTTTACCCACTGAACTCAGCTCCTCTCCGCTCCCTCGAGATGTAGCAGCTCCCCGGTTCTCAGGACCAAAAAAAGTACTTTCCTGTCCAGAGACACAAATAAATTTACCCACTTGAAAGATCTGTGAGAGGAATCCAAGGGGTAAAAGACTGAGATAAAAGCGAGTGTTCCTGTTATCAATAAAGCTGTCTAAGGAGAAGAAAGTTGGCAGTATTCTCCAAGACTATGTGTGCAAGTCTGCTTCTTTCAACAGATATTTTTCCCCAGTCTAAAGTTACCTGTGTTCATTGATATTTTATTTATATATCTTAAAAAAGGCAAAAATCGAATTAAGTGTGTTCATAAATACTAAATAGTGAACTTGTTTTTCAGCAACTGACAGTGTGCTATTGTCTGCCTGACAGTGATGAGGTGTGCACATTAAATCCATGTTGGCTGTCATTACATGCGTCAAGTGCCATAATTAAACAGCACTTTAGACTTTGTGAACATCCCTAATTTGATTTTTGCCTGCCTGATCGATTAGCATATGGGACAGGAAAGCACTCAGAGGTCCTGAAAGTTTGTTGCAGGGTAAATGAGGGACACGAAGAAGAAGAGTCCAGCAGGATGAGATAATGCCCCTTCTTTCTCTTCAACTTTCTCCCTTTTATTTTTGGAGGGTGGAGGTAGGGAGACCTGGACTCAGCCGGGTTGTGTCTGAGGTCAGAGTTTTCAGCAAGACTCCTCCAGGGCATTGACGACCTGCTCCAGGATATCGGGGCAGTAGTCTGCAATCTGCTGGAGAACAGAGTTGGCGTATTCTTGCAGCTCTCCGCTCTCCTTCTCACACACCTCCAGCTCCCGCTCCAACTGGAAGATAGAGCAGGAAAGGCTTTTTAATTGTATTTCTATACAACTATCTGCACAATTCACAATAAGAGGCTTCCTAAAAATGCTTCTTAAAAATAGATGCATCAGGGAAAAAAAACCAAAAAAAAAACACCCCAGTTGTAAGTGTGGACAAAAGTATTTTTTGAAGTATTGTTGTTACAAACATGCAATAATTTATTATATGAGGAAAAAGCAAAAGTGTTTCACACATACTGAAATAACTTCCTGTTGATCTTCAATATTTTATACTTTTTCAGTTGCCTTTATATCTTAAGTCATGTTTTGGGCTTGAAAATTATTACTGAACTGAGATTGTGTTCATCCATTTCTCTCTCTGTGTGCTTCCCCTCAATAAATCCAGGCAACTTTCTAGAAGCTTATTTTTAATCACAGCATGCTCGTAATTTACAGAAATCTATCTGCCGTCTAAATGCTCCAAAAAATAAAAGGTAATCTGTCTGAAAGGACTGCTATAATACGCAGCTCATGAATGAACGTCACATGACGACAGAGCTTCTTCACTACCTGTTCGGCACTCATTTTCTGGAGGTCCTCCTCCCAGTCTTCAGGGTCGCTGTGGTGGTAGTGAGCGGGCGGCGTGAGCTGGCTGAGGATGCTAGGGTCTCGATCGTGGCAGAGGTCTGTCAGGTGGGCGATGTAAAGTTTGAGCTTACTGCGGTTCTGGGACAGGGCTAGAAGAGGGGGTATCATCTGAAAGATGTGAGGGAGAAGAGAGAAAGAGGTGACCAGGAGGAAAACGTCAAGAAAAGAGAAAAAGATGCATATTTAAGATTTACAAAAGGAAGAGTGACTGTCCAGTTATGGTTGAAGAGAATGAACGAACCAAGCACAAGACACCACTTGCACTAAAACAAACAAAGCATAAGCCTTAACATGCATGTCCATCACCATCTAACGAGAGCCAAAATTCCTGCCTTAAGTCCTAAAGCTAGAGCAGTGGGTCCCAGATGGTGTTCCAAGGCACAATGATGTACAGCGAGCCAAGTCCTGATGCACCACAGGATTTTATGATAATTGCAGGCTGGAACAGCAAAGTCACTAAAACTTATGAATGCACTGTAAATGATATCAGTAAACAAAGGTTAATAAGGGAGGGGAATGGATCACTTTATTGTATGGAGCAAACTAACCACCAGGGAAGTCACCTAACACCTTACCAAAGAGAAAGATGGTCAGCAGACAGTATCATGAAAGCCACAGCCTGAGTGAATGGTGCTAAGCGAGCTTAAACAGGCACTTAAGAGTTCTGAGAAAAGCTTGGCATTGGCTCTGAATTAGAGGCAGCAAGACCACTCGATTGTGTGAAAGCGCCCAATAAGGTAAAGGAGGTACACGCTGACGGAGTGGCAACACACTTGGTGAAAAACTGCTGGCTTTACATCGAATCTAGACACCGCAAATGGGCCGTTCAAAAGCGGCTTCATCCAGCAATACAATTCAAAAAAAAGAACAGATGACATGTCAGATGATAATGGCCATTTGGCAGTTAACACAGATTCTGGCCTTTCCTTTGGTGTGTCTTTGGTATAAAAAAAAATAATAATAATAAAATAAAATTGAGAACCACTGTGATAGAGTACATATTTGTGCAGTTCAACAAAGTGTCCTACAAAGCAACTAACTAAACCACTAATTAGATCAAGTTTAAAACCATTAACCAACACCTGTTTGTCTGAGCCAAACGTCACAAGCCAATCATTAGTTTCAAAGCAGTGACATGCAAAGCTAAGCTGCTTTAGTTTGAAGTGATGACACTCAGGGCTCCCACATGCAAACACACAAACGCACAATTCCCCACCCATAAAAAATAAAAAATAAAAAAGCAGTGTATGATTGCTGAAGCACAGGATGAGTTTGTGAGAAGTGATGCGTGTCAAAAAACCACAGAGAAATGGAAGACAAGTAAACATGCCAGCGGAGCATTGGCTGTTCATACGAGCTCACCCTTCTGAACAAAATGGCTGAGAGAGAGGGGAGGGGGTGGGCAAAAGGTTGACTACGCCCAGATACCCTCCTCGTCATCCTGTTAGTCACAAGGTAAGCCAATTGCAGCATTAGGAAGGAACATCTGGTTAGTGTGTAAACAGACAAGAAAAGTAGCAGCAGAAAACTTCCATGTCCAAACTTTAGCCTCCTTTAAAGAGCAAGCCGTGAGTTCAACCTCACTTACAGACATGGCAAACAAATCAATGGAAGAAACATTTAGCAAAGCGGTTTATGGTGGTTAATAAAACTACCTGATCTGGAGAGGGTTTGTGATTCGTTTGGTCAGGCGCAGTCTTCAGATGGTCATCCTCGTAGTTGTCGGCCATCAGCTTCATCCTGTTCTGGGTCTGTAAACGAAACAAGACCCATCGACCATGAACGAGCAAGCAAGATGAAGAGGGAATCTGTCACTTTGGCCATTCTTTCGATTTTGGAACTACAGTCTGAAATCCTGTTAAAAGTAGAAATCTATTCTTATTTAAATCAATATAATTTTGTGTCAGTCTGCTCACGCACATTGTGGATGAACCTGCGCTCTTTGATGGGAGAAGGAAGCAGAAAGTAAATGAGCAAATTAGTCTGATTTACCATCTCATCAGATAAGTTTTCTCTGGGGTCATTCCGCGTCAGGCCAAAAAAATTCCAAAGATTCTGATGATGGAGATGCAACATCAACTTGTGCCATGAGGGTTTGATAAAACAGGGAAAATTCAACATGGACAGGCTCCAACAGGCATTTTCATACTGGCATATAAACAGAAACCAGCTTGGTTGACAGCATGCGCTGTTTCACCAGCTGTTTCGTTTTTATCCCAATGTGGATGCCCACAGTTAACATCACACAGTGCTCAATCCTTTCAAATCTGCCGATTTTTGCTATATTAATACATTTTAATATAGTCTGTGCTAATCAAGGTGTACCCAGGTTTTCTGAAAAGATGATTTTTAGAGATGCATGACCCTTACAGGCAGCCACACTACAAACCTATTTTAAAGAATACGATTTCTCTCGATTCAACTAAGATAAAAAAATTCTGGCTCAGAACTCAGACATTCCAACGGCCCACTTCAAATGGAAAGCAGCATAATCCATAAAAATAATCAAACACTGCAGAATAAGTACTTTTATTTTTAATAATTATAATAACACTTGTAATGGAGTGTTGTCATAGAGCAGCATTGCTACTTTTAACAAAGGAAAGGATCTAAATAATTCCTAGATCAGCACTGTTATTAAAAGGTAAATATTTTGCCTTTATATTTTATAGAGGTCATTTTAAAAGGATATTTTTCCTGCATTTTAGCAGCTGTAAACCTTGAAGGACTCCCAAAACCACTGTTGTGTCTTTCAGTCAGTTTCCCCCCTCTGTGAACACCATCAGTCTCCTCCTCACCTGCTGCTTGAGCTGTTGCACCAGTCTGTCCTTCTCCCGCTTCAGCTGAGCCACCTCATCCTGGGTCTTCTTCTTCTTGGAGGATGACAACTCCAGTAGTGCAATGTTAGCATCCTTCTCACTAATAGCTGCCAACAGCGCCTCCTGCCTGTTAGGTGGAGATGTAACAATGTGGCATTTTACCCACACAAGTAAATAGCTCGATTATCATTTATTATTCATTGTATTAGCCTGCCAGCCAGAATTGGATGACATTTTAGAAGATTAAGGCGGTGATCAATAATCCAGAGTCTATGCAATCCTACTGTGTGCATGTGTGTGTGCATACGTGCGTATCTTACTTCATCTCCAGGACCTCCTCCAGGTGTTTCCTGCGCTCGGCTCTCAGGGTTGTGAGGTGAGCCTCTTTCTCACACAGAGACTGCTGAGTGGAGGCCAACTTAGCCCTCATGGACTCAAGCTCCTGCTTCACCTTCTCCATGGCCCCCAGCAGCTCCTCCATCTGGGAACAAACACAGAAACAGTTCAACAATGACTGCAGGAAAATGGATTACCTAAAATCCATCAGGGAAAAGGATGGGGCTTTTTTCTAGAAAAGACACTTTGGATGACCTGTCAGCATGTACGAGGCATAAGAGGGACGGGCAGCAGAATTCATGTGAACTGATGGGAAAGACTACGAATCAGCTATAAACACAGCTATATATATTTTTTTTATATAAGAGTAGATTTCATTTACCTGTTATGTACTTTAAAAAGGCACTACCTTTATTTTTTATTAATATATTCTTAATCACAGACCAAACAGGAGAATTAATGAATAATTCATCCTCAAAGTACAAATTTAATTGGCTTTTTCATTTAAGTGTAAACTTTAATGAGCGTCGTTTTAAAAGCAAACAGCAGGTAAACAAAGGAGCATAAATTACATGGGCTGGAAACAACACCAACACGTTTCAAACACATGCAATCCCTCCAACAGCAGCAAACTCACAGCCCCCTTAATTACCAAAAATTCACACATACATCCTTTGCAGGATTGTTGCACATGACTGCATTCATTGCGGATGTGTTGCTTTTATTGTGTCCATCCCCTGTAAGAGTCACTGCTCATTGATGGGGGGGTTACACATACTGGGCTCATACCTTAGACCACTTAAAGTTGGCGAGGTTGGACTCATGCATTGGTTTGAGTGAGTGCTTCTGAGAGGCGGTGTGTAGCAGAGAGAAAACAAGAGAAAACAACAAGCAGAGATAAAAGAACTGAGAAAGAAAAGGAGGCAAGAGGAGGGACAGGCAGGGAGGAAAAGAAAGGATGAGCAACAGCACAATGGCAGCAAAAAGGCGATAGAGAAAGAACTGCAGTTTCTTTAACGCGTATACTACAGGTGTGGTCCTGGCTGATAAATATTGCTTTGCCATACTTGTGTGTTTGTGTACCTGTTTCTCCTGGAGTGACCTGGCAGCCTCCTCCTGTGCAAGCACCATCTCTCGCTCAGCAGTGATTTGAACGCTCTCTCTCAAGGCCTCCTCCAGCTCCTCTATGCGCTCTGACTTCTGGCGTAAAGTGTCCTTCATAATATGAGAAGGAAGGAAAGGTCAAATTTGCCCCGTTATTCCCTGACCGAGCAAAGCAGTAACAGCAACATTCCTACAGAGCTTGCACAGTCCAAATCATCCACTGGTAAGCCTCACCTTCACCTGCTGGGAGGTCTCAGACAGGTTGTCCTCCCTCTTCCTGGCTTCTTCCATCAATCGGGCATTCCTGCTCTTCTCCACCTGCTCTTTGTGCTTCAGTGATGCCACCTTCTTCGACTGGTCTTTCATTTGCCTATAGGAATGTCATTCGGATACAGGAAGTCAGATTTTTGACATATTCTATTTGGAGCAAGAGGACAAATCAAACCCATTTTGCAATCCAATTCCTCAGAAGAGTGAAAATGTGTCTTGCAAAAGTGCACAGCAAGCATTTTCTGATGTAGCCCTGTATTTTACCACACTGGGCTTATGGGTGCATGGCACCATAACTAAATAAAGGATCTCATGCAAATAAAGTCATGGCACCAAATACAAATATTGTATGTTAGATATGTGCTTGATGACTCAGACATTCCCACTTTACAATTGTAGGCCACTGATTGTTGCACAACAAATAAGTCGATTCAAATGTGGACATAAAGACATATAATCCTTTAAAATGATGTCCATTTTAAACACACTGAAATGACACACACATCCACAATCTTACAGACTTGCTTTGGCAAGATTTTAGACATCCTTTGACTTGGGGTGAAAAGCCAATAAAGCAAAAAAGGAAAAAAGGAGCCTGAGCGGAAGCAAGAGGAGAAACAAAGAGTTCAATATGTCAGAAAAGACAACTGCTTGCAGCTCCACATACCATGGAGGTGCAGAGAGACAGAGGGGGGAAAATGTAAGAAGAGAACAAATTAAAGAAGAAAAAAAAAACGTGTCAGGGTGAGGAGGAGAGAAAAGCATTTATACTAACCTTGAGGCCAAACTGGTGGGGTGGGAAATTTCCAGAGAAAAGACAAGAAAGCAGTAAAGAGAAAAGCAGACTCAGACTGAGGAAAACCAAATGTGAAGAACAAGCGAGAAGGGCTGGAGCTCATAACATTTCAGCTCAAGGATTATGCAGCATCTCTCCAGTATCTAACAAGGTCATGTTACACAAAAAATAATTGCAGAAACATGAAAAGAGCTGTCTGTAGTGAGCATGTCAACACTGAAACAAACCTGCTCACAAAACTTCGACACACCAGCTTTCAAAGCTCTCCTGCTAAGATGCCAAAGAGCACAAAGCCAAATTAGACTGGATTTTATGTGCCAGCTGCAACAGTCTCCAGAGTGATACCATGTCACTGATGATGATGAGGTTTCATCACTTGTGAGAAACCAAGGTCAGAAGTCCAAGATAGCAGGAAAAAAAATAGGAGCTACTCTGATTTTTGATAGAAAATTTTTCAAAATAGATCATGAATTCTTCTAAGATTACTAACAATAAAATATCTGCTGCATATACATTTATGTTCTTGCATCCACCCCTGTATATCCACCACATGCACAATGACAGGACACATGAACCCACCTCTCCAGCTCACTGATCTTTTTATCCTTGTCATTCTTCTCATTCTCCATTTCCCGAAGTATCTCCAGGAGGCGGTCCACTTCAGCCTGCGCCTTCCCAGAATCCTCTTTGTGGCGGGCCACTTCCTGTTCGAGGTTCTTAATGCGCTCAGCCAGCTCAGTGTTGGCTTGAGCTTCCAATGCTGCATTCTGAGCCTGACAGAAAACAAAGGCTGCAGTTTAGACATCATTTCAGGCCACATGAGTTGTCTGATATTTTTTTCTTAATTTGAAGCATCTCACTCTCTTTAGTTGATTCTCCAGCTTGAGGCACTCTTCCCTCTTCTGTTCCAAAGCAATCTCCAGACTCTTGAGTTTGGAGTCTTTCTTCAGCCCTGAGGAGGCCAGGGAGGATGCATGCTCCTTTAGGTCCAACAGAGAGGTCTGTACATACACACACCCACATACATACAAGTAAAGGTGAATCAGTTCCAGCTTAAACTAATAGAGCATGAGGCTGTGAATACATTAACACCAATGCAGCCATGACTCAGTGCAAAGTAAAGTCTAACAGGGAAAAGAAAAGAAAAAACCTGATGTCAGTGTCTGACAGCAGAGTTTTGATATATTAATAGAATCACAGTAAATAAGAGTTTGCCTGTGTTTTTTGTGAGCTTGTGTTTTTTGTTTTTTTTTATCAGTTTCTCACCTCTCTGTCTGACAGGTCTCCCTGCAGTAGGCTCAATCTTTCCTTCAACTCTTTCAGTTCCTTTTTGGTACATTCAAGCTCCTCCGTCTTCTCCCGATCGTCTCTATCTCTCTGCTCCTTTAGACGCTCAATGATGCGCTCCTAGAAAGAGGCAAAGGAAAAAATCAAGCAAGAGTCTTACACAGATATAAATCAACCAACAAATATCTATTACTACAAATGGAAATAAATAAGTAGAAACTTCAGATTCCATTCAATTCTGCAGACATAAATTCACCTTTTCTGCAAGGGACTCCTCCAGTGTTGTGAGAGCAGTGTCAGTATTGGAAGTGTCAGCCTGCAAAGACTTGACTCTCTCCTTCAGGCTGCTCATCTGCTTCTCCTTGTCCCTCAGCTGCTCCTGCAGGTTCTCAATCTGCAATGAAAACACAAGTAACCATCAGTCAAAATGGATCTTGCACTGGACACATACTGCGATGCATCTTTGTGGCCATCTCACAACAAGCTCAGAGACTGTATAAATTGTTCTTTGTTAAAGTCACCTTCTTCTGAAGTACATTAATTTTGCGCTCCTTAACCTCCAGCATATCCTTAAGGTCATGGATTTCCCCATTAAGGGTTCCCTTCTCCTCTGACATTTCTTGTATCTGCTTGCTCTTCTTATTCAGAGTTGCTTCCTTTTCTTCCAAACGCAGGCGCAAGGCATCCACCTACCCAAAACACGTTACAGCTTACAGATATGTAAGATATAAACATCTTAACACGTGGTCATGTCTGTGCTTCTGTTTGCAGCACTAACAAAGTAACACATTTTGTTCTTTGTTAACTCTATACCTATACACTGGGTAACAGAGTGTATGGAGTGAGCATGGATGCTTTACCTCCGTCTGTAAGATGGCAGCCCGCTGCTCTTTGGCAGTGAGGGATTCCTTGAGGACTTCAATGTGTTGCTTGCTGTCTGAAAACTGGTTGGTTAGCGTCTCCAGTTTGGTCTGCAAACCGAGCAGCTCAGTGTCCTTCCTGGAGAGGTCCTGCTTCACCTGCTCCATCTGAAAAAGATGAGCCGAAGTCGGGGGAAAAAGAGGAAGGGTTGGGCAACAAAAAGAGGGTTCTATGGTGTTCTGTATGAGCATAGAACAAACAAAAGAATCATCATGCGGTCTCTGACCTTGTTCTTCATGAACTTGGTGTGACTGCGGTAAACCTCCATCTGCTTCATCTCTTCTTGACGCTCTTCACAGCTCAGAAGTCCATTGGATTTCATCATTAGCAGCTCCTCCTCCATGTCCCTGAGGCTCCGCTCCATTGAGTTGATTTTTGCATCCTGAAGTTGATGTGAAAAGGTCATCACTCATAGCATAGTGTCACCACACACACACGTGCACACACACACACTTCTGTTTAA
This sequence comes from Cichlasoma orientale, assembly GCA_034780415.1. Classification (NCBI taxonomy): domain Eukaryota; kingdom Metazoa; phylum Chordata; class Actinopteri; order Cichliformes; family Cichlidae; genus Cichlasoma; species Cichlasoma orientale. The sequence goes on from JAVDPK010002050.1 coordinate 562,928, forward strand.
ATCTTTACCTTCATGTCAATGACAGTTTGTAGGGCCTTAGTTTTCGTGGACTCTGGGGTTCCTTCGTATCGACGGTGCAGCTCCTTTTGGGTCAGATGTGAAACATGATGGATGAATCTCAGTATAATATTAATCAAACCAAAGATGATGGAGAACGTACTCACAGCCTTGAAATGTAACGTATGTCACAATGAATGAACCAGACATTACCTCTCTCAGTGCAGTGATCTCTCTGTCTCTCTGGTCCAGTAAACTCTCAAGGTGATGCCTATGCATTTCTGCATCAGCCAGCCTCCTGGTCCTCTCTTGGTCCTCCTCTGATGCCTTGGCAGATGGTCCTAACACAGCAAAGACAACAACTTGTTACAATGGTGATCTATGTAAAAAGACCATTATGAAGTCTAGGTGTTTATAACAGCCAACCTAAGTATCATAATGTGCTTAACTCTAAAACACAGAAACAAAAGCTCATCTGTTTAGGAAGCAAGGCTTCAGAGGACAGTGAATCTGTACTTCTACTGTAAAACAAAACAAAACCCTAAAAACTAAGGCACACAACAGTGAACCTGATGGGCAGTGTAATATAACTTATTAAACCTCTGAAGCCTAAAACCTGCCACATTTAGAAATTAGGATGTGGCCATAGGCTGTATATAAAAGCTCTAAAAACAAGCATCAAGGCAAAAGTGCCCTAAACCTGCATTTTTTTTTCCTCGGCCTTCCAGGAAAATGCCCCCTTTGCTCCGTAACCTCAGTAAACACTTTCTTGATAAGTGTTTAGTCTCAGTTGCAAGCTTCAAGTCTTAATGAATACAATATGATGTTGATTTTAAATACTGTCCACCATTAGCGTCAAAAAGGAGGCTAAAGCCTTTAGTTTCTGACTGACAAGTTGCTAGCCTGTGAGAATACTGTGACCTTCGAATTTAACCCTTGCTCGCCGTGTCCAGATTTAAAAAAAGATGATGCTCAGCTCAAGGCTTCACAACAGAACTTTGCTAGGCAATGGCTGACATTATGGTGGTGACATCCATTTTTTACATACAGTCTGAGCTTTTCATGCCACCCGCTATAGGACACTAACTGTTGTGGAGACTTGCATGACTGTCTCTGCATGGTGAATTATATTTCTACTGCAGATGTGCAGTTGTTAAATAAGTAATGCATATGGACACTCAATTTTCCAAGAGCTGGGACCGCAAAGTAAAATAGTGTCCACACTGATTCAAGTATTTTTGTTAATTGTAAAATAATAAGTCTGAGAAATGTAATTTTTTTTTGTTTTTTTATTGTTATACTCCACAGAATATATTTAGGGCTTCTAGCCATGATTGCTCTGTTAAAATGAGCCTAGCGTGAGTTCAAATGTGACAAGTTTAAAAGCAGTGGTGGACAGTAACGGAGTAAATTTACTTGAGTACTGTACTTAAGTACAATTTTTGAGTATTTTTACTTTA
>JAVDPK010002050.1:574857-607074 GCA_034780415.1 Cichlasoma orientale
ACTTAACAAGTGACTTAAATTATATCTTAATGGAGCACAGCTGAAAAATACCACTTTAAAGGCAAATTTGCCCTATATTGCATGTCCTTGGGCAAGACAGGAAATCTTTTTAAAGTGGAAATCTTCATTTGAAACCATAAAATGATCTGGTGATTAAGCACATTATACATTATGTCTTTCAGCTGTATTCAGGACTAAAACTGTGTCATTAAACATGATATGTGCACTGTAAATTCTGTCTGTGGTCTCTTACAAGCCTTGCTGATATTTGACATAATGTTGGCTACTTTTCAAAACATATCAGGAAGCTTTTATTTTGTGTTTTTATCTTGCAGTAATACTGGACTGGAGCAAATTCAGACTGTCAGCTCATCCTGCCTTTGCCTCCACTGGATAGTTCAGTGCCTGTGCCTGTTGTAGGCTGTGCGTGTTTGTTCCTCACCAGTGATTCCTTATGCTTGATCGACGCTGCGCCCTGTGTCTTACAGGATGGATGGTGTGGACTTAAAGAGACCTGTGTATCAACATCAGCACTTTGTGTTCTGCTGCAGTGTTCAGTCCCTTTCCATTTGTAAGAGAACACTTCCCATCTTACACCTTCAGTCCCCGAACTATATTTATAAAGACCGTTTTTGAGTGATCAAAAAAGGAGAGCTGGAGATAGACATTGTAATTTTTTTTTTTTTGAAGCACTGTTAGATATTGCTTAGATAAGCCAAAATGGCAGGCATGAAAATATCTTTATTTTAATTTTTCAGTTATTGTACCTCCTTAACTCTTAGTGTGGGTGGTGGGATGTCGGAAAAGCCAGACGACAAAATGGTGAAGTTCCTGGCTCCCCCTCAGAAAAGCGGAAATGGCCCTTGCTCTGGTTCAGATTCGTTGGTTGGTGAGGGTCGGCCAGAAGTGAGACGTCGGCATCACACCATGGAACGTGATCGATGTAACCCTGAACACCGTTTTTTACGCCGCAGTGTCATCAGCGATTCTAATGCCACAGCTTTGGCCCTTCCTTTACCCAGCAAGATCCCCATTCTTACGTCTCAACTGGTTCAGCCACGGGAAGCTGTCCCCCAGCAGCAAAAGACTGCTGCTAATCAGTCACCCAAGGTTGAAGCATGTTTACCTGAAAATGAGAAATCTGTGGATGGTGAAAGAGGAGGAGAAGGAAAAGATATCGAAATAGCCAGGGTGGATGTAGTGTCTTCAGAGCAAGGGCCTGCAAGAGCACGTGACATCTGTGATGGGGAGGTGATAGAAGCGGCTTGCACGGCGCTCAGCTTGGGAACAGAATTGCCAAGTCAAATTGAACCTGAAAGCGGCGCTGAGGTGAAGGCACATCACGAGGAAGAAGGGGAGGAGGCAGATAAGGATGCCAAGGCCCGAGCAGAGGCAGAGCAACGAGAAGCTGAGAAAAAAGTGCAAGAAGACATCGAAGAAGCTGAAACCAAAGCAGTGGGGACATCACCTGACGGGCGCTTCCTGAAGTTTGACATAGAAATTGGTCGTGGCTCCTTCAAGACAGTCTACAAGGGCTTGGACACTGAGACCACTGTGGAGGTGGCTTGGTGCGAGCTGCAGGTATGAAAATTGTGTAACCATTGTTCTTAATACTTATATATTGCCTCATTTCCATACATTTTTTAAATTAGATCCAAAACAGTTTCCCTTCTCCCCGTTATCATTTCTCTTCTACAAAGCATAGCCAGCATTTCCTGATTGTTTCGCACTGCGTTTTTCATCAAAACATAGCAAACAAAAACTTCCCATTTCCTGGTTTGACTTCACTCTTAAGACACTGGCATGTTATTTGATGCTATCTGTGCTGGTTTGATGAATGATTATGCCTTTACGACTAGCTCTTTGCACACTGGAAATTGCCTTTGACAAAATGTGTGCAGAATTATTGCAGTTATGATAATGTTTTCCCACATTTACTGTTCACACTGGCCGAAGATACCACTAGAAAATAAAAACAAAAATCTAGAAATGCAGAAAGTACAACTGAGCAAATTCTTCATAGCAAAAGCTGAGATTAAAACATCACCTTACTCTGGCATCTTTTGCAGCAGTAGACTGTCCAAAATGCCATAAAAGTTAGTCGAGCTCTGAAATCCTATTCATTTTATAGTCTTCAGTTTCCTGGGCTATTAATGGCAACAGCAGGAAGCATTGGGTTAACTTTATTAAAACACATTTAGCTGTCTTCGCCACAGATTTTGACCTTTGACCTACTTTTATTTGCGTTTTACGAAGTTTCCTTGAATGAGATGCAGGTTTTTTTTTTTTATGCTTGTTTAAAAAAATAGTTCTGCTGTCTGTTCATCTATAGCAGCTCTATAGCCCATAGCAAAGTTTGACCTCATTCACCACATGAATGTTTGCTCTCACTGTCACGCTTTTCCCTGTCATGAGAGCAGTAGGGCTCACAAGGCGGTAGAGAGAACCACAGTAACACATGCACACTGGTTTCAGAACAATGTGAAGATTACAGCCACGTTCCCCTCCCCCCCACACACACACACACACAATCTCACGCATGCTCAGTGCATTCCTGCTCTGAATGCTCGCCTGAATGTAAAATGGGTCACATTCCTCACAGAGGAATCTCCTGCGTGCAGCACTGCAGGCTGACCTGCCAAGGCCTGCTTCTGAACTATCAGTCCACCTCCCACCCTTTCAACTTCCTCACATTTTACTTTCCTAAATATTAAGTAAAATCTTCAGTATAATACTTAGCTATTAGGACAGTATGAGATGGGCTACCTTTTTAGTTATGGTTTAGCTATTGTTTTATTAAATTTCTTCTTACTTGCCACCTACTGAAATAAGCTATGTGAAGCTATATACACACTTTCCACTGAGGTTGTTCATAGTAACATTTTTATTTTTTTTTCCTTTTGGGCTCTTGCTCTGATGCAAACTGAAAAGTAGATGTGAGGCTGTTCCTTAATGCTATTGGACAGTTGGTATCACGGCTGCAGTTTACGGGTGAATATAACATCTTAGCCAGCAAATTTCAGTTAAATTATTCATAACAAAAAAAAGATTTTTGTGGTCTGTCACTTTACAAATCAAATACGCAGGTCCATCCATTGTGGCGACCCGTTGGGAAATTAAGGGAGCAGTGAAAGTGTTTCCAGACAGCTGAGTTTCACCATTCTTGTTAAATTTTCTTTCTGTCATCCTGGATTTAGCTGAACTCAATCTGCCACAGCCTGCAGAGGAGTGAGTTTGGGGCTTTGTAAAAGAGCGAAAGTGAACCGCTGTAACGGAAGGACAGAAACGAAAGACAGAACAAGGATATCGTGGCAACCCCCCCCCCCCCCAAAAACCCACCTCCCCCGAAAACAGACATATAATTCTTATATCTTAATCATCTTGTTTTCATTAGTGTTGGAAGTCATAACTATAACCGAATTAAAGTTAGGTTTTTGTTCCGCTCAGGGCAAACAGTGATTTAATTTTCAGAAATATGAGCATGTAACCTGACACGATTTCCTTTTTCCTTCCACTGCCACCTCAGAAGTTTCAGTGCACTCTTCAGCTGTATGTCAGAAGCTGAAATCCCCTTTACACATTGTAGGTTGTTAATGTAGTCTCACAGTCAACCAGGCATTATTATTTTATTATGCCTTCAAGATGTTAGGAGAACTTTTCATTGAGTGTTATATAATATTTACAAGTATTATTTTAGGCATGTTATTTTACCCTAGTTTCGTTAGTCAGTGTATTTCCTATCCCTGATATTAATATAGCCATTTTAAGAACTTTTGACAGTACCCAGAAGTGCATATATTTTTAGAATGTAAATATTTTACTAAACAGAAACCTAAATACATCACAATGAGTTTTGAAATTGAGATGTTTAACAAAGGAGTAGGGGCTGAAAGTTCATTTACTTTAACTCAAGCATTAGCAGGAAGCATTGATGCACAATCAAGCTTGTGACACATTTGTAGAGAATCCGGTGTGTCAGCTGTGAGCAACAGCATATCTTGTGCCTGCTTGCTGATGAAACGAGTCAGACGGGTTTCCCCTCATAGGGCCTTCAATTTATCTCCTAACTTGATTAAAATGAAATAGTCACACTAGTAGTCCCATGCCCTAATGCTACACTAAAAAAAAAAATAATACAATTTGACAAATTTTCTGTTCTCGGAGTACAGAAGTAATGGAAGGGTTGAATCAAACAAACTCAGTGTTTCTCGTGGTGTTTTTTTTATTTTTTTATTAAATAAGTTATGTGTATGTAAATAAAACTGTAATTCTTCTGTAGTTAGAGAGGTTTTACTCTGACCAGAGGCAGCAAACCCACTTTGTCTACCCTAAGGCTATGCAGCAACTTTGTCTGAAAACTTTGACTTTGAAGTTTAAATGAAGTGTCCCTGGCTCATTCAATCTGGAAGGCAATCTGTCTATAATCGACTGAGGATTTTTAAGTGTTCTGTTTTATTCACCCACCCATGAACCCACACAGTTGTTTCACATTGCAGGCATGGCTGAAGGATAAGTAGGTCATCCCAGAGAGGAAGTTGAGGAGGGACAAAAAAGAGGAATAAATTTAGGAACCTCCCCCTTTCTGCTCACTCATCCATTTTTCACCCATGCCATCTCCCAGTTGCTGCTTCCACACCTCCTTCCTCTCCATTATGGATTGAAACATGAGTAAGAATACTCCAGGCATCCTGTAGAAACTATGGCAGCCCTCTGTCCAGCTGGCCAATGGCATCCGCTGGAAGTGACATTATATCCAAGTATTTTAACAGAGACTTTGTTACTGTTCATTAATCGAGGTCTTCAGGTTTCCTGTAAGATCTTGACTTGTAACTGCTAAATGTGGTAAATTTGGAAAGAAATTTCACTGAGGAATGCCAATTTCCTCGCTAAAGGCATGAGGTAGACAGTAAACCCTATCTCATCCTGAAGGCAAAGACTGGTGACATGAGAAGCAAAGATGTTGGACCAGTTTAACCAACACCATTAGAGCTGGTGTGATACCGGTTCCCTTCTGACTCTCACTGTTTGAAAGGTTACAGCCTTTTAAACTGACGCCTTGAATGACTGATTTTAGATTTTGAGAACACTACAGTAATTTCTAACCTTTATTCAGTCAGGGTCATGTTTCTTACCAGGAAGAACATTTTTAGCTGGAAGCAAAAATTATACGAATTTACCAGGCTGAATTAAATTTGTAGAGAAGTGATCAGGAAACAACTACATTGCCTGAGGCTGATTGATTGGGCCTCATTCTTTGAGTGTCCTTTTGTTTTGAGCAAAAACTTTGTTTCATAGGTGTTAAAGTGATACTGACATAAACATCAACGTAAAAGTAATCATTGTAATAGAATTGATCAGAAACATTTTAACTGTATTCCCCACACATTAAGGTTGTTTATTAATACATGTAGGCCTTTTCCAGATTAAAAACAGTTGCAGTGAACCTTCATGTTAAAACCTCAGTTTCCAACAAATAAGAGAAGACATGAACTTTTAATGGCTGTTATCTATATGGATTGGCTTTTTTTTTTTTTTTTTTTTTTGAGCAATGTTCATAGTTTTATTGTATTGGTTCTTCTTATTAATTTAAATGCATATGTTTGTTTGTTTTTTTGTTTTTCCAAAGTTCAACCCCATTAAAATCCGTTAATCATGCTGACAGATTGTGAAATAGCCTGGATCTGTTGACGTGTTTTTTGCTGACGAATTGTGTGGCAGTCAGTGATCTTTGATCTCACTGTCACGTTACGTTGTCAGGGGAACACCGAATTTTGCTGCCCGCAGAGAGATATAATGCAACTAAATGGGTAACAGTGGAACTGTTTACCATGGCTTCTTGGCTTTCAGCTGTTTCCCACATCTTAGCCAGTGGTGCCCAGAGGGCTCCATCGACCCCTCAGTGTCAGAGTTAGGGACCTGATGGAGCCAGTCCTTGGCATGATCATAAGCTTTTTTTCCCTTGTCTATTTTTAGGGCTGTTGGGTTATTTATGCTGGCCTTTGCCTAAAAACAGTATTTTCCACTCTGCTTTTGCGATACTGTGGATAACTGTCTTTTAAAGGGATTAACACCAGGTAAAAACACCTTTAAACTAAAATCATTATCAGTCAATTTAGCATTGTTTTTCCATAAATCTCACAAGGTACACTTATGCAAAATGCATGTTGAAAGAACTATGTTGTTCAAAGACTTTTATATCATTTGTAAATATCTTACAGATAACTAAATATGAGGGGGAAAAATAAATGGTTTAAAGTTTATAATGAGACAAAGTCAATCTGCAATGAACTGGAGTCATATTGACATTCTTTCATTTGACCTCCCTGCACAGGATTTGTGGAGACAGTTGGGTACTTTCCCAGTGACTGTATGGGCAAGGTATGGCACAGGCCAAAGAGCTCTTTGAAGTAACAGTCAAAAGAGGATGTGATGTAGTTTCTCTCTTTCATTAACAAAGCACAGTAGAGGGTGCTTGGAGTATGTGGGAAATCTTCATCTCCCATTTTTGATCGTGTTGTACACCTACATTGTTGAGGGAGCTGTACCCCTGAATTCTGTGGTGTGAACCTGTGATAAAAAGTTCTCAAGCTGAAGAAAGATAACCAGCCAGCTTAGTTAGCTTTTACCCCTCTGAAATCAGCTGACAGATAATAGCAGACCAAATGGAGAGCGGCTTTTCAGCCGTAGAAACAAAAACTTGTCTGAATTCAGTGAAGCCATGACTTTCACTCAACTCAGGAAGGGAAAGCAGTGCTTTGCAAACACTGTATATAGTGGAGATGGAGTCCTGCTCACCTCAACTGGACACACACATTTGGGCAGTAGGAGGACTGTTTTAAGGTCTTCTGAATCTCAGTGACACGCCTTCTGTAGAGGGAGCACAGTCTGAGGTTGGGTACAATACTCGAAACCACAAGGTGGTGCATGCTAGAATGGAGAGTTTTCTAGATGCATCAGTTTGATAAATCTATAAAGTGAGTTAGGGGCATTTCAAGCAAATGCTATTTGATTTTTAAATAGAAACTATTCTAACTGCTCTCAAATGACCGCACAGCTGTGGGAAACTTGTGACATGCTAGCTTCACAGTGGACTTTGTTTTCATCTTTTCATGTAAACCTTTTTGATAGCAATATTAGACTTGGGTTTGTCTTTCTCCTGTTTATTTCAGCGTGTACTTTTACAACTCTGGAATTTACCTGACCACAACCTAGTAGATGGTGATTCCCATTTTCTCTCTTTTTTTTTTTTTTTTTTTATTTGGATGGCAGCTGGGAAACTGTGTAGGTGCATTACTGCTACTTTGTGTAATGCATTACATCCTGCCGGGCTCCAATAAAAACAAGAGAGAGTAAATATTTTAAAGCAAAAAAAAAAAAGCTGCATAAACAATTCCTTTGTCTTTCAGAATATTAAAAAAATCACAACCATCCCTATACTGAACGTACCTCTGTGAAGTCCTGACATTGTACAGTTGGTGTTAAGTGCTATCGATCAAAGTACCGGTGTGGATTAATTGTTGGGTCTTCTCTCTGTTATTGTTGGGTCTTTACCCTACAATAGAAAGCTCCTTGAGGTGACTGTTGTGATGTGGTGCTGATCGACTTTATCTGTTGATGTTTTTCCCCGTGCTGGAGCATGGACATGCTAGTTAAGTTAGGTTAAGATTCCTGTACTAAGATACCACCACAGGTTGTGCTGTCTGCATCTGGTTTAAAACAGAAGTGATCTCCAGTAGTTGATTTTTGTATTCTTTAGTGTAAAATTAGTGGAAAACTTTAACATGCAAATTTTTCTGGTCTTAATTGACACATCTTTACAAAATTGTGGTTGTGGGCAGTGACTCTGGGCTGGTAGACTAGGATGTGATCTCTTTTAATTGGGTAAGTTTTCTAAGTCTGTGCCAAGGTGCTGGAGGGGAGTGGCTTTGTGCCTGCAGTGCAAATGCTTTTATTAATACAGAAGTTTTGTATTTGGGTGGGTGCTGGTTTGGGTGTTGCTCTGAGGCTGTAAATACTGCTGTTGATGACTGTTTGGACACAGTGTGCAGAGAGGGAAATAACTATCCAGCTAGATAAATAGATAAATTATCTGGAAAGTAGGTCATGTGGTCCAGTTGTAGTTCAGTTGGTAGAACCTTAACTTGCCCATCTTCTCTCACTGGTGTTTCCTTACATTGAATCCTGATTAATTGTCCTCCCTTGCTTCTAATTATTGTTCCTCACATTTTTCACTCCAGCTTCTCAGTTTGTGTTGTCCTCAGACATTAAGCCAACCTCTAATGTCCAAGATCTCTCCTGTTAAGGCTGTTGTAGTCTGAGTTATGTTTTTGTTCAAGTGATGTCAGTTACTGGAAAAATTTTGCTATCATAGAGCTCACACTCCACTTAAAAAAAAAATGGGCTGAATTTCCTGGACAGTCTGGCCTGTGGACAAGTCTCTGCAGATTTCAAGGGCAGTCTTTGGCTCCAGTGTTTTACTGGGCTTGTCTAACTTCTAGGGGTTTACTTCTCTGTAGTCAAGCAGGCTATAAATGTAGGTCATACTAGGAATTACTCTGGAAACTTGAGAAAAGTGTTTTTACACTTCCACATTTTTGTTAGTACCCAGAACCTACAGAAGGATTTAATAGCAATCCTCCTCCACACATCAGTTTATGGAATTTTAAGTCACACCTGGTAGACAATTGTGTCAGGTGTACATGTGATTCATTGACAGTTCATCAGCTACCACACACTTGACTCTTTGCTCAGAATTAGGATGACACAACAGCCTCAGTTGCACAATCATTAATATTTATAGCCTCTATTATTTATTATTAATCAGATTTTGAATTATCATACCTTATTTTCTATCGTTGCATGTATGGTTATGAAAACAGATTATTTTCCACATCTTAAACCATAACCTGGAATCATGCATATTGATCATATCTTTCTGGTTATGGTGATTTAATCATTCTGTCTTGTTTCCCAAGTCCCAAGATTAACACCATTTCACAGTGGTGGGTCAGGGTTTTTCTTGGCTCAAGAAGAACTGACTTTGCACATGAGCACAATTATTTGCTTATACTTAATGCAATTTATTTAGTTTTTATATTCCTGTTATTTTTTTGGCCATTTAATGAATGTAAAATGAACTCTTTAAAAAAATAAATCAGTCCTGGAGATTTTCCTCTGGGAAAGCTGGAACCTCTTTGGTAGGCTCCAAATTCTTAAGCCCTGTATGTGACTGTTAACTTTTGATTTTTAGACAATCTTGATGCAGTATTTCTTTGACACAATTGTCTTCACTGCACTGATATTCCATATTTCTCACACAGTTCTGGCTCTTCTATCATTTTGTTTTTCTTTAACCAAGGACAAAACTAGATGCATTCCTTTTGGTATGCAGTCATTTGCAGTAGAAAACAAGTAGCCATATTCCTTTGTCCTCCTACTGTATCTTTGCTTTTATCAAACCGTGTGAAATATGAGAAGTAAACTGCATATAGAAAACCTTTTTTCAGTTAAACTGCCAATGGATTAAAAATACTTTGTATTTATGGGCACATTTGGATACTGAAGAAAAGAAGTGCATGTTCATAATTTTCATCATATGGTATATTTACCCATTACCTTTTCATTACTCCTAATTACTTGTACACTTGTATATCTCTATGAATAGTGCTGATCTTTATGGAGTGTGAAATCTTCCCTTTTGTCCCCTGTAGGATCGTAAGCTCTCAAAGTCAGAACGGCAGCGCTTTAAGGAGGAGGCTGGGATGTTAAAGGGACTACAGCATCCCAACATTGTTCGCTTTTATGACTCCTGGGAAGGACCCTCCAAAGGCAGGAAGTGCATTGTGTTAGTCACAGAGCTCATGACTTCTGGCACTCTCAAAACGTGAGTTTCACTTGGCAGAGGCTATAGATTGTGATACTTTGTAGTATTGATTATAATGGTCAGTAACTCTCCTTTTTGACCAAATAAATGTTGGTTGAAATTTTTAAATATAAGGGAAGTGCATTCAACTTATAGGATTGGATCAACCCTGTTGAATATTATGATCTGTTCCCCTGTAGATATCTGAAGCGGTTCAAGGTGATGAAAATTAAAGTGCTGCGGAGCTGGTGTCGACAAATCCTGAAGGGCCTCCACTTCCTTCACACTCGGGCTCCTCCAATCATCCATAGAGACCTTAAATGTGACAACATTTTCATCACAGGCCCCACAGGGTCTGTCAAGATTGGAGACCTGGGACTGGCCACACTCAAGCGTGCATCCTTTGCCAAGAGTGTTATAGGTACGAATCCAGTGGGTCTTCTGTTTTGTGTCCTGCAATGGGACAGTACCTTTTTTTTTTTTCTTTTTGGGTCATGATAACATGTTTTATGTAAAATTATGCTGTATAGATAAGAGATTTTTCTTTGACTTTTCTGACGATGTGGTTCAAAAACAGACCACAGCGTTTCAGCTGTCTCTCAAACCACAGCTCAAAAGGAGGCCAAATACTGTGGTAATCTTAGGCAGATAACCACAAGGTTTTCTCTCTTGGCACTTATACAGTAACTTATAAAGTTTGGTCTTTGTACAGAATATTTCTGTTCTATGTTTCTCCACAAAGAGAGAGTTTTTTTTCCAGGCATCTACTGAATGTAAGTAGCGCCTAACATTTCTACTACTGTTAAATATTATTATTATGATAGTTGTCATGCCTTCTTGCAGGCTAACCTGGCAATGGCAAAAGGTATGGCCTTTGCTTCTGTCTTAGACTGGTCTTTGTTCTGTGGTTTGGAAATATGTGGTCTGTTTGCCAGTTTTACCAATGATGTTTAACATCTCTTTCTATGGGTTTGCCTCAACAGGGTTTTTTTTTTTTTAGTGTTTGTCTCTTGCTGTCTTTTAAAATATTTGCAGGACTGCAGAAACTTTTTGCTCCATCTTTGTGTCCAGGGAGCTCTCTCCACTTTCTCTCTGTCAGCATTTTGCCTTTTTTTTCTTTTCTTTTTTTTTTTTTCTTTCACAGTCTAGGGTATGCTTTTAAAATGTAGGCTCTAGCCTCAGCTGTGCCCCATTCTGCTGTTTGGAATGAATAGGGTACTGCTGTTCATTGAGTAAGTATGATCTTTTATGGGCCTGGTAAGTCTGACAGTGTGCTGTCATACGCATCAATATCAAAAAAATTACATTCAAATAACAAATGAGTTTTTCTGTGTAAGACCTGAAATTTAATATAACATAATCAATGAATACAATAGGGCTTATGTGCATGGACACACTTTTGAGCACTGTTACTAGCTATGGGATCTGCTTCTCTCAGCCTTGACCATAACACGTTCTTCCTGCAGGTGAGAATGAAATGGTAAGTCAGACAGCGAAAGGTGGGTGTACTATAAAAGGCAATGTTATTGTGGCTGTAAGGTAAGGTCTTGACAAAAGTTATTTCCATAGCTAGTCCTGTTTACAGGGTCAATTGGCATCTCTATGAACAAATTCCACTTTATTTCGGCATTATTTGGGTGGTATTCCTCAGTGCTTCATTTTAGAGATAATTGAATGGTGCAAATGTTTTTTTATTCAGGCTAACAAGTGTGTCCTGCACATTGGTCACCTCAGCTACACGTATATCCCAACATGTTAAGGTCTTACACAGACAAACACGTGCCTTCTTCTCAACAGTCTAACTGAGCCCAGCTTCTCCCTCCTTTTTTTGTTTTCTCTCTTTTTTTGCTTTCCTTCCCCTTTTTCTTTTTTTTCCTCTCTTTCTTCCAACTTTCACCACACAGGTTCTACTCCAGGGGATTTCAGCAGGCTGGTCAATCTTCTCATCATCCTCTTCCTCAACCCCTCATGGGTTAGAGGAGCAATGGGTTGTGAGAAGCCCACTCAATCAGTAAGGGAGTTCTGAATAGTTGTTTTGATTTAAGGTACCCCTGAGTTCATGGCGCCTGAGATGTATGAGGAGAAGTACGACGAGTCAGTGGATGTGTATGCCTTTGGAATGTGCATGCTGGAGATGGCCACCTCAGAGTACCCTTACTCAGAGTGCCAGAATGCTGCACAGATCTACCGCAGAGTTACCAGCGTAAGTCGTCTTTTCAACCTTCCAGTCACCCCTCTGCCCTGCCTTCACCTCTTCCTGTGTGCCAAGAAGGCTAATGTCCACTTCTGGAATCATTTCATGTTCCTGCTGACATATCTTTAGCTTGTATTACTTCTGTTTCCTCTGCTCTGATATTACTATCTGTCCTCTTCCTCTGTTTGAACAACCCATGTTTTTTGTTTTTCTTAAAAAAAAAAAAAGAAGCTATTTACACTAGTCCCCCTTTGCCTTCCTTCTTTCTTGTATGTTAATTAAGCCAGTAGACTTGACTAATAAAAAGCCAAACAAGTGCAGACCTGCTGTTTTTCTTTCTAAAGGACCAATATGAGTCTTGCATGATGCCAGAAGGGCAGTGACTGTAAGAGAAAAACAATTTTCTTTTTTTTTTTTTTAATTCACACAGTTTATACTGGTGGACTTTTGTGATTCATAACTACCTATGATTCATTGTCTTGCAGTCACCAGATACTAAATCAATTGAGCAGCTCTGTGAGTGCCAGCTACAAAATGTGTTTTGAAATCTATACCAGTACCTTCAGTTTATTAACTGCAAAATAAAAATACAAAATTCTTTCCACGTTACTGAACAGTGTGTGTTCTTGCACATTTAACCCCAATGCTAAGTTGAGTCAGTGGCGTTAGGAAGGCTTTTTGGGATGTAGTGTCACATGCTCTGGCTTTATGGTTATCCCCTCGGCAAATGAGGTGTTTTTCGACTTCTGGCTTTCAGCTCAACTGTTCAGTTTTTAATTTTCCTTTAGCACCAGGTACTTTCCTTTTGTCATGGCTTCAATTCATCACTTGTCATCAGCTGTCCTTTACTTTCTTATGGACTGTTTCTTCCAACCACTTATATTTTCCCCTCCATTCAAAAGTGCATCTTGGTCAGTAGCCCCTGTTTTTCGATGTTTTGAGTTTCATTGAACATAGTAAAGTATGTGCACATTCAAGTTCTTTTAAAAAGTGAAACATTTCTCTGAGCGCCCCTAAATTCAGAGCTTAAAGGCAAGTGAGTCTACAAGCTGGCATTAGGACATAACAACTATTAAACTCACTGATCCAGCAGGCATCACACACCAATGTCAGAGATTTTACACCTACATTGCACAGAATTCAAAGAGTTGTGTTTAGGGGACAAATGGGATATCTTGTATAAAAAAGTGAAACACTTAAATTCTAAATTTATCAATGAGGAAGGAGAAATGGATGACATTTAAAGAAATGTAAGTTAAAAAAAAAAAGAAAAGAAAAGAAATTGACACATTATTTAAAGCAGAGAAGGTTGTCGTTAAATACCCAAAGGGATTCTTGAAATTTTCTAGGCAAGAAAGAATTTCTTCCTCATCACATTATTTGTCAAAGGTGAAAATGGAAGTTGTGTTAAGATACTGTTTGTTTGTTGGAATGACAACTATTGGGGTAGTGATATAAAGTCTCTGAGCTGAAAAAGACAACAAGGTATGGGGCATTATCCGGCATAAGAAAAGGTCAGGTGAAGAGAACCATTCTCATTCAGAGTTCTGTGTTTCCTTTAGGGGGTGAAGCCAGGCAGCTTCGACAAGGTGGCCATTCCTGAAGTGAAGGAGATCATCGAAGGATGTATTCGTCAGAACAAGGATGAGAGGTCTCTTACTGAAGAATGTCACACTGAGAAAGTTTAGGGTAGTTTATCGCTCTACAAAAATATGTCCATTTGCTCACCGTTTACTTCCATTTGTCTAGGTACTCGATCAAGGACCTACTGAACCATGCCTTCTTCCAGGAGGACACAGGCGTGCGTGTGGAGCTGGCAGAAGAGGACGATGGAGAGATGCAAGCTATTAAGCTGTGGTTGAG
Source organism: Cichlasoma orientale (assembly GCA_034780415.1). Classification (NCBI taxonomy): domain Eukaryota; kingdom Metazoa; phylum Chordata; class Actinopteri; order Cichliformes; family Cichlidae; genus Cichlasoma; species Cichlasoma orientale. Next base: position 588,777 of record JAVDPK010002050.1, read on the forward strand.
AATTGAGGATGTTAAAAAACTCAAGGGAAAGTACAAGGACAATGAAGCTATTGAGTTTTCTTTTGACCTCATCAAAGATGTTCCAGAGGATGTGGCTCAAGAAATGGTGAATTGAGCTTTAATGCTTTAGCCTGGTTAATTGTGTTGTTGCATGGCAAAAATTGTTTATTTCCAGCTATAAAATTTTCAGTGATGAGCTTTTGTCACATCTTTTGTGTTGTAGGTCGATTCGGGCTATGTGTGCGAAGGTGACCACAAGACCATTGCGAAGGCCATAAAGGACAGAGTTTCTCTAATCAATCACAAGAGGGCACAGCGGAAGCAGGTGTGATCATAGGCCTTCTACTGTAATTTTCACTGTTTGTTTGAGTGATACGATTTTAACATGATGTATGTAACATGTTTGATTGTTAACATGTTTTTAGTTAGTGTTCTTGTGGGGAATTTTTATGTGTATTCTCTTGTCTTAAAGGTCAGAGAAGATCAGGAGAAGAGAAGGCTTGAAGAAGAACAGCAGTCACAGCCCCCACAGCCCCCACAGCAACCAGGCCAACAGTCTGGCATGGAGGTGCTTCAGTCACAGCCGCTGCCACAACATGCATCTTATGTCCCTCCACAGCCTAACCAACACAGCTCACAGATGCCTGCTCAACCAGCAACTCAACCGAGTGTTCAGACCACTAACTACAACACTCCCCAATCACAGGGAGTCCCTTATGTTCCCCAGTCAACTGGGCAAATCCCAGTACCAGATCAGAGTGTAGCTGCCATTCAGCCAGAGTCCGAGGAGCCTGAGAGTGACCAACAGCTGCAGCACACTGGAGGAGGTATGTATCAAAGATAAATTATAGTAGCAACACTTCAATCCACTCAAAAGAAATATTTAGTGTCAACGCTGAGTCCAGCATTTTGTTCTTGGGATACGTTACAGTGAAAGAAATGCACAACAACGTCTTCCTTCTCTATTGTATGCTTAATCTTGGCTGGAGCATATCTTGATTTGGTGTTGAATGAGCAAACACTAACTAGAAAAAACAAAGAAATAACCAGCCTGCTTTTACTAGCCTTTAGCTTAGTTAACAGCCCACTTATCATCCTCCTGCTTCATCTTGATTTCATGCAGTTGCACCAGTTCCCTGCTGCAGGGCCTTGTGTCTTCTTTAAATGCAGCTACAATCCACTGCATGAAAGCACATCTTGAGTCATCATAAATTAACCTTTTTGCCCCATTTTCACAGCTTGGGACATGGGAGATAGACTAGCGGGTTCCTCTGTTGTTCCTGAAGCTCAGCCTTCCCAGCCTGCGGTATCCTACAGCTCTCCTACCAGTCAGATGCAGAGTGATCAAACACAGCAGCAGCTGGCAGTGGTGAGAAATGACTGCATAGACTTGTTTGGGTTTTTTGGATTCTAGAGGTACCGAGAGGGATGTTTGTGAATTTATGACCCTTTGTTTCTGTTGTTTTTGCCACTGCTTAAATGTACTTTCACCCATGGGACATTACATGTAGATGGCCTTCATGGGAAATGTCTGCAATGTGTTGAGAATTTCATATTGCATCATATTGCATGTATTCAGAATTCAATATAGAGTCTCAGGCTTGTCTAATTTTCAGAACGTTTGCTTTTATAGGGTGTTCAGCTGGAAGTTGTTCCTGTTCCAAATGCCAACCAGTCTGTCCCAGTGACACCTGCACAGGTATATCTATTAATGCATGTCTTAATGTCTTTGAAGACACCAAATGAAAATTCTTGCTTCACTGACATCCTCTGGGGTCAAATCTGTTGCACCTGAAAACAAAGCTTATGTTAATGTCACGTTTTACTGGACACCCTGAATACACTTGTGTCACGCCCCACAAATCTGAACTTCAACCTGTCAGAGTCAGCAAAAACAAGAGAGTCAGATAGTGTTAAGTTAAACGTTATAGCCTATATCCTTTGGTTAGGTGGCTGTGAAAGCAGTGCTCACACAATTTGCGGGCAGGGTCTTTTTTTTCCCCCTTTTTTTTTAAGGTCTCTTCTTTTCTCAGGTTTCCTCCTCTTACCCTTTGCTATGTTTTGTTTCTTATAGTACGGAGTATACTACCAACCATCGCTACCCCCTCAGGTAGATAAAATGTCCCATTTTCCTGCTACAACTTTCAAATACACCCACAGTCTTTCAGATAACATGTTGTGGAAAACAAAATGCACTTATGGTTAGTACTGGTCTGTATGACAGGCTCTGGTAGGTTTCTATTTTAATGTAGCAGGTATTTAGAGAGATAGTGTGCAAAGATATACCTTTTACATATCTGCAAAACCCACTTTAGAGTTAAACTTCATTAATCCTTGCCTTGACAGTTGTAAATAACATAGCTGCCTGATTCATGCAGCTATGTTATTCAGCAGGTAAGTGCATGTCACTCAGGAAAAGAGGCCCAAGTAAATCTCTGAAAGCTTTAGATTGTAGAGAAACCAGACTTTCAGGAAGTTGCCTAAATGCCAGTGTGACTGTTTTTTATTAACCTCCTATTTTTGTGTGTGTCTGTTTCTTCCCTTGCATCATTATCTCTTCTGTACAAATAGATTCCCTCCCAGCAAGTGGCAATGGCCCCATCTTCCCAGTGTTCTGTTCCCCAGCAGCAGCAGCCAGAGAGCACCAGTTCTCCACAGAGTTCTGCACAATCACAGGCACAGACTGGAGCTCAGCATTTACAGGTGACCCACTTTATCTCCCTTGCTCCCATTTAACATGCATCTACTCACTTGTTTTAAGACGCATGCTAACATTTGTCTTGTTTTCCTTCACCAAACTACAGTATGAATGTGATTCTGTCCATTTTTATGTGCGTTTTAAAGCTTTTGTTTCTTCTAAGTGCTCTTATTGCCACAACAATTCCTTTTCCTCTTCTTCTTCTTCTTCTTTTTTGTTCTCCCCAATCTTCTCCTCTGCATGCTTCTTATTTTGCATGACTCTTAGTCTTGGGCCAATGATCCAAGTACTCCTATCCTGTCTCCACCACTCAACGCAGAGCACCTATACTTCCTCTATCAGGCCTCATGCCTCTCTGTTGTGCAGGTACTCTGACTTGTGTATGCTGGTGTTTCTGGGTCAGGTGTGGAACATTTGGTTCAGACCTGGCTCCTGTTCCTTGAAATATGTGTGCATTTTGTTTTCAGTAAATATTATATTTATGTGGATTCTATTATAGTGTCTGTTAAAATTATTATTAGGATACTCCTTAATGAACCTCCGTAGCTTTTTTTCCCCCCTAATAACCAGATCGAGAACAAATATAAATATCTGAAGAAATGTAAGGGCTTAGCATAGTGTTTGCCTCCATGACCACTGACCAGAAACCAATAGAAACAATTTTAGATTAAGGTTCTGAAAGCTGAAAGGCTTTTATGTAGCTGTAAACTTTCCATTAAAACAGTACTAGTGTATTTTAAATCTGTATGCATTAATCAGTGAAAGACTTCTACTGCAGTTAAGTAGCATTGTGACTATTTGCAGTGCTAGGCGTGGGATTAAAAGTAATTCATCTCCGAAAGGAGCTGAAACACTCCATATCACAGCAGTATTTACATTCCTCCTGAAAGCAGAAAAATGGCGTCTCTTGCAGTTGCATGTTTCACCAGATTAAAGAGCTCCATCTAGTGGATGATATGATTTAAAATCAGCGATTAAATGATGCTGTGTAACCCCTAAATCACTTCAAAATGGTACTGTGCAGAATAGTATAACTTCTGTTTTTTGAGATGAAGTGTTTGATTTCTTAATGTTCCTGTGTTTCAGGGTCCTGTGAGTGTTCCTCAGCCCACACCAGTGGAGCAGCCAGCGGGATCTTCGTCCGTAATACCACAATCTGTGGACAGGTAAGATGAAAGTTATTTTTAAAAGGTCTGGTTTTAGCATATACAGCTTGTACAACTTTTCTTTTATTGATTTGCTTGTTTTAGCTGCCCGTCAGATGCAGCTTCAGGTCTTAGCGACGGTAATGATGGAAGTTCTACATCGGGAGGCCGCCATGAGGGCCGCTCGCTGAAGCGGCACCAGCGGCGATCCGTACGCAGCCGCTCTCGCCATGAGAAGACTTCAAAGGCCAAGCTAAATGTTCTTAGTGTATGAATTTTAACTAATGAGTCTGTTTTTTATTCTTAAGGTCTTTGTTACTGAACAGTTTTAATGGAAGTAAATGTTTTGCAGATTTCCAATGTGGGAGACCGAGTAGCAGAATGCCAGTTGGAAACTCACAACAGGAAGATGGTGACCTTCAGATTTGATCTTGATGGAGATAACCCAGAGGAGATTGCCCAGATTATGGTAGTGCTGGTTTTTTAGTTTGGTCACTTAAAAATACCTGAATAAATAAATGAATAAATGAAACATTAAGTGTGATACTTGCACAGTATGTGACAGTCGCTAAACTGCTTTTCGTTTTTCTTTCAGGTTCAAAGTGAGTTCATTTTGGAGACTGAGCGAGACTCGTTCATTGAGCAGGTCCGTGAAGTCATAGATATGGCTGATGAGAAAGGAGAGGGCATGAAGGAAGGCTTTCCTCAGGTATTTATTCACTACACTTCTATTTAGGCAAATACTCACAGCTGCCTGCTAAAGCTCACTGTTCCTGGCTACATTTTATCTCTTTGTAGATGAGTGACCTTCAACAGCAGCCTGATTTATCGGTTCCCATGGTACCAGGTAAACAGACTTGTCAGAAATACACAGTTCAATGTCCAATTATTATTTATATATTTAGACTTCACAATCATATTCGAACCTCCCCCCCTCCTCAGGTATTTCCCCTAGCACTACAGCTCAGGTGGTGCATTCAGCAGGACGAAGGTTCATTGTCAGCCCGGTGCCAGAGTCTCGACTTAGAGAGCAGTTCTTTGGAGGATCTTCTACTAATACCTCCGTTGGAGAAGAGCCTGCGACAGGTGAGAGGGGTTTAATTTTCATGAATATTGTTTGTTTTTGTGAATTTTAATTGTATAATTTTTTTTTTTTTTTTTTTTTTTAAAGCTCCTTCGGCATCATTGGGCCTTTCTCTCTCTGCTCCATCAGCAACTCTCCAGCAGGCTTTCAGTGAAATAAAGCAGGCCTGCTTACAGAAGGGCAAAACATTTGATACCCCTTGTACTGAGCAAGAACCAGGCACTGCCCAATCCACTGAGTCTGTCCCAAGCTCTAACAATATCTTGACTCCTCCAGAGTCTGTAGCTTCAACCACTACGGCCACATTTCCTTCTCTGAAATCTGAAACCTCTTCACCACCTCCGTTAGCTGGGAGGGTTTCCCCTCCACCAGTATCACTTCCATCCCAAACTGTAGGCAGTGACTCCAGTCCACCACCACCACAGTCCTCCCATGAAACGGCCCCCTCACAGTTTCCACCAGCTGCTAGCAACCCTCCCTCATCTTCCTCCATTTCTCCTCAATCTACACAACCCGCTGTCCCTGCAGTACCTGGATCTCAGTTAAGCAGTAGTTCTGTCTCATCCAGTAGTACTGGAACTGTTCCAGAACAGCAGCCTTTTAATAGTGCTGTTACATCTTCTCAGCCAGTGAATTCATCCAGCCATGTATCACAGAATACAGCCCAGCCCCCACCTCCCACCAGTCAAAGCCAAGTCCAACAGCAGCCAATGGAGTCAGAAGGGGCTGAGATCCAGACCAAGTCCACTGGCATAGATGACATCCACACCCTTGAACAGAAGCTACGGTCCCTTTTTAAAGACCAGAGCTCTGCCTCTTCAGCATCAGTGGATCCCAGTCAGAATGCAGGGACCTCCTCTCCTCCCACTGGAACTTCTTCCCCTCCACCTGGACTTGCACCTGCCACTGCCCCTGTGCCCCCTTCTAATCTTCCCCTCACCTCTGGGGCACAAAGTGTTCTGGGCCCCACAACCACCCCAGGACAGGGTGCAACAGTGACTGGACATGCCCAAACCCCTCCAACTAAGCCCAGAGCACAGGTTAGTGAAAAATGCATCACCCAAAAATAAATCCATCATGGTGCTTTATTGTGATGATGTATCATAAAAAAAATCTTTTCCCCTTTCCATATTGATTTAGACTTTGCCTGGGGCTTTTGACCAAGCTCCTACACCTCCATCAGACCTTGTGTCCCCATTTCCTGGACCAAATCAGGTGAGGTCTACATTGTCCCTGCAATACTGCCTGCCCCATTACTTCTTGGTTTTGACCGGCACAGGCTACTTATTTACTACTTAGAGAGTTCATTATGTCTTTTGTTTAACCACAGCAACCCCTGGATAATTTGGAAGCCCAGTTGAGGAGAGCTCTAAGTCCAGAGACAGTTCAGGGAGGAAACAGTGTCACTCTTGGACGTTTCCAAGTAAGGTTTAGTTACAGTTTAAATGAATGTGCTTAATCTGTTCTTAAAAGGTTAAACCTCTTAAAACCTCAGGCTCAGTTCATTAAAATGATCTCTTCCCTCATACTCAGGTCTCTGTTGCTACTGAGTATGCATCCAGCAGTGTTCAACATCCATCCAGCGTTGTTTCCTCTTCTTCCCTGACATCGTCCTCAACGACATCCTCCTCCTCCTCCTCTTCTGCCTCCTCCCCCTCCAGTCCAGAAAATACCCTCCACCGGTCATCTCCTCTGCCTGAAGGAATCAGTGAAGTTAATGCTGTGGATGGGAGCTCTTCTGTTTCTGCTGGTCCTGCCAGTCAGCCCACCACTATCGGGCGCTTCCAAGTATCCACAAGCACCAGTGCAACATCTGAGCCAACCGCTGGCTCTAAAGTGGGACGGTTTTCAGTCACAGGTGTGTAGTGGGTTCACAAAAACATTAATGAAATGAATCTTCCTGATACACGTGTTACCTGATAGGTGGCCTTAGTACAGAGATATATGCATAATGCAGTTTTCTTTGAGTAAGCATTGTCACTTGCCATACTTATTTTTAACTGTTTCCTATCGCAGAGGTTGCAGTGGGAATTACTGAGAGCAGTAAGAGTTATCTAGCTACTGAGATTAATAATCCATTATTATATTCACACCACGTGATAATCTTTTGATTCGGACAGTAAATATGAAGAACATTGTATTTGATAAATGACATGAATCTTCAGGTAAAAGATAGTTTTAATTAAATCTTGAGATGAACCTCCTATAACACAGTAATTACTTTGTTTTCCTCCAGTGACCCCTGCTCCAGCAGAAGGCCCCAGTCCAACACATGACTGCAGCATGCAGAATGGACCGTCATCCTCAACCTCTGATTCTCATATCACACATTACCATTATAGTAGTGGGAATGATGATGACTCTGAGACGGATGATGAAGCTTTGCAAAAAGAAATCAGCCGTCTGAGGGAAAAGTGTGTTACATATTCATGGTTCTGTTTTACACTACCCTTATGTAAACCTCTTATTCAGTGGAAACAAGTTTTTATATTATCTGCCTCTCTCCTCAGACATATGACGGAAATTCAGGCCTTGCAAGCTCGTCAGAAAGAGGAGATAGAGGCCTTGTTCACAAGGATGGGAAAAACTCCTCCTCTTTCTGTGCTCTCCCCCGCTGTGGCCATGCCCGGAGGACGACGAAGGCTAAAAAACAAAAGCCACAAATCTGGCCGCAGTAGTGGACAGCCCAGCCCTGTACACTCAGGTAATATGACACACTGTCTTTTTTTTCTTTTTTTGGTAATATGTGCATGTTTTGAGTATTTCAGTGTTCTCTTGTTGGCTTCATTCTGTATTGTGATCCTCAGGTCAGAGCCATGGTTCACAGTCCCCTCCAAAGCAAAGTTCAGCCTCAGCAACAGAGACCTCAGAAACTGCAGCAGAGGCATTTCAGTCAGTAATCGGGTCACAACAGCTCATGTCCTCTCCATCCATGCCAAGCCTCAGCAATTGCACCACAGGTATGTGCAACCACAGCTTTTACAGTAAGCTACTTCACTTGACTTTCGTAAGTTAACATCTGATCTATCTTGTTTGTATATCCAGCATCAAGTGGGACCAGCTCCACAAATGGTTTGAGCCACTTACAGGCTGAGTGTACTTCCCTGTCCCAGGCCACTGGGCCCCCTCCTACTGCCTCTCACACCCAGAAGGGCAAAGGCACCTTCACTGATGACCTGCACCAACTGGTAGATAACTGGGCCAGAGATGCCATCAGCCTCTCCCAGGGCAAGAGAGGTCCTAAAACTGGAGCACAGGCAGTTCTGGGACATGATGTAAGGATTCAGTATTTTTTTTTTTTATATAAATAAAAAATATCACAGTATTTTATGACCGTGTTTTAATGTATGATATATATTTTTGTAATCTTGCTTATTGAACAGTAACCCTGTTTTCTTTATTAATACAGATCATCCCTCCAGCCAACATGGGCCGTAAATTTTCAGCTCCAGGTTATCTTGGCCCAACACATCCTACACATTCCAGCACCACATCTACCACTGCCACTCACCTCCCCAACCCAACCAATCCCTCTGCCTCTTTGGGGCCTCGTAAAGGCTCTCTGGGTCCAGTTGCCCAGGGGTATGGATATGCTTCAGCCCCGTACAGTGCTCCCCAGTGGGCAGGACCGACAACTACATGCCAGATCAGCATGCTTAACCCGGGACAGCCGCTAACACAGTACCAGCCATCTACAACAACCTCAGTAACCTCTCTCCACCAAGGTTACCAAGTGGGAACTACATCAGCCCCCCAGAAATCAGTCAGCCCTGGAGGGTCCAACCTCAGGCCTACGTAATCCAATCTGAGCCCTGGTCCAGACTGAGATGAAAGGCCACGCAGGGCAGAGGGACCACATAGTTGCTTGAGATCCACAGCCTCTCTTTGCGGGTTACTGGATAGCTGGCTTGGTATTTTATTTCAACTTTTATCATTATGTATTATTTCTGTAATAACTGACCTGTGTGGTTCAAGTCCTCTCAGGCAAAACAAAGTCTGTCTGGCAATTGGAGGGAGAGTGCAATACACACAGCACAGAAGTCTCACACTTATCCTGCCATTAGCTGTGGAAACGAGCTGTGACGAGGTGGTTGGTTGTGTCCGACATATTGGCCCAAAGGCACAACAAACGGCAGCCAAAGATGTTGCTGGAGAAGCAGACCTTTAGAAGGGGAAACATTAGTGAGGGATTGTGGTTCATATCCTTATTTGTCTGGACTTTGCGCTGAGCTGGGACTGAAGATGGTTCCAGTAGTGCACACAGACTATACATTGAACTGGCTGGGATGACTTTGGAGGGTAGGTTAAGTTGTCTTAGAGAACGAAGGGAGAATGTGAGTGAACAGAAAAGTGGGACATCAGAGTGGGATAATTGGTTTGTCCCAGATGATAAGTATTGTGAATGGTAGAGTTAGGAGAAGAAAGACTTGGAAAGTTAGGAGCATGATAAATGGTTGTAGTGTGAATACATCCCAGTCAAATGCAATAATAGCAGAGTAGACAAACTTCCCCTTGTAACTGTGGCCTTAATCTAAAATACATTTAAACATTGGGTTTGTACATAGACATTTCTTCACTGGGTTATGATTCTATGTTAAACACATTTATGTCTCTGTGAAAGTCTGGTGTCATTGTGACATAAGTTGTCTATCATACAGATTTCTTATATTGAGTTTATTCAAACAAGTGGATCTGGTAGGTAAACACACACAGTCCTGATGTTGACCACCATTCAGAGAACTGAAGAGGTAGTGCTGCTGTAGATCAGTCTGAGTATTGGGTGTTTGCAGGGTGATCTTTGTTTTTTTGTTTTGTCCCCGCCCCCCCAGGGACACGTTAAACCACTAAACGTAGTGCTTAGCTGTGAGATATGTGCAGTTCAGAATCTGTTTATATCATTCAAAGTAAAAGTTTTGCTAGGATAGTATTTGAGGAGGGTTTCACTCTGAGGGGAGCGAGACCACTTCTTCACCCATTTCTTTTCTACTCAGATGGTACACAGTACATGTATAAACAGGTTGTTACTGAAGTCATACATCCCAAAAATATTTCTACCCATAACATCTAGCTGTGGCCTCTGAAATCACAAGTGTCTGGGGTTCTCTCTTTCTGTGGTCTGTTTTTGTATGCGTATATTTAATAAACAACGATGTTCTTTATGGACCTGTATTCAGCCATCAGATTTTGATGTTGTTTCACTGTAATTATTATTAAAGGTTGTTAAACAACATGTAGTTAAAGGAATATAAAAAAAGTGCAATTGCAGGGTTGTTGTTATTGGTATCATTCACCATGCAGGAATAATCCTGCAGTTTATTAAGCTTGTCTCTTTATGACTGCCCTGCCCCCTCCCCCCCCCCCTTTTTTTGTAATCTTATTGTATATATGATTGAGGTAAATGCTTTCACATTTTGCTCTCACTAGCGTATGCTTGTTGTGACCCATTCTAAATGCACATGCACTCTAACCTGTAAACATGAGGAACACTTTTGTGCCTTGCATCCTCACTAATGACAAGTTCCAGATCCATCCAGTCCTGTAGCTCCGACTGTACTGCAGAAAACCAGTTTGCGAAACCAGTATACAGTTTAATCTCCACCTGACGGCCAGCTCAGAGCATGCAACACCGAGGCAGGTGCCACACGCGGGACAAAGAGCACGCTGAATAAAGTGGACAGTTTCTTTTCTCTCTGCAGTTACCTTCGTGTGTCAGCTGTGTATTTATATTTGGCACACGTGTGCACGGATTTGGCCGACATTTGTTTTGTGGGTTTATCATTAAACCGTTTCATGGAGGCTACTTGTTAGGGCAGCGAGTGAGCTGTGCAAAGGTTTCAAAGCTGTTGCGCTGACGTGACCTGTCTCACCACCTCACACGAGTGCCATGCTGTCATTGTGACTCTTTGCCTGCTTGTAGATTGAATGAATAGTTGAACTTCTCTAGAGAAAAAAAAAAGTTACTGCAATGCAGAATATGCAATGTTTTGTAGGGAATGAGGGGTATTGGACACATTTGCATGCTGATGAGGGTTGTTACAGACTTCAATGTTTTTGATATTGGATTATTAGTTTTTTGTTTGGTTGGTTTTTGCCTTTGAGTGTTGATCTGCTCAATTGCTATTCATTAATATCACAGGCACAACTTCAGTATGAGACTATCAGCGTATGAGTTCTGCATGCCGGCTTTACTGGTGTGTAATTTTACAAATGGCAGCCATCCCACCACTGTACAGCACAAGCTCCCCACAAGAGGTTAAGATCCATATGCTACTTTCCTATATCAGTAATTATCATAAATCTTTCACAGTACTGTTTGAAGCTACTGATAACGCAGTTATACTTATTTCTGATCCCTCCTTACTGACTTCCTGTGATCCAGTGTCTGTTTTGTGTATGTTTTTCACATTGTACAAAACTTAAAAATAAAAAATAAATCGGGTAAAAGGCATGCTTATGGGTATTCTCTGGAGCTTGAAAAAAAGGCGACTGGACTTCTTTTTGTTGCTTGAAGATGTTTCACCTCATCTGAAAGGCTTCTTCAGTTCTCAACCAAATGGTGGAGAGACCCAGGTATTTAAACCCCTGTGGGCGTAGTCCCCTGGAGGTGCTTACGGGTATATTTGTCAAAAGTTAGATCAAGGTCATATTTTAAGTAGAGGCTTGACTTTTTTTTTTTTTAAATCAACTTTTATTTAAAATGTTTAGTCGACCATTTTCAATCCAAACAAGGCCACACTAAAGATGATTAAGGGATTATCACAAGTCTCATCAATTTCTTTGGTTCATCTAAAATGTCACCTTTTCAAATAAAACTGGCAGAATTCCTACTTTTTTTTCTGTTTATTTATTTATTTTTTTTACAAAACCAGAAAACATTTTTCCAAATATATACAACAGCGTTTATTTACAATCTCAAATATATATGAAGTGAAATAAATAAAAATAATGGCTACATTTAGACCAAATTGAATGAACAGAGTGAAATGTCAGGTGTCCAGTCTGCGCTTTTTCATGTATTGTCCTTGTCTGTACGGACTCGAGATTTCACCTGAAGGTTGGAGAAGTAAAAGTGAATTTAAGACAGAATTCAACATGATGCTCACTCTGACTGGCTCATAAAACCTCACCTGGTCTGCCCTGATGCTGGTTCTGCTGCTGAGGTCTGTACTGAGCCTGGTCCTGTCCTCTGCTGTATGGCGCAGCCTCTGGAGGTCTGTCCGCGGTTCTCTGAGGAGTCTTACTGCGCGTCTGCATTTGGTGATTCCGTGGCGTGCTGGGCCTGAGTTCTCTGGGTGGAGGGCCAGCTGCAGGGGCATCCAGATCCTCGATCCCATGCAGAGTGAAATCCCAGAGCTCAGGGTCATCTGCAGAGGAAGACAAACTGGAAATAATATGCAGGTCTCCTCATCACACAGTCCAAGTATGTTAAGCCTTGTGTTGGTTTACAGCACCTGCTAAATACACGTCCCTGCTGCTGCTGGGCTTCGTGAGTTCAGGTCCAGCGGCATCGAACACAGGAACCCCTTCATGATATGAGAAATGCGAACACCAGACTATGAAGATGTCTCAAACTATGAACCTAGAGGCCAAATCAGACTGAAAAACATTAAATCTGAACTATTTTTATTATAAAGTCCTGTTTAAATCATTACTCTGCATGCCACATTTGACATTTACCAAATTTTTGATATTATTTTGACAACTTTCTCCTCCAGAAAGTAGAAATGTAACCAAGATCTCAGTGTTGCTGTATTATTACTCATCTCTTCCCTCTAATTAAGAAAAACCTCATTAGTGTGATTAGTATACTGTAACATGAGTTTGAAATGACCCTTTACCTCCACTGGATCCTCGTCCTATAGTGACCTCTGCCTCCTCGGATTTGGCTTGGTCTTGCTTCTGCTGCAGCTTCTTGGCCTCCATCTCTCTCCTGAACTTCTGCTGAAGCTGCTGCTGTCGAAGTTTTCTCAGCTGTTTGGGATCCGTGGAGCCGATGTTCTCACTCTTTGTGCCAGGTGCAGGGTTGACATCATTAGGACTGTGAACTTCTGAATGATTCTGGTTCTGGTTGATGACTCTGGGTTCCAGTGGTGTTCTGACAGGACCCGCTGCAGATATAAGACTTTCTTCTCGTAGCAGACTTCCAAACCGGGCCTTCTCCACCGAAGGCTCACCCTCAGTGCGCTTAGTGTGGACTGGATCTAGAGGAGGTCGCGGCTTTGTGTAGAGGAGAAGTGACAAGAATCAGATTCCAAAAAAACTTGACTAGATGGAAGTGACTAAAAATTTTATTTTAAATGTCTGTCCTGACCTGTCTGGGGATCTTGTTAATGGCTAGGAGGTATTCTTTATCCAGGATGCAGTTACCAAGAGCATTACCAAAACATCTAAGGGAAGAAAATTTTTAATGAATATTCTAAAAAGATAAAAATAAATTCCAGCATGTTTGTAAATATAGGCAAGTAAATTCCCGTACTTCAGCGCTCTCTTCATGCCATCAGTGACTGCCTCCTTCCTCGCCTTTTCCAGTGACAGAGCTTTCGACTTTAGTCCTTCGCTGACTCCGTAGCCAACATCCTCATGGAACGACCCATCCTGGAGGAAAAGTACGTGCTACGTGAACTTGTGTGGATGGAACGGAGGGAGGCAGAATAATAAAAGAAGGTAGTTCACCCAACCTTAAGCTGCACTTTAATAAATGCACTGACGCCAACATAAAACTTCCCATTGATGAGGTCTACGAAATCTGCAAATAAAAAGTCTCATGTTAGTCTGAGTGCAGGGAGATAAAACTGGATGATAACCTGTGAAAAGTCATACCAACATTCTGCTGGGAAATGGAGTGAGACCACCCGTTGTATCCAAACATCTCATTGGCCAAACTGATGACGCGATGGCCTTCGATATAGCATACCTGTTGAAATCAGAGTAGCTATTTGAGGTTGAGAAATGAAGTTCAAATTATGACATAATCTTATAATTTACATAGACGAAAGTAATAACTCTACTTCGAATTATAGTTTGTGACTGTACAGTGAAGCAACATCCAGGAGGATTAGATAACAATGACTAAAACACAGTCTGAGGTGCAGGCAGCCTTTCCAGCTGCAGAGGAAAACAAGGCCTTGCCTTCTGTCCTCCTCCGGCCACTCTGGTGCTGATGTACTCTGGTCCCAGCTTCTGTCGCAGAGCATCTTGGACCGCCTGGTACTCCTCAGCTGTGTAGGTGTACTGTCAACACAACCCAGTGTCACTCAGGCACAGAAGAGAAATACCATTAATACTAAAAACAGACTTACGTTTTAATTTCGTCATGTTTCCATTTACTCATTGTTATGATCTGAGTAAAATTAGTTAGCAGATTGAGGAAGCTGGGCTTACACTAATAACGTAAAGTGTTATTCTTCAATGATGCCTCTTTTACTTCATTTAAAAAATTATAAAGCCACCCAAACTAACAACTGTGCTCTGCTGCCTTTGGGTGTCCAGGAGGGAAGGAAGGAAAACCCCATCAAACTAGATGTGGACATGCGCGCACACACACACACACACACACACACACACGTCACTAGAATGTTGACGTCCAAAGTGGAAACGTGACGGAATATTCATGTCCTCAGTGACATCATGGTAGAATGTTGACGTCCAAAGTGGAAACGTGGCGCAATGTTCACGTGCATCATGAATGTTCACCTGCATAGTGATATCATAGTAGAATGTTCACTTCCAAATTTTATATATATATATATGATGGTACAAGGACGCTAGCAGGCAGGGCATACATGGAATGCCATAACCAAGTGGCCGTTATAGTGTACAGGAACATCTGTGCCGAGTATGACCTGGAAGTCCCGAGGTCAACATGGGATACGCCCCCCAAGGGTGGTTGAGAATGACCAAGCGAAGATCCTGTTGGACTTCCAGATGCAGACAGACAAACTTGTGATGGCTAACCAACCGGACATTGTAGTGGTGGACAAACAATGGAAGAAGGTCGTAGTGATAGACGTTGCAATGCCAAATGGCGGCAACATCAAGAAGAAGGAACACGAGAAGCTCGATAAATAAAGCAAATGAAATATTAAGTCTTATTCACTTTAATCTATTTTATCTGTAACGATACTTTTGCTCACAAGAAAAATGGGCGGGTTCAGACAAAAGGTGCCATCTTCTGAACTGTGTATCAGATCCAGATGTAAATAAACGCTGAGAAGTTGATTTTTTGTTTCATATTGATTTTTTTTTTTTTTTTTTTTAAATCAAACCCAAGTGTTTTCAGTCTACAGTAAAAATAAAGGAACTGGCCTCACTGTTCCAACACTTTTGGAGGGGAGCGTATACTCAAATCATAATAAATGGTTCAAAATGATGACTTGGTCAATGTTAAAGTCTCGCCTGTGTTTTGTATCAATAAGGTTTTGATCATTTATCTTTCTAGCCACTAGAAGAAGTGAAGGTAAATGAGTTAAATACCTTGGTTCAATCATCCAAAGCAATGCACAGTGCATAAGAGAGGTGATGAAGAGAGTGCAGGCAGGGTGGAGCGAGTGGAGATGAGTGTGAGGGGTGATTTTTGACAGAAGAATAGCAGCGAGAATAAAAGGAGAAGCTTTACAAGATGCTAGTGAGATTTTCATTGACAGTGACCAGGATGGGCAGAATTAGAAATGAGTACATCAGAGGGACAGTAACAGAGAAGGAGGCAGGTGATCCGCTGCGGGGACAACTAAAACATTTCCAAACCAAAACAAAAAAGAATACTCTGATGCTATCCTTAATAAACAAAGTTGGACACGGGTCCACCCTAGTGTCCCGTGAGCTACGGGACTGGAAACAAAAACAGCTGTTCTTTAACGTGCTAATTTAACTCAACACACCTGTGTCTCATTCAGAATAATTAGGTTTTCAGTAAACCTTTAAAGAAGTCTCGTGTAAGCCCACACACCTGTCCGAAGCACCTGGACGCAGAGCCGCTCCTCTCTTCATCGGACATGACTACAGTCGCTGCAATAAGGACGCTAAACTGGCTTCAATTATTTACTTAACTACACGAGACGAGCCTAAAACTCGTTATCAGTCAGCGCAACCCTGCAAATGCAAACTCGGCAGTTACAGTTACTCTAAAATGACTCCTGTGTTTAACGAGCAGCAGATTACATGCATATTATTTCAGGCAATTATTTCAGCCATGTTTGTGAACTTCCCGCTCGGACTGCCGGGGGAGGAGCTTATGGTGCCTTCACGTCTATCAGAAAATAAAGCTCTAACTCAAACCGCGAGGTTAATGGATTTAATTACACAATTTAAATTTTTTTAATTTTATTTATATTACCTTTTAACATAGATATAGACATAAATGAGGCGCCATGAATATTATGTTTTCTCTTGAAATTACGAGGGGGAATTAAACGTGTATACTATAGTACGGAGACTGTGTGTTGCCGTAGAACAACAAAACGCATTTAAATGCCACGTTTCAACACACTGGGCGCATGAAACCCATCTCATTCTCAAGTTTTAATTAATTTGACCCAATAAGTTAATTAATGTGGGAGAGTGAGAGGTTTCCAGATTCCTCTCTAAATCTCACCTATTCCTGAATTTCAGTTTGTTTGTTGTAGGAGTCAAAGATGATTTGTGTAATATAGGATGGCTTCAGTGTCTAATATTCTTTTGTTTGAGTCTACTCCATCTAATGGCTGGAACTTGTGTGACAAGGAAATGAAGGCAGGTGATGCTACCTGTAGGGTATGCCTCACGTCCTCAGGTCTAGGCCTCTACAGACACTCTTGAGGTCGGACAATATTTAGTTAATCTTTGCACTGTATATGTTTGTTATTCAAAATAAATATTCCTTTATCTCAGCAATGACTCTGCTCTGTGGACCTTGGATTATTTTTGGATGTGAAGAGTCAGACATTTGCTCAGCCGCTACAAGTGGTTATCAGAAGGACATTAAATCATCACTACAATTGTGCTTTGGTGACTTTTTACTGCTTTTTGATATTGCCTTTTTGCTGGCTCTTGCCTATTTTGTTTGCCTTGTGGACTGTCTATCTGTAGATGATCACAAGCTTTAAAATAAAACAATGCCTAGAATAACATTATTAACAAAGGGCTTTTTAAAATAACAAGAAAAAACTTCATGCAGTCCCAGAACTCAATCAGCTCCATCCATCCATCCATCCATACACTTATCCTGTTCAGAGGTGGGGGGGCGGGGCAGCAATTCAATTCAATTCAGATAGCACCAAATCACAACAACAGTTGCCTCAAGGTGCATTGTACTGTAAGGTAAAGACCCTACAATGATACAGAGAAAACCCAACAATCAAAATGAGCAAGCACTTGGTGACAGTGGGAAGGAAAAACTCCAGGAAGAACAGGAAGAAAGCCCTGGCAGAACCAGGCTCAAGAGGGGCAGTGATCTGTTTGGGGGTGAGGGGAGGGAG
Organism: Cichlasoma orientale; assembly: GCA_034780415.1. Classification (NCBI taxonomy): domain Eukaryota; kingdom Metazoa; phylum Chordata; class Actinopteri; order Cichliformes; family Cichlidae; genus Cichlasoma; species Cichlasoma orientale. Next base: position 606,156 of record JAVDPK010002050.1, read on the forward strand.
ACAGGACAAAAGACACTCTGTGGAAGAGAGCCAGAGATTAATAATAACCAATGATTAAATGCAGAGTGATGTATAAACATTGAGAGTGAAAAGAGGCAAATAAAGAAGAAACACTCATTTTCTTTCTTCATGGATGTGGTGAGGGAGGACATGCAGAAGGTTGGTGTAACAGAGTAAAATAATAACTGAATAAAACCTCCTTTTAGGCCTTTCTTGTTTTGTTTTGTTTTTTCAGTTCCCCCCTGAATAAATTGTAATTAAATAAATAAATAAGCCTCCGCATCGAAACTGCATTTGAAAGCTCACAGTCTGAATATGGGAGAACACAAACTGCCTCTTATGGACAATTTGAGCTAAACACTGTGTTATAATAACGCGCCTCTTTGATCCAGCAAGAGCCTTTTCTGCACGAGCAGATTAACTGTCAAAACATGCATAGGAGTGCCATGATTTTTGTGCACCAGGCGAAAAATCAAATTCTATACCTTGTTGTCTCTCACGAGACTCGTTCGCCCTTTTTATATCTCGATCCACGGAGAAAGGGATTATCTGGAAAACGCACGCATCTGCACTGACAGATGGTAAGACTCCCCGTGTGTTAAACTGCATAGATTTGGGTCAGAGCTGGAAACTGTGTGTTTACTATCCTCTGTTTACAGCCATATTGCAAGGAAAGAGTTCAAGGCAACATAGTACATGCAGGCCTTTCCCACCTCTGACTGCACACCTGTGCACTGCCGTGTTGCTACAGTGTGACTCTCGCTTGGCTTGTTAGCGTGTCCGGATCCTGTGTGTGTGTGTCAATCTGCCTCTTTACAGTTTGTGTCTTAATAATAATAAAATGAACTCGACCGCGTTAAAGTCTGCCATTGTTCTTGATGCCTATTCCAGTCTCCCCCCCCCCGGGGGGGGGGGGGGG
>JAVDPK010002050.1:615909-644340 GCA_034780415.1 Cichlasoma orientale
TATACACACACACACACACACACGCCATATATGGCATGCCTTTGAATAGTACATTACATATGTTGGTTTTTATGAAGGGGGGTGGGGGTCTACAGCTGCAGCTGGATTATTATTATTCATTTATTTATTTATTTTTGTTTAGCCAAGGTCCATTAACCCACTTACAATCTAGGTTGTAACCAGGATTGTAGAAACCCCCCCTCAGTTTAGCCCGGTGTCACTTTAGAACATTTTAACCAGACTACCAGGAAGAACACGTTTTTCACACTTTAAATTTAGAAGTGTAAAATGCTGAACTCGGGTTAATCTTAGAACTATTAAATCCTTTCAGCCACATCATGTGATCTTCATCAGCACAGCAGATGGTGTTTGCTCAGCGGCTGTGGGGAAGAAATTTATTAAGTAGACATTTTTCTTTTTTTTTTTTATCAAGGATTTGCTTGGTAGGTTGCTATGAGTGACTGAAGCCCCAATCCAAAGGGGAAAAAAAAAGAAACACTGGCTGATAAAATCATGCTTTTATTTTGAAAAGGAAAACAGCAGCTGATTAAAGTCATGCCCTTGTTTTGAAAGGACTAACCGGAACTGCAGGGTAACTCTGGGCTGTATCTAGCTAAAAGCTAACATTTTACTGCGTTTCTGCGCTGATGTTTTCGGTCTCTCGTGTTTTTGTGATGTTTGTCTTCGTGTGAAGACTTTGTCGTTGAAACTTTGGGTTAAAGAAATCAAGTTGACTCTGCTGCCGGACTCGGTAAGACTGCGAACAGTGTGGTCACTTTCACAAGTTAGCGGCAGCTTGCTAACATCAGCTTCAGGTTTGCACTAATGCCGAGTAGAAGTTACAGTAAAAGGATTCCTCTACAAGACCTATGAAGGTTTGATTCCTAGTGGTGGTAGACTACTTTTCAGTCATGTGCTTATAATTAAGGACAGACGGAGCTGCGCTGTGTTTTCAGATCACCTTGGCTGCGCCCCTCACCCTCCTCCTCATCAGTGTCTCTGGGTGTGGGTGACACTGGCTCTGTGCCAGTCCTCCACAGATGAAGATGTCCCTGGCCCAGCGAGTGCTCCTCTCCTGGATATTTACCCTGATCTTCCTGATCTTGCTGGTCCTCAAGCTGGACTCCAGAATCCACTGGAACTGGTTTCTCATCTTCCTCCCCGTGTGGACCTTTGACACCATCCTCATCCTCATGCTGATAGTGAAGATGGCAGGCCGCTGCAAGCCGGACTTTGACCCCAGGGAGGGTGAGCAGAGCGTGAAGAAGAGGCTGTGGTACCTGACAGCCCTGCTGCTGAAGCTGGCCTTCTGCCTGACTCTGTGCTCCCGCCTGGAGGGGCACATCAAAGTGTGGATCAGTGTGGTCTGCATCCCTCTGTGGGTGCTGCTGGGTGGAGCACTGATGGAGCTGGGCTATAGTGTTTTCCACTATAGGAGGGACTGAAATTACAGGATGTGAACTTTTTATACTCAGGCATCTGTGACCAAGGATGCACCACTGAAGAAAGATGCAGACCTTTATTTAAAATACACTATTTCTCTGCTGTAAGTGCAGACTCACTGGGTCAGTGAAATCTACACACTGGGGTACGCAGGTTCTCAATTAGAACACCTGCTTCAGGTGGTATCAGTGTGTCATTTTGTGATGCCATCAGATATCAGTTCAACGTGTTTTGGCATCTTGGCGGTAAATCCAGCCAGCTTTGTTTTTGGCCACACATTGCTGCCTTTTTGCTCATTTTTAATCATTAATAAGGAATGGGTTAAAGTTAACAATTGGGTAAAAGTCTGGCTGATCCAACATCTACTACACAAAATGTTGATTTTTCTACATTATCTGCACTCTGTCAGCAGGTTTGAATGTAAATGCAGAACGTCCCCCATGTGTTAATATTAAATGTCATTTGCACTGTAAAAACTGTTGTCGATGTTTTTGTGAATGGCAGAAAATCAACAGGGGGTAATCCTCTGTGTGGTGGTTGCACTTCACCATTTTGTTGGTTCTTTTACATCATGTTTGCAAACAAAATCATCCAAGGAGACTTTAGAGTAGTTGCACCTTCAGCTATACAGCTTAGCTGCAGGTCAAGATTTATAGGTCTTTTGACATTTAATAGCAAGAAAAGTGTAAATGAAAACAGCGATGGATGAATTCCAGGAGTCAGTGTGTTTGTGGCGTCCCTGGATAAAAACTTCACAATAGAATTTCAGCACTTTGTAAAATCAGGTGGTCTCGGAGTAAATGAGACTCTTAATCTACCCTGAGTGCTGTCCCTCCAGCCATAGATGTTATTAAAAAAAAAAGGACGTACCTTCCAGGACTTAGAAGTGAAGACAATGCGGAAGTACCGTTAACCTTCTTCTTAATGGCCACCAGGGGGCGATACCTGTTGTTGCAAGAGGACTTCCAGTGCTATAGAAGACTATGGGAAAACAATTCAAGGATGTGAGCCCTGTAAACACTTTTCTGCTGAGTTTATGGGATCAGGTGCTAGTTTTGGGTCATATTGAATGTTGACTTTGTATATTTTGGGCATTCTGTGTGACAGAAAAGTGGACTTTGTGGGGCACACTCACTGGTTAATAGCTTGTGATTGTGTGCGAGTCTTCCTGTTAGTTTGTATATTCTGTGTCACACCCCTTTTATACGCCGAAGGGTACACCTGTGCATCCTTGATTATAACTCTCTTAGGAATCTAGAGATCCTTCAACTTGGCGTACTGAGACTGATTTCCTGATCAGGACGACGAATGAAATGAGAAAACCCTGATCCAGCATTCAAGGAAAGATGGAGGTACTGCTCCCTTTGGTCCCCAGAGCAGGATTGTTTGGTTTGGCAGATTTTTCCTGATGCAACCTTTCCATTTAAACATGCTTGTTTTCTGCACTTTGAGTACACTAGCTTGTGACCCCCTGAGGTTTGTGTCACCTCCTGGAAAGACAAATGTGTTAACTGCCACAACACAAGTTTCCATAGTGTAATAGGTGACCTTCCCTTTCACTCTTGCTATCCGTCTGTCACAAGTCACCCTGACACCTGTCTCCACCCACTCCACCCTGCCTGCACTCTCTTTTTCACCTCATGTGCACTGCCCGTTGCTCTGGATGGTTGACCCCAGGTATTTAAACTCATCCACCTTCATTGCTTCTAGCGGCTAGAAAGACACACTGATAGAAAACACAGGCAAGATTTTAACGTTGACCGAGTCAACATTTTGAACCATTTATTGAGAGGTTCTGATCAGAGTATAAATCACACTACCAATTCTTAGGAAATAAAATGTATTTACAACAAAATTTTCACATACATTGGTTTCAAATAAAAACAGACAGTAAATGATATAAATAAGTTCTATGGAAAATAAAACTTGTCTTACAAAAAATATATGCAATTTCTGTATACATTTTCTCACATCGGTGCTAATAACATCTATACTGTACAGTTTTGGTACATACAGTATTATTTACAGCCCTGTGTGAGTCCAACAGTCCAGTCTGAAAACAACTACTTGCTCTGATTTGGAGTGCTAAAAATAACAAACCCCATCGACACGAGCAACGATAGAGCATTTGAGCTCAGAGGAGCTCTTTGATGTCTCAAACACTGAACAAAGGTCATTCTTACAGCAGGGAGTAAGGATGGTTGTTTTCAGACTGGCTAGACCAGTACCTAAAATAGGTGCTTTAAGAGCGAAGCTAAGTAGTGCACAGGCACTGACACACGGGTCACATAAACATTTTATATAAAGCCTACGTACATCTGCTAACAAACGTGAAGTGAGCTACTTAGCTTACATTCTTGGGCCCTGTTAACATACTTGCAGAGTGCATCCTCGTTTCACTGCGTCACAGGAGGAATCTGGCAGTGTCAAAGTGGCTTTCGTTAATTTATTACAGATTAGACCGTGTGGTATCTGAAGGAAGGATGCACTTTCAAATATTTTACCAAAGCCTCGGCGCAAGTTGTACAGTAAAAAAAGAAAGAAAGAAATAAAAATAAAAAAAGAGCAGACTAGACATCTAGACATTCATATTAAGAAGTCTTTCTGTGTTTGGGGGGTGTGTGTTTTCAGGGGCTGTTTTAACAAGTGCTGCTGTGGCCCAGTGTCCTGTAGCGCTGACGCAGGCTTTCCCTGCACCGAGTCCTTTACTTTTGCTCCTTTACAGGGCCCAACTGTCCGACTGTCAGATCCAGGCTTAGAGGAAGAGCCCCGTGAGTCACTGTGATGGTGGCTCTTAGGCCTACTGTCTGTGAAGGAAAGAGCCAAAGTTTGATGAGCCTCCATGGGTTTAAAAAGGTCAAAGGTGACGAGTGTCCGTGGTTGTTTGTGTTCTGGTTGGGCAGGACCAGAAGCAGGTTTCTTCCTTTCCTCTTTGCTGCTGACATCTTTGTCCTTCTTTACTTCTTTCTTCATCTGAATGTTTGCAGGTCTGTGTGTTTTCCCATCTTCTCGCCCTGATTTTGCCAGCTGCGTGCTCGATGCGTTGCTGTCTTTGCTCTCTCTGTGACCGCTCTTCTCCTTCTTCCCATGGGAAGACTTGTGTTTATGCGTACATGAGTCTCGAGCCTCCTCTCTGTCTGGCCGTGGGTGAGCTGCAGCCTGCGTGCCTCCCCTGTCCTTATCGTGCTCCTTCTCTCTCTTGACTTGCGGTTGTGTTTTTGAGTCCCACTCCTTGGCCCACTTCTCGTCTCGCTGAGCAGGCGGGTTGGTCTGAGTGGTTTTACTGCCCTCTCTCGTCCGCTCCTCGTCCTCCTTTCTCTTAATCTGCGGCAGTGTCTGCGGCGTCGTACAAACCTCTCTTCCTCCTTCAGTCTTAACTTTCTCCTGCTCTCTTACCCTGTCCTTCTCCCGCTCTCTGTCTTTCCCCCTGTCTTTTTTATCCTTCTCCTTCCTCTCCTTCTCTTTAGCCCTCTCCTTTTCATCCTTCTCTCTTTTGCCTTTATCCTTTTCCTTTTTGATTTGTGGCGCATTGTAAGTGCTCAATATACTCTCTTTACTTTTCTCTTTCAGGCCCTGAGCTGACGTTTTATGCTGTCGCTCTTCTTCCACATCACTTTCCTTCCTAATCTGCTGTGATGACTTTGAAGAGGAACTGTCCACTCTGTCGCCTTCTTCGTGGTCCTTCTGCAGTGTCTGACATGTGTCTGCAGCTCCCTTACCTTCCTCAGCTTGAGGTTCCGTTAGTGTCGGAGTGAGTGCAGCTTCATATCTCTCTTTCTTGACTAAAGGTAGTGACTGTGCCGCTGACAACTCCTTCACGTCAGCTCTGTTCTCACGCTCTTCCTCCTTGAAAATCTGTGTCAGAGTATCCGAGGGTGGCTCCTCCCTTCCCCCCACGTCGTCCTCATCCTCCAGTTTCATCACTGTCTTTACAGCAAGGTCACACTCAGTCTCCTCTACCTCCTCCTCTTCCTCCTCCTTTTTAATATGACATGTTACTTCTCTTGGTGAAAACCTCCCCTCTTCCTTCACCTCCTCGTTCTCCCCTTTCTCTTCACGGTGGTGATACTGTTTGAGTCGGATGTGCCATGCCAGACTGCAGACAGCAGACACCGTCTTGAACTGGTGGACAACGCCTCTGGGGATGAAGTAGATGTCATTGTGGTAGAGTTGGATACGGGCGTATCGGATCCCCTCCCTCCTGAGCTGGTTCAGCTTGGCGTCATCGATCCATTGTACGCACTGTGGAGGCAAGGACAGGAGAACATGACATTCAACAACCTCTCAGAAAATGGAAAACCTGGAGGGACAGCACAGATGAGCAGCATGTCCGGACTCTAGAGATTTGGATTTCCTTTGTTTTGGTACACTTAAAGCAGCATTAACTCCTCTTTTTGATAGGCTTTTAGAACAAAAGCAACGGTTTTTAAATACTGTCATAGCATACATTTACTTTTTATACAACCAGGAGAAACAGAGCATTATTAGAAACGTGCTCTTCAATTTTCACTTAGAAATTAAGTGTTAGGGTTGGTAAATATGGTCACATTTTCCACAACCAGATTCACAAAGGTTTTGGTGGTGTGCACACCTCACACATCGCATTTTCAGGACCTCCAATTTCTGAAGAGCTTGTTGTCCAAAAAGGATACATTGTCGCTGATTTGGAAATATTTTTGGTGTTTATTTGGTAATTCTAATTTTGAGAAATTGCAACTTCTCACTGAACAAACAGGTGGGAATAATATTTGCTATTAACTGATCCGGGTGAACAACGGCTGATGCAGTTTTTGGTCTAGTTGCCAAATAGTTAAAGGTGGAAAAGAATGGACGGAATATTGCCCCTCTTCATCAGCCGGCTGCCAGAGCTGGTACGTCATATTTTGAAGACTGCAGCCAGTACAGGGGAAAATATTCGACTTCACAATAACTCAGGACTCAAACACTTGGGGTAAAGCATCCCATCAGGAAGAAACCTTTTTGCCATTTTCAGTGTTTTGCTAGCAGAAAGGGCGCCATCACACAATATAAAGCCAATGGAGAGCCATGAAACGTTTTCCCCTCCGCTGTGGGTGAGACTTATTGATGCTCCGTGTCCATTAGTGCAAGGTCTGAATTGTGCTTTACAGGTTAATCATTTATGGAGTTAAATTCTCCCAGAGGCAGATCACTAAATAAGCAAATTAAAACAACTACATTTGCCCCTCGGGGGAAAAAAAATGGTGATAGTCCATAGTGTACTCTTTATTTATCAGACCTTTTTGACTGCTGCTGCTGCAAACTAGAAAGATGAGCTAAAAGATGTTAAAAGCCCCTACAACAGTCTTTTTTATAAAGGTAATATGGCTTGATACAAATATAGGCAACCTATTAATTTACTATTATTTAAAAATATACATTTGCACACTTTTTAAAGAAGGCATGGCCAGACACACAAAAAAAGATTTCCATTTGTATGTCACATGTACAGGGTTAAAAATGCCGGCCCACCTGAGAGAGCGGAGGTTCGTGAAGATCCAGCTGCAGCCTCATGACCACATCTGGAAAATCGCCTGCATGGAAACACACGACATCTTTGGTGATCCGCGCAGGAGCGTCGCTGCTGTAAGGAAACACACAACATTCATCGATCAGCGTTTGATCAAGAACAGGAGCACCAACATGGTTTAAAGTGCTACTCTTGACATATTATTGTAGAATATCCATATATTTGTCGTTAACAGCACATTAATCAGAAACTGACCTTCCCTGAGAATGTCAGTATTGTCTCGACTGTTGCCATTTTACCTTTCATTTTTTTTAACCATCTCTATCAGTCCAATATGAGATATGCAGCAGTTCAGCTGTGTCCCATGCAAATATAAAGATGTCACTTTTAACTCACTCCTCTCCACAGCGCACAGCCTTCAGCACACCGACAGCAGCAGTAGTTTGCCTCTCAAAGCCCTGACCGATGTGGTCAGCGTGGGCTCTCGTCCGGTCCTCAAACAGCATCTCTCTGGGCTCACTGGTTCTGGGAAGATACTGCAGGTTCTTTATCTCATTGGTGGACCTGAAATATATTTATTCACGGGAGTCACGACACTTTTGAGATGTGCAGGCACCTCTACATGGCATGTGCAACGGAAAGATAAATGCAGTATTCTGCAGGCTGCTTTAAAACATTTTTTTTTTCCCTTTTGAAAATGAGGATTCTGGTGAGCAACCACACCTTTTCCTTTTGAAAGGCGATTTTGGCATGTCTGCCATAGGTATCATCTGTTCTCCAGGTCTGACCCACATGATGGGGCCGTCGTCACTCTCCGTGGGGCTCTGCAGCTGCAGACTGGAGAAAGTTCCCCAGGGCAGAGTCCGCTGCACAAACACGGGACGAGAAATGTCGGGTTACATAATGCCCTGCAGCACTTCACAGGGAGAAGTTAAACAGATGTTGACATCACCGAGCGCAGTGGTGTGCGCGTACACAGACGTAAGCACACTAACCTCCAGGAAGGGGGATTTCTCTAACATGTCAATGAACTCGGGAAAGTAGTCTCCAACCTCTTCGTCCACAGCTCCGACCAGACTGACCTGCCGCATGGCCCCAGCTCGGTACGTTCCCTGGGAATATGTCCGCTTCACCTGCAGGAGGCACCACAGATTAGACCCAGCAGGTACCAATAAATCTAAAAGTTAAACAGACATGCTGTTTTACTGCCGCATGAGATGCTTTTAAAACATTATATGAACCTTTTATAGACGTGTTTATCTGGCAGCTGAGGCTAGCACAGTCAATGTGTTCTTAACATAAATGGAGCAACTCTTCCAATGCACCTGCCTTTAATACAACCCTTATTAAGAGGACAATCAGTTTGACAAAAATTTAATCTTTTGTAACAAAAAAGTGTGGAAATGAAAAACATCTTACAAAGAAATCAAACAGCAAAAACCACAAATGAGAATACCTCTAATCTGTGAAGTTGTGAAGGTTACCCGGGTCTATTGTTACTGATTCAGACGTGTGATGCAACCGACAGGTTCAGCAGAATAAATCGAGCGCGTCACATAGCAGTTCATAAACCTTTATCATGTGTTGCACCTTTATCGTGTTTGTTTCCTTCCTGCGTCGTAATTTACCACAAGTAATGATAAAGTTTTGATGATAACGCTTTATAACAAAGATCCAACTCGATTCATCTCGGTGGAAAACTCAGAGCACATGATTTGTTTATTTAGTAAACATTATATGCCAGATTGCGTCAGACAATAAATAGCTGCTGTTTATGTGATAAATACATCACGCAGAGAAGGCGCAGGTCATCTCCCACCTCCCTTTTCACACAGTGAGTTTAATTCACGTCCATCAGGACAGATCTCAACCACAGGGGGCAGTGATTTTCTACTGTTAGTGGGCTTTTTAAACCAGAATGTAATTTGTTCTGTTAGAAAGAGCTCAGTGGTTTCTGGGTTTTCTTTACATGATCTTGCTGATGACAAACAGCAATAACACAATCTGCACAATCAGATGGAGCTGATTGGACCTTTGTGACATGGTGCGCTATCGTGCTGTAAGCAGCCACCAGAAGACGGGTACGCTGCGGTCAGAAAGGGACAGACATGGTCAGCAAATATACTCAGGTAGGCCATTCAGCGTGATGGCAACACAATCTGCCTGAATTTCTACATTAGACAGCAATTATTTGCAAATATTTTACAATCTGATAGTTAGTGAAGTCAGTACAGCTGTTTGCAGAAAGGTTGCCTTCCATCAAGCGACTTGTGCAATTGCCTTGCAATCAAAAGTGGTCGTGAGTGTGCAACTCCCCTCAAGCTCTGGGCAACCATTAAGTCACCACAAGTAGCCATCACCTGCAGAATATATAAAAAATTGATACAATCAGGCAGCCACTGATTTTTTTGTAGAAACAAGGAGCAAGCTAATGGCTCGTGTGACTGAATTAGGAGGTAGCTTTGTCAAGCTAAGTGTGTTCAGTGTTGGACGGTTTTTCGGCTGAACTGAAGTTTACTCGGGTAACGATATCTCAGGATGATGACGCATGAGATGAGCCCTCTTGTTTGGGGTATTTTATTTATTTAATAAAATAATATTTAGTGTCCCTGTATCGATACAATATCGCCATGCAAAATGTCGCGATACTATGCTGTATTGATTTTTTTCCCTCATCCCTACTTTCCAACCAGCTCGAAGCAGTATGGTCATTCTCCTCTGACATCAGCAGGGCATTTCCATACCCATGGCAGGTTGTCTCGACCACGTCTACATGCCTAAATGCACTGAGTTGCTGCCGTGTGACTGGATGATTGGATATTTGCATTAAACAGTTGAATGGGTGTACCTAACAAAGTGGCTAGTAAGTGTATATACACAGGGGTTTTTCCTGCATAGACAATATTTTAGCCAAAGCTGAAGGAAATCAGCATCACTGTGATAAATTATTTAACCTAATTTTGTAAATTGGAATATTATTCACTGAAGCATAATAGCCATTTTTGTATATCTGACAGTTTGAAATGGCAGGACAGATTTCTCTCAAATAAGGTCACAGGCTCAATGGCTTAACTGTACAGGAACCAACCTTGCATACAAGTGTAGTCAACCACCAAAGGGCCATTTTGAGGCAGGAAAAACCCTGTTTATATATACAGCAAGACAGTGAAATATCTTGCATGAAGGGCTGAAGGCACAAACCATGAAGTGAATGACCGTGGTTTGTATCCGGCAGGGACTTTTCACCCATTTCCTGTCAACTCTCCTCTGCTGTTGTTTTAACAAACACACATAGTAAATGAAAATACATAAAACAGCATAATATCAAAGTACATCTCTATGACAATATGGCAATTATACCCTTTTAAAACTATATAAACAGGTGCTTATTGTAATAAAAAGATGCATCACACTGCCAAGAGGAGACAGCAGTTGGAACAGGGGTTAGATGATTTGACAGTGTATTTGTTTATAGGTAAATGAGTTAAACATAAAGACAAGTATTCATTATAGTGTCCAAAGATTCGCAGTGAGGCCGCTAAAAGATGTTCTCACCAGCTAAAACCATCTCCACTGAAAATCTTCAATTCAAGCATCAAACATTTGCCCATAAGACACCATCTCCTGTCATTCTTTTATAAATGTAGTCTGCATTTTTGGCTCGGGCTTCCTCCTCCCTAAAAGAATATTTGACTTTGCTAACCCTGTAAAATTGTTGGAAATCAAAATAAGTCACATCACCAGATGCCGACTTGGGAGCTCTAAACCAGCGATTCCTAAAGTGAGAACTGGAGACCCACGTTTGCGTCTGTGACACAAAGCACTCTTAAGTCGAGCCGTGCAATAAAACCGGTGCAATACTAAATCCATTACTCCCACATGTGAGCTTAGTGTCAGGCAAAACTCCGACATGTCTGACAGCAGCACTGCCATGAGCCCATCTGTCACTTTGCTCAGGGGGCTTCACCAATCTCCCAGTCTCATTTTATCATAAATACAATGATAATAAAGGCTTCCTATTCTATTCATGCAGGTAGTGGCCCAACAATTAATGTCATATTCAGAGGATAATAACCTAATCAAATACATTTTATGGCTAAAGGGAGTGCAGTCACTGCAGTCGATGCACTGAATCATGACATCCTGCTGACTGAATTAGCCAAATTTATTTTTTCTTTTAAGGCGATAACACGCTTTAATTAGTACTGGCCAAAGTGGAGTCTCAATCTAACTCCTGTGACACTAAAACAGGTATTACACAAGGATAAATTTTTGCACCTTTTAGCTTCCGTATTAATGACATTTATGACTGTAGCAGAGGCAGTGGCTCACGAACACATGCTGACACTTCAGTTTTTTTTTTGCACGGCTGCAGCCATACTAACAAATTGCTGGGATGAGGAGGTGCACTGTTAATAAACACTCCTCCAGTAACAAACACAGGAGCATGAGCACCTCGAATCATCTTGGTTTAACGAGGACTGTTAGAGCTGGTAAGCAGGTTTGGAGATCGGCTTCATCGTATTGTATAAGCTCTCAGCCTCAGGCATCTGCCTCTTATCAAACCACTTACATCCTTCTCTAATCAGGATATCAAAGTTCTGGTTAAGAAATCAGGGGGATTTCCTCACTGTAATATTTATTAAACTATAATTTTCTCAGTTTTGGTCATTTTATGAATTATTGCAATTTGACACATATATCAGCAGACACTCACCAAATACCAAATAAAGGTTTCAGGACAAAGGTGCTCATAATACACCGTTACAGTTTTAACATAGTTGTACAATTGTCATATGGCGGTAATACAAATTTGTATCAATTTACTTTCCATAATATGCACTCTTTAATGCATTAAGACATTCAGAAATTTGTCATTTAGACACAAACCACTGATATACATGTCACACATGGCCATAAAGAAATATCCACACAATGAACACTATTATGTGTTATAGTCTAGTAATCTTTGATTTAAGCACATTTTATATGTTTCAGCTCATGTTACTCCACATACTATCCATTTTCTTCCGCTTATCCTTTTCAGGATGGCTGGAGCCTATCCCAGCTGTCATAGGGTGAGAGGCAGCCTGTCGCGGGGCTAACACAGAGAGACAACCATTCACACATACGGGCAATTTAGAATCACAGTCTTTGGACTGTGGGAGGAAACTGGAGTACACATTACTGTCAATTTTTGATAAATTATTTAGTTTTGTTCGACCACTTGACTGTTTCTTTGGGACGGCCTCCACAGTCATAATCAACAAAGTAGTTTTTAGGTTAGGCAGCCACCATTTTGGTACCCTAAGTAAGTTTTAGCTGATGTAACAGTGTAATACTTCCTTTGTACCAAGTGCATTCTCCATTAAAGACACAATACAAATCATAAAGATGTATGTACAGTACATCAGACATGGCCTCTACAACTGTCAATGTTTTCCAACACTTCTCCCTTCCACATAAACTACTAAATAAATAAATAAACAGGAATCAACAACAAAAAAAAAAAAACTAAAACATTTTAGTTACCTGAAAAAAATAAAAACTACCTCACCAAAATAATATTATGTGCTTACAAATTTAACTCAAATAAAATAAAAATATACCAAAAGTGTTTTTTTTAGCTTTAGTCTTTTTAATTTGGTCAAATTTGCCAACACAAACAGCATGAGGAGGCATTTGTGCGTATGTTTACTGAGGCTGGTGTGGCTGCATGGCTGTGAGTCAGCTGGTGGTGGTGTGTTTGTAGTGTGCACCATTCTGAACTTCTTACATCCTGCCCAAACTAGTACTGAGCTAACAAAAGCTCAACGCACACGAGTGAACCCACATTGGAAACCAATTAAAAATTTACAGAATTAAAAACATGACCGACAGAATAAATAAATAAATACAAAGCACAAAGCTACAGCGCTGTGCAAAAGTTTTGAGCCACCCCTCGTTTCTTTTTATTTTGCTAGGAAAACACATGCAAACATGGAACTATAGTATATAAGGCAAAAAGAGTTTATACAATTCTAACGAGCTTGAAAGTCAATATATGGCATGACTCCCTTTATTCTGCAAAACAGCCTGAACTGTCTTCAGGCTTTCTTTCATTTCTTTAAATAGTCTTCAGGAATAGTTCTCCAGGCTTCCCAGAGGACATTCAAAGCTCTTCTCTGGATGTTGGCTGCCTTTTGTTCCATTCTCTGTTAAGATGATCCCACACTGCTTCAATAATGTTGAGGTCCATCCTCTGGGGAGGCCAATCCATGACTGATAATGTTCCATTGTGTATTTTTCTATCCAGATATGCTTTTACTGTTGGCAGTGTGTTTGGGATCATTGTTACACTGAAAAATGAAGCCGTTGCCAATTAGACACTTTCAAGATGGTAATGCTGGAACAAAATCTGATGGCACTTTTCTGCGTTCATAATTCCATCAGTTTTGAAAAGATCTCCAACACCACTGGCTGAAATGCAGCCCCCAAACCATGACAGAGCCTCCACTGTGTTTTATAGATGGCTGCAGACGCTCACTGTTGTACCTCTCTCCTGACCTCTTCTGAACATATTAACGAATCAAAAGTTTCTCCAAAAATTTGGCATGCTTCAGCCCTTTCTCTCTGTTTCTGATGAGGCTTCGGTGAACAGTAGTTGGATCAGCTGAAGGGCTAGATGGATCTCTCAGGTCCTGAGAGGATTTTTCCTATTTCTTAAGGACATGTTTTTCAGATACTGTTACTCTGCTGTAGATAGGTTTTATTTTTAGGCCTTACACCTCTTCTTTTGTCCACTTTGCTCAAATGTTTTAAGGACACTGCACACCCTGCCAAGATAAGCTTTCAGCTAATAGCTCTTTGGGAATCACCTTGTTGATGCAAAAATGCAATTTTATGCCTGTCAAACTGTGTTATCTTTGGCATTTTTCATAGATTCTACTAAAAAGGACAATCAGAAAGCCTGGACAACTATTGCTCAAGACAATTTTTAAAAAAATATCAGAAAGTCTGGCTCATCTGAAGCAAAATATAGAGTAATCGGGGTGGTTCAATACTTTTGCACAGTACTATATGATAATTGTTCTAGGACCCATATAATAAACCAATATTAATCCCAAAGCAGATAAATCAGGAAAGTCTGCTGCAAGTTTGGTTTTAGTGAAGCCAGCAACAGGATGAAATGCACCATCTGCCTTATGTTAAAGTCATGATGCCAGGCAAGCAGAAGCAATATCTGATTTCAAAGCACTTGGAATATCAGTCCAATCGAGAGAGAGAGAGACCTTGGAATAATTTTCTTCCCAGTAAGGGGTCTCTGGCATGAACAAGTTTAATTTTTCTTGACCTAAATTGTTTCCCCAAAATTCTGCAAGCATGTTAAACCGGTGGCTAAATATGAGCTGTGGGTGAGGTGTCTGCTGGATGTCCTGTGTCTCAGATTTCTTAACCAAGATGCTGCCACTATAAACAAATGCTGAGTGATTACTGATAAAATAAAAAGTTAGGTCTTGGCAGTTCTTCAGACACCTGACCCTCCAAATAAGAGTCCATTTGTTTTAATACATGTACCATGTTTTATCTGCCTTACCTGTTCGAAGCAGCAAAAAATATATTCGAAAAACCGAGCAGCAAAGTCGCGCCTCAGAGATTAATTCATGAAGGAACTATTTTCTTGTCTACCAAGCAAAAGCTCAGCTGACACAATTTATGTTTACGTCCAGTCTGGCATCACTACCAGACTTCTTGTGCTGTTATGCACCTGGCAAGTATAATATGGTATAAGAAAACAGTTCCTATATGAAACTTTTTTGTACTAACTGCAGAAAACACTCAAGTTTAAAGGTTAAATAAAAAAAACAAAAACAAAAGCAAACTTGTTAAGTAAACAGATAACAACATAATCTGTGAACTGCTCAAATTCAGTCTGAAGAAAGTGGAATTAAGTTATAAATTTGGTTCATTTGACACTCTAGAAAAAACTGAAACACTGCTGTTACCTTCACCTTTTTTTGAGGTCTTCCTTTCTCTACAAGCACCTGATCTTAAGGTAGAAGTCCACCTGAGAGTGCCCTCGAAGAGGTTTTCAAGACACACCATTAGAGCTCAGAGCTCCGTGAGATCATGTGAAGACTAAAATACTCTGACAGCACGAGTCCTGAAAAGCTCTACCCAGTAACAGTGTGGACAAAGACTGCTGATGTGGTGTTTCAGCCTGTCACTGTTGAGTCTGAGCTGCTCACGCCTCCAGACTACAAAGTGACACTTCACAGTATCAAAGCAGACACTTCAGCATCCTCTCCTTTTCATGCTTTCCACCACAGAAAGGAAAATTATAAAAAACAAAAAAAACAACAACCCAAAACTCATTCTCACCTGAGAATGGAAGTTGGCCATGGTTGTCGTCTCTATGTCCTTCTTCCCGAGCACCTCCATTTTCACTGGTGCGTTGGGGAACTTGTAGGAGAAGTAGTCCAGGAAGTCTGGGAGGTAGGATGCCGCTCCGTGGATAATTCCCATCACAAAACACGCAGCATGGGCCTCGTCCTCGCTGAACGACAGGGTCACAAATTCATCGGCAAAGCGCTGCATCTCTACTGGAGATAAGCAGGACAGCTCCTCGTTGTAGGCATGCACCACAGACGCCCCTCCATTGGCCTGCTGCTCGATGTGGATCAGATGGCCAAACTCCAGGCCAGGCAGGCCCGGAGCTGGGCTGCAGTGCAGCGGGGAGCTGTAGCTGAGCCTGTCCCTGACCATAGAGGAGATGGAGGAGGAGGTAGCCGCAGTAACAGAAGCATCCTGGTGGTGCTGTGAGGTGCTGTGGATGAGACTGATGCTGTCGTTGTTCGCGTTAATCCGACTGAGAAACTCTGGTAGACCCAGAGACACCCCCGAACACAGAGTCTGGCATGAGCGGTGATACATTTTGGGTCGGCCGTGCCTCTCCTTCGCCCGCTCGCCATCTTTGTGCTTCTTTTTCTTCTTCTTCTTGAGTTTCTTCAGCAGGAGGTCTTCCTCTGAGCCAGCCTTGGGCTTCTCCTTAGGCTCTGTGACACAGAGAAAATTATGTTTAAAATTACAAGTACTAAATTGTTCACCTTTTGCAGCCTGTAATGTGTAGCTAAAATGAGACTGATTGAAGTTTAATACTTTTACCCACCTGATCTTTTGAAAAGTTCTCAAAAGTAAGAATATCTACTCTGCTATGTGAAATTCTCATGCTTGTATGTTTGAATGTTGAATTTATGGTTTGTACTTCCTCTTAAAATTTAATAATGCATTCAAAATTCTGACATAATATTCAAAATAATATATTTTGTCACTGTGAAACCACCTGCTTTAATCCAATTTCTTCTACGCTTATTTTTTGAAAGAGTTGTCCCATTAATACCGACAAACTATATTTAAGGGATTCAAAAAATTTTAAATTATCCCAGAAATAATCACTAGTATTTCACTTTTTTTTTTGTTGGATTTTATTCCTACCTTTCTGTGGAGAAACCACTTCTCCATTTTCTCTTGCAATCTCATGTACAGGTGGCAGTTTGTGATTTTTCCACTCTTTATTCTTTTCTTTCTTCTTCTCTCTGTCTTTTTCTTTCACTTGGTGATCTGAGGAGGGAAACGGAGAGGACAGTGAGGTGAAATGCTGCTGCATCCATGCTGAGAGACAGAACTGACGGACAAACACTTCCACGTGTGTGTTTATATATCACCATCTGGGCCCAATAAACACTGGGCCTGCGGTACAGTAAATTATGTAATGATTTATAAAATGTTGTTTTATTAGAGTATTGCTTCGCGGGCGGTTTTAGTTTGACCATAACCTGGTTAAACACGGTTCAAACAGAGCAGCCTGGCTGCGCCGTCCTACCTCTCTGTAGCATTTTCACGTCGCCGTTCTCGGGCTTTGTATGGCAGCTAGCTGGGCTCACTTTCTCCACAGCAGCGCCCGAGCTCCGCTGCGCTCCGCTGCTTTTCTCCTTCTCCTTGTGTCGCTTCTCTTTTGCCTTTTTCACTTTGTGGGGCGAGGCGAGGAAGTTGCTGATTTTGAATATTTTCCGGGCAGGGGTTGCTGGCACCGCGACGGCGGTGGAGTGGCTCGCCTTGGCCGGGCCGAAACTCCATTTCGCTGGGCTCCCACAACTCTGCTTCCCGTTGTGTTTTTCCCCTGCGCACACCTCTCCGTTCAGTTTCCTGTGCTTCAGGCCCTTCTCCTCCACCCGGATCTTCTTGGGGGGCGGTGGGAAAATATCGCTGGAAGACTGCGGACGACTCTCCGGCGGTCGCTTAGCTATTAGGGGTTTAGGAGAATTTGTTTTGCTGTTTGCTGCGAAATGCATGGAGTCCACGGACTCGGCCATCTTGGAAGTTTCTATTTTTTACGGTCAGACGTAACTGGTGCGTGAGAGCCAGGCCGGGGGCGGGGCTTAGCGGGTTACGTAGGACGGAAGGAGAAGAGGGCGCAGCAGACGGCGTGTTTACAGGCTGCAGGACAGCAGGCTTTGACTGCAGTGAGTGGAGGAGGGCTGCTGACAGAGGCGGCTTTATGGGCTTAATAATGTCACAGTGATCCGCTCTGCTGGGCTGGACTATCAGCTTTACTTCTCCAACATGGATGGAAAGGGTGGTGTAATTATTTTCATGCCACCAAAGAAAGTATTCAGAGAAATTTTCAATTACTTTTCTTATTTTTGGAAAGTGCTAAAGCCTTTAGCCTTTATATTTTGCTTCCAAGCTGCCAGTGGTCTTGAGCAATAGTTCTCCAGGCTTTCTGAAGATCCTTCAAAGTTTTTTTTTTGGACATTGGCTGCTTTTTCATCCCTTTTCAGTCCACTCTTTGTACCTGACCATTTTCAGACGAATATTTTTGTTACTGTTTTTTCTTAAGCGACTTAACACTGACCTATGAATCATTCAAGTATAAAAAGGCACCATGCTTGGGGCTGTATTTCAGCCAGGGGTGTTGTGTTAAACTCAAGGGATGAACCTGTCTACACATGATAAACAACTTAGCACAGAATCAATTTTTAAATTGTAAATTTAGGCACTTTGTTGCTAGCACCCTGCTGCAAAAACACATAATTGGTTCCCATTTCTTTAGTTGAACTACAAAAACGGTCAAATGATGACAGACATAAAATAGTAATTTTGCACAGATGAGATGAAACTTGGCATATCTGTGCATGGGTTGAAGTGTGTCGTTAGAAAATTAGAAAATTTGAGGTAACTGAACAAATAGAGGACAAAAGAAGAAGTGGCAGGCTTAAAAATCTATCTAGAGGAGATGAACAGTATCTGAAAGTCGTGTCCTTGAGAAATAGTAAAAAATCCAGCAAGACCTGACATAGGACCTGAGAGATGCATCTGGCTCTTCAGTGGAAGGGTGGCTGTCAAGAAGTCATTCTTAAAGAAGGAAACAGGGAGAAAAGGCTGAGGTTTACCAAATTACACAAGAACAGGACTGAATGGAAACTGGTCTTATGGAGCAATGAATCAAAATGTGAAATTTTTGGTTTGTTAATATGTACAGAGGAGGTTAGGAGAGAGGTACAACAGTAAGTGACTGCAGCTAATGGTAAAACACGACGGAGGCTCTGTCATGGTTTGCTGCTGCATTTCAGCTAGTGGTGGTGGATAACTTTTCAAAATTCATGGAATTATGAATGCAGAAAAGTACCATCAGATTTTGATCCAGCATACTATCTTGAAAGTGTCTAATTGGTAACAGCTTAATTTTTCAGGACAACAATGATCCCAAACACACTGCCAATTAATGACTAATAGTGTTCCATTGTGTGTTTTTCTATCCAGATATGCTTTTACTGCACTGGCCTCCCCAGAGGATGGACCTATTGGACATTATTGAAGCAGTGGGTGATCATTTTAACAGAGAATGGAACAAAAGGCAGCCAACATCCAAAGAAGAGCTTTGAATGTTCTTCGAGAACCCTGGAAAATGATTCCTGAAGACTGTGTTGATGAATAAAAGTAGTCATACCAAATATTGACTTTCAAACTTGTTAGAATTGTGCAAACTGTGTTTTTATAATTAGTTATACTGGATTTCCATTTGGAAGGAATACTTTGAGGGCCTCCTTAATCCCACTGACATGCCTTCTGCAGTGGAAGCAGAGTGTGGGGATGAGGGGGATGACTCGCCCATCACCGGGGGTGAGGTCACTGAGGTGGTTAAACAATTCCTTGGTGGGAGGGCCCCTGGGGTGGATGAGATTTGCCCTGAGTTCGTGAAGGCTCTGTTCTTTGTAGGGCTGTCTTGGTTGACATGCCTTTGCAACAGGGCAGACCCAGGACACGCTGGAGAGATTATATCTCTCAGCTGGCCCAGGAACGCCTTGAGGTCCTCCCTGGAGCTGGTGGAGGTGCCTGGGGAAGAGGGAGGTCTGGGCTTCTCTGCTTAGACTGCTGCCCCAGCAACCCGGCCCCAGATAAGCAGAAGAAAAAGGATGGATGGATAGATTTCTATTAAGCATCGCAGTGGTGCGGTGGTTAGCACTGTTGCCTCATGGCAAGAAGGTTCAAATCCTGGGTTCAAATCCACCACCAGGACCTTTCTGTGTGGAGTTTGCATGGGTTCTCTCTGGGTACTCTGGTTTCCTCACACATGCCAAAGACATGCAGTTAGTAGGGTTAGGGTAATTGGTGATTCTAAATTGGCCATGAGTGTGAATGGGTGTCTGTCTCTCTGTGTTAGCCCTGCGACCTGTCGGGGGTGTACTCTGCCTCTCGCCCTATGTCAGCTGGGATAGGCTCCAGCTCCCCTGTGACCCTGAAAAGGACAAGCAGAAGAAAATGGATGGATTTCTATTAATGTTTGCATGTTTCAATAAATTGTTGCACCCACTTCACCCTAAATTACCAGTTTAAATTACTAATTAGTCTTTTTTTAATTAATTTAAAAATCTTGTTTCTGGACTCATGTCAAATAAATTTAACATGAATCTGTACACAATAGTTAGACATTGCTGCCCAGATAGATTAAAGGCAAGCTGAGATTCTGTAGTTTCATGAGCCAATTTTTTTTATTCATTTAATGAAAAACAGATACCAGAGGAGTTTTTTCTTCAATAAAAATTATTATTTTGCATATATTGCCATTACCAAAAATATCTGGTATATTGTCACAGCTTTGATTTTTTTTTTTTAATGACAGAAAATGTGAAGTCCCCATAAATACATTTATCTATAGGGTTGTAATTAAAAAATAATATGTAATGATTTCATGTATTTTCTCTCTTTTCTTTAGTTGCATTTAAAAAAAAAAAAGAGCTGAAAACCTTTTGTAACATTTTATTATAATTCTTGCAATGTTTGTATTCTCAAATGAGGCTATTAGTACCCCCTAGCGGTACATTGGATTACTACAGGGGACACACTCTCTTCAGCTTATCCTGCTCAGGGTCACGGGGGGGGGGGGGGGCTGTAGCAAATCCCACCCCCCCCCCCCCCCCCCCCCCCCCCCCCCCCCCGGGAGCATAGCCCAGCTGTCAGTCACACATAATTCCTAAAATTATTAAATCAATGTAAATATGTTTGATTAACCGCACTTTATATTCAATATTCATGTTTTTGATGCATTAATTAAAAGAAGAAAATCAGTTAAATTCAAGTCAGATTTTAATTTTCACCGTATAATGAAAAAAATGGTTTGCCATTAATTTAATTATTGATTTAATATATACGATATAAATTAGTTGTTGTCATTGAATGGCATGTCACTGCAGAATGCTATGGTAGCCATGCTGGTTAAGTGTGCCTTGGATTTTGAATCCCCATACCATCACACTTCTTCTTCCATACTTCATGATGGGAACTGCACATGTAGGAACCATCCGCTCACCTTTTCTGCGTCTTACAAAGACGTGACATTTGGAACCAAAAATCTCAAATTTGGACTCATCAGACCAAAGGACAGATTTCCACTGGTCTAATGTCCATTCCTTGTGTTCCTTGGCCCAAGCCATTTTCTTCCTTTTGTTGTTCTTCTTTAGAATTGGCTTCTTTGCTGCAATTCAACCATAAAGTCCAGATTCACACAGTCTTCTCTGAACAGTTGATGTTGAGATGTGTGTGCTGTTAGGTGGGCTCTTATCTGGGATGCTGTTAACTTGCAGTTTCTGAGGTTGGTAAATCTGATGAACTTATCCTGTGGAACAGAGGAAGCTCTTGGTCTTCCTTTCCTGAGCCAGTTTCATCATAACGTTTGATGGTCTTTGCGACTGCACTTGAGGATACTTTAAAAGTTCTTAAAATTTTTCTGATTGAATGACCTTCATTTCTTAAAGTAATCATGGACTGTTGTTTTTCTTAGTTGAGTAGTTCTTGCCATAATATGGATTATGGAAATTTTAATCAAAAATTTGGGTTATTATCTCAAAATTCTTGAGGTATTAACTCAAACTTCTAAGAAAAAAACTTAAAATTGAGAAATTCGCTTGAGATCTCAAGTTATTAAGTCAAATTTTTGAGGTGATAACCCCAAATGTTGATGGATGGCAAAAAAATGTTTCTCTCTTTGGCGGAAACAAGTTTCTGGAGGACTGTGAGGAGTCTCTATTGTGAGACATTTCTAGCTTGTGTCAGCAGGTGGCAGTGAAGTAATGGAAATACACTGAGAAGCATTGTTTTTTTCTCCTGTTGAAATCATCATGTTTACTGACCCTCACTACTGTGCTTTGGAGACTCACATGTTGGGAGTGGTCAGCTGAAAATGTTTTCCATGCTATTGCACAACAACACTTGGTTAGTCACTAGATTAATTAAATGCGATATCTAAGAACTATTATTCATTTAATGTCAGCGTAGTGCAATTAAAAATTTAGTGTACTACTTAATTGTCTTTCGTCACACACTAATATTAGATGAAAGACATCTTTTTGACATGACAGTGAGCATTCAGTCCAATCACTTTCTCACTCATCCACATCTCTTCGTGATGGCTCGTATGTACTGCTGTGAGAGAAGAGGTCTTAATCTGCCCGGGGAAATTGGAAAGGTAGTGTACACAGTGTTCACAAGCCCTGACAAGGGCTTACTCAAAAATGAGATTTGTTTATTTCTTTTGACCCAAATAGTTCATTAGACTGCACACTAACTCTTAAAAAGTTTTCACAGAGAAGACAAGACAGTTTGCAGTACATAGAGCTTATTTCTGGTTCCTATCACACATGGCAGTGGAAAGACAATAACTCTTTACAGCGCCTTCAGCAGAGGCCGAAAGAACAGCTACCTGACTGCTATACTTGAGGACAAATTTGAGGTATTATGTTCTATTCTATTACAGTTAAACAGGGGAAATTACTTTTTATTTCACTACATTAGGCATCTTCAGTGACTTTATATTGTTTTACACATTAAACTTGTAGCTGATCAAATTCTTAAAATAAAGTCCACCCTGACCTTGAACTTCAGCACGCTTACTTGTGATACGCTAGAATAGCAATTAAATAGTTTTATTGTTGTAACATTGTCAGGCAACCATACTTTGCCTTTTACATGCAGTGAAGTATTCTATGGTAACACTTGACTAATGTCATAATGTTTAGCAGCCTCTAAAAATATGACTGTAGAAGTGGTGCAGGGAAGAAGAAAGATTAGTAAATATGGGTTTTTGCGGTGCGTTCAGGCACATCTTTCTGTGAATTCATCTCTACGCCATTGTCTGTGTATGATGCATGGTTTCTATTAGGCACAGCTGTGACGTTTACAGTATGTAGCACAAATCTGTTCAGCATGAACATCGGGATATGATGGAAAACTGAACGGCTACGTCTCTGTAGCACCTTTACTATAAAACACACTTCAGGCTTTTTAAAAAAGAATCTCCCCGGCGATGGAAAAATACCTCTTTATTCGTTGTGCATGCCAGGGTCTCAGAAATGTCCACTCCTGGTGGGCAGGCGGTGACGGCAGTAGATAAGCTGTTCTCATGTTAAGCCCGCTTTCCATATCCTTCATCAGGCCAAGGATTCTTAAATATAAATTTTAAACAATATCTTAATGAAGTCCAGGATTTTGGATTAGAAACAAATTGACCTGATATTATCTGGTTTTGGCTAGCTGTAGGAAATTCGGCCCAGATGTGAGGGACATTTGATTGTTTCATTTTTAATAGTCACTATCAGTGTGCTGACCAATGAAAAACATTCTCACACATGGCAAAGGAATGCATCTGTTACTGCAGAACTAAAGAGCTGAACACAGACAAGTCATGTGAATATGACTATGAGTGAGTTTTTATAACAGAGAGGGGGAAAAACAGAGACTTTACATTTGGACTGATCCACGTGATTAAGCCAGGTATTGCATCACAGGACTGAATATTTATTTGTCCTTGGCAGGAAAACTGTGAGTCGGTAGAATAATGCAGGTAGGGTTATACCTTCAGGCAGGCAGACTGAGTGTGGTGTTACAGGAGGCTGGCGCTGCACCACGACAGTTGTTGGGTTCACTCCAGTTCAGCTGGAAATGGGACACTTATGCACATAACAGACATAACCGACGACACTGGCTCCTCTGCCCCAAAGTGGATGGAGATGAAGCGGTCTGCCAGGAAGTCCAGGCAGCAGAGCTGGACTGATGGTCAGATGTTTGTTCTAGTCCTTACGGAAAAAAAGCACAGTGTTTACATGATCAGGGACAGAAAGTAGGCCGAGCCAACTCACTGAGGGAATTCAAAACACTGTATCCCAAGAGGGCACCCTGAGGAGCAAAAAAACTGCAGTCCATAAATGGATAAAGCAGGAGTGAAGGTATTATCAGGAACAATAGAGCTGCTGATTGAGCTATGCAGCTGTCAAATACTAAATGAATTCATTCAAATGAATCTACCCCATAAATATTGATCTACAGTACCACGCTCTAACCTTCAATCATTATAATTTCTTCATGCGGCCTTTGAATCGGGCTAGTTTGTTGTGGCTAAGCAGTAAATGTCTGATTTCGGGCTGGCTGTTCTATAAAAGATGTGACTCTGATAATAAATCAATAAAGCCTAGCGTTAAGAGGGAAGTATCTCGAGAGCACAAACATTTATCTCACACCATTTCCCAGCGTAAGTGTTGAAGTACCGAAGTGCCTGTGAAAGGTGAAAGGACACTTATTCCTGGCTTTTATCCTGCCAACAGTTGTCAAATGTCAAATGAGCTCATAGCTGCATTAGCACAGCAGGAGGAGGAGGAGGAGGAGAGGAGGAGGAACTGTCCAAGTTAAAATTTAAAGTTAGACAGAGTAGGGTTACATAGATTACAGTACAGTCATCAAGCTGTTATAGTAGCCAAAACATTTAAAAATATTCCTTTCTAAGACCAACTGCAACATTTAAAGCTGTTACGCTCTTACGTGATGCCGTTTCTCCAGATGTGTTTGTGACCTTGCGGGCCAGCGATGTGCTGCATTGAATCCTCTCCTTCAATCGTTTTTCATTTCTAACCTGAAGCTTCCCACAATGCTCTCACTAAACAAATGGTTTCCTTTGTCATTATTAAAGGACAGCTGAGAAATCTCTCAGCTGGTCAACTAGACACGGGCCAAAACTGCACGGAGATCATGTCTCAGTCAAAAAAAAAAAAACAAGATCATTTTAGTGGTCTAACAAGCATTAAAAACAGACATATTTCTGAAATATCAAACACTGGCATTGCGTGCTATCACTCATTTTTCATATCCTGTGGTGGGACTGACATTTACACCCGGGGTCCGAGAAACTAAAGCCTCATTATCCAAACTCCCTGTGTAGCAGATGCCTCATTTAGTTCATGTGACTCTGTTTTCTCTCTTTCCTGTTTTCTGACTATATGTAGACAAAACGAATTAGCCAAGAACCCAAATCATACATGAACAGTCTGTACACAGTGAGATTAACCTCTCCACCCAGAGATTGCCTCACCGATTCCTGACACTTGTTGGGGGATTAGTACTGTCCGAATAAAGTCAATAGTACATGAGATATTTATTTCTTCTGGCACTGTTTTAATCAAGTGGCCCTCTTAGATAAATCAGACATTCCTGCCCGCCATTAACCATGAGCTGAACTAAACCTCACAGTTTACAGTAAAATCAAGCTTGTCGATTCAAATCTGAATAACAGGCTTCAGCCCAGCAACCTTTTTTTTTTCTTTTTTTGCTTCAAATGCATATTTTGACCTGTCACATGTGCCATTCATATGTTTGTGGAGGCATTAACAGGAAGCTCAGGAAGCTCCTGCCAAAGCAACTGCGACACACATGCATATTCAAGTCCGTGATACATTTATCATTACAGCATAGAGGGAGAATGCGTTGGGAATGTTCCTCATTAAATGATGTGACTAGCATTAGGATCAATTCTAATGTACTAACAGGATAAGACACATGCTTTCTAAAGCTTTCACGGTTTATAATGTTTCACAACCGATTTCTAACCGCTACATTAAATTCTGCTTATATTATGAAGCAGAAATATTTTAGTGTTTCCTCACACTTCATGCTTATCATCTACTATCTTAGAGACGTACCTCCTCTCATTTCTCTGGTTTATTTTCACCCCGCTTTCTCTCTCTTGTCTGTCTCAGAGATCTCACAGATTCACTTTCCACTGCACAGCTCCATAATTTCCCATTCCCTCCTCTTCTCCCTCCCACCTTACCTCCTCCTCTCGCTCTCACTGCGCTTCACAAACTGAGGTGGGTGTTTTTACACTCTCTCCCCTCTCTCCCTTCACTCTTTACTCTCAGGCCGCAATGAGGTTAACAGCCCTGTGCGTATGTGGGACCCTGCTGGCCTTCTCAAGTCTCTTTTGGATCACAGCAGACTCCGATGAAGGAGTCCTCCTGGTGGATAAAGGATTTGGACCCTGCACTGTAACTCTGACGCCTCAGGGGCCGTGCAGACAGGTGCAGGATGAGAGCATGTGCCCTTACTTACTCACTTTGCCACCGCTGACTGTTCACCTGCCACAACAGCTCAGAGAGCTGGAGAAGATCGTTGAGGACCTGCAAAAGCTGAAGGACAGCGTGGATGAACTGCGGGAGATGTGTGCAGACTGTACAGTAAGCCAAACTGAGAGAGCGTGTGGAAGGCAAAGAGAGCGAGAGCGTGAGACGCTGAGTGAGGGGACAGATAGACGTGAGGATGAGCCGAACTGGGTGAATGGTTTTAAAAAAGAGTGCAGCACAGGTGGTGTTAAGATGGAAGGCGATGGGGACTCAAAAAAAAGAGTGACTCTGGAAGAGAAAGAAAGAAAGAAAGGGGAGACAGAAAGAGAGAGCAATGAAGGAGTTGTAAAAGAAAATGAGGAAGGGGAAACACAGAAAGAAGTGTTAGAAACTGGTGGAAAAACTCAGACAGACAGAGCAAAAGGAAAGGACAAAGTGGGGCACACAAAGGTAACAACCGGTGGTGGAAATGACAGAATAGTAGCAGAAAAGGTTACTGACAAAAACAACAGGGAGGCGGAGAGAGACACTGCTGGAAAAGGGAATGCAAAGGGATATCAAGAGAATAAGCTGGAGCATGGAAAAGAAAGAACGAGTTCCACTAATGTAAAAAATAAAGAAAAAACAGAAGAAAGTGGCCATCACGTGTGGCAAGATAAAAAGGAAACAGAGACCCAGACTAAAGCCAGTGATAGGATAAAGATGTCTGAAGACCATGATGAGAATACAAATCAGGAGCAAGAGCAGAACAGGGAGGAGAGGAAAAAGGAAATGGAAAGGAGAGTAAAAGTGGAGAAAAATAATGAGGAGCTAAAAGAGACTGAACGCACTGGGCGCACTAAAAAAGAAGAGACTATAAAAGAGGGGGTTGAGGACAGGGAGACGGGAAAGGAGATCAAAACAGAAGATGAAGACATGGAGAGTGGGGAGGGAGACAGTGATGGAGAATCACCATCCAGCAAAGCAACTAAAAGGACAGACTTTGTTTCAATCAGCCCAACTCCTCACTCTACAATTAGCATAGCTTCAAGGCTGGACTCTGTGGACTTGAACGAAGCTGTGTCATCTCTTCCATCTCCTCCTCTGCCCAGCTCCACCTTACATTATATCACAGATGTCCGTCATGAGATAACAACCCAAAACACAGGCCTCAGAGCAGCTGGGATTTCTAAGCCTCCAAACCTTGATGCAGGGTCTGAAACAGCAACTACA
This sequence comes from Cichlasoma orientale, assembly GCA_034780415.1. NCBI lineage: Eukaryota > Metazoa > Chordata > Actinopteri > Cichliformes > Cichlidae > Cichlasoma > Cichlasoma orientale. The sequence goes on from JAVDPK010002050.1 coordinate 642,976, forward strand.
ATGAGCACAGTGAGTGGACAAAACATAATCAGTCTCACTACTGCATCCAGGCTAACACCCCGGACAGGTCTCCAAGGTCACATTAGTTCAACTACGACAACTACAACCACCACGGCTCATCATCAGGATTTAACTGCATTTCCAGAAGCTACAAACGACAGCCGCTGGACGGCTAAAAATAACATCAGCTCAAACACCAAGACTGGTATGAAACCTCTGCCAGGCCAAGGACCAAAGCAAGGTGACAAGCTTAAGCCTAAACTTAAGTCTGAAGCAAACCCAAAGCTAAAAAATCCCAGGACTTACCGCAAACCAGACAGAGCTCCTCTTCCTGACATAAAAACTAAATATGACCAAAATCAGCAGCCTTCTCACCAGAAACCCACAACCAACCAAAGACCTAAACCTAAACCTGGACAAGACCCGGAACAAGTCGAAACTTCAAAACCTAAACAAAGAACTCCCCCTGAAATTATACCCACTGATCAAAATCTGAAAAGCCATTCTGGCCAAGACCATACACCTGAGCAAAACAAGTCACCTATTCAAAAGCCAAAATCTCAAGAAAAGACTGCGACTCCATTTCAGAGACCTGCACTACATCAAAGACCTCGGGATGCAAATACAACACGATCTGATGAATATCCTGTTATTGACCAAGAGCACGAGTCTGATCAAGTTCCAGGTACTAATCAAACTTCAAAAGCAACCAAAATGCAAAAACCAGATAAACAGCCAAAAAGTGAAGAAAAAACAAAACCCAATCCTCGCCAAGTGCCTGAATCAAAACAAAGCCAAGCAGCTAGCTTTACAGAAAAACCTGACCAAAAGGAAAAATTTGATGAAGGTCCCTCACAGGCATCAAATTCTAATCAATACTCAACACCTGGAAAAAAACTCATACCTAGTCTATTGAAAATACCCCCAAACCAAAAGCCTAAAACCAGCCAAAACATCCCTGGAAAACCCAAACCTGTGACTAAACCAAACCAAAAGCATCCAAAACCTGGGATAAACTTCAAGCCTACACCAAATGTAAAGCCAAATTCTGGCCACAAACCACCACAAACCAATTGGAACCTTAAAAGACCTAACCCTGGACAAACGCCTAATCTTAATGCTAAGGGTGCACCTCAAGCGGAGTCCAACAGAACACCCACACCAAGGCCTCCTTCTTTTTATGGATTACCAACCAAGTCTACAGTTAGGCCAGGAGCAACACCAATTCAAAGGCCAAAACCAGCAGTGCAACCAAAGCCAAGGCCAAAGACCAAAACAGATCCATCTCAAATCAGCCAGACTATTTCAGACCACATCCAAACCTCTCAAACCAACACGCCTTTGACATCTGGCCCTGTAAAGCAT
>JAVDPK010002050.1:652186-692776 GCA_034780415.1 Cichlasoma orientale
ATCAAGTACGCTGGTGTTCCAATTGAGAAATAATCCCCCGTACTTGGGAAGTTCGGACTTGTAAAGTCCGCAAGTTCGAACTGGACAAGTTCGAACTTGTCAAGTACGCAAGTTCGTACTTGCGTACTTGAGGTTTGATAAACGGCCCAGAAGAGGGGCGGATCTACGTGTACGTCTTTTACGGAAGACTCTACATCCGCCTTGTCAAGGATATGAGAGTGACGCGGACCAAGACCAGAAGTCAATTAGTTTCCCTTCAACTTAAAAAATTTATAAGAAAACAGGTGCGTAAGTGCTACACCAGGAATCCACTTTGCACTAAAATCAGCACCCATCCACACTAGACTGCACAAAGACATTTACGCATAATTTTTAACGACATGGTAATCAGTTATATTTGTGGCAACTATTGTTTTTGTTTTGTCTTGTTTTTTGTTTATCTTACATCAGTACACCGGAGTAGCTGCTCAAGTGCCGGGAAGACACGTCAATCATTAAAATGCTCAATTAAGAGTTCTTGTGCAAGTTTAAACATGCAAATGTTTTCCCCTAAAGTGCAAAGTGCTAGAGCTAAAGTGAAAATATGCCCATAAAAGTGTCCACCTAAAATAAAAAAAACAATTTCTTCTGAACCTGTAATGAAACACCTCTTCGTTACACACTTATTGCAAACCCTGGAATAAGTTGCACAAAAAGGGAGATGAATATGAGTTTAATGTTGTAAAATTATCTTAACCCTCGTAATGTCTTGTTCTGGTAACAAAGTAATCATTGATGCATACAGTGAATGTTTTGCTGTATAATTAAAATGCAATTATACAATATCTACGCTTTATATTATTTATTCGTGAACATGCAGCTGCAGTTTTTTAGGATCTCTTGCACATCATTTTTCATGAGGCTTTTAGTCTGAAATCTCCTACCGGAAGCCTTTTATCTTGACTCTGTGACGGTTCAGATGTTGAGTGAATGGCAGCGTGTCTGTGGTGAGTCTTGAGGCTGCTGAGAGGTGCATTAGTTGCTTTACCGAAAGGTTAGCGAGATGTTTTGGAGGTCTGCAGGTCAGCGGGGGTCTGTCGGACTCCTCCGCTGCTGGTCCCTGACGGTCAGTCCCAAGACTCTCACACCTCCCCGGTGCCCGGTGCACTTTTCACGGTCTCTTTCCCTCTCTGCTCCCCTAAAGTCTCCGACTCATGAAGAGGTGAGGCAGCCTCTGAAGCGGTGGGATCTAGCGGTGAGCCCCTTCACCACGGTGCGCGCACAGATAGGCTGTAGCATATCCATCCACCCCCTGGACCCGCACGCCTACCCCGAGGCTGACCGAGCCTTCATAACAGTCCACGGGGCAGACAAAGATCATGAGGTCAGTCTGGACCGGTTAAACGTTCACTATGATGAACGAAGCAAAGAGCTCCTAATATCCGCTGAGAAGGTGGACAGCGAAGTGTCTATTGAAATGGCTGCACCCATCAAAAGCAGTGAGTGTCCCTATGAAACTAGGAGTCCAACCCAAATAATTATGCGCTCTCTTGACGTCTTTGAATAATTTGTGTATGTGAACTTTTGTCAGATCTTTTCATTACTACTCAAGGAAGGGGCAGTGTTCAAGTTAAGAACATGGAGTGTGATATCTGCAAGGTGCAAACAGAAAAGGGCAACTGCTTGCTGCACTCTGTCAAGGTGGGTATTGATAACACATGATGGGACTACCTTCTAGGCCTAAAAAAATAAATAAATAACTGGAGACGCAAATAATACGTCCTACTTTTTGGAGCAACACAAAGACTGTGTCTTTCTCAGGGACCTTGTTCCTTATTTTACAAAGACGATGCCACCACTCACTGCCGTATTAAAACAGCATGGTCTGCCTTCACCGAGCTTCATCTATCATAGCATTTAGGGGAGATGACTGTTGAGCCTGAAGCACTTGAGCTGAAGGCAACTGGAGTTCTTGACTGGTTCATGAAGACATTTCGGTAACACTTTATAATACAGCCATCAACTAAGGTTTTAGTTCCCTGAGAATTAAATGGAATTTCCATGTATTTTGCCTGAAATTACAATTTAATTATTTTTACCTTAGCAGTACATGCACTGGAATAACGGGGAAATAATTCAGGTTTTTACAGGAAAGGAGACACAAATTATACTGTAAGTAATTTTAAATAGTGTGCAGTTTCTGGGTATTAGGCAAACACTGCAGGGCCCGTGTGATCTTACACTGATGGAGCCAAGTCAAACTTGTTTTGTTATCCTCTCACAAACAAGTGGAGGTTGAAAAGAGTGTCCTTTCTTATCTTTTCCTGTCTTATCTCAGGCTCATCAGGTTGAGGTGCAGTCCCACGAAGGGCATGTTACAGGTGTGGGCACGATCAATGGCAACGTGGTCATCAGCACTGGTGGAGACAGTGTAAGGACACCGTTACTACTTGTTGGTCCTTATGCTCAGCAGTCATTAGGGGGCAGCAGTACCCTGAAATATGTGCTGGAAGTGTTGAGTTATCTTGTTTTCCTTTTTTGATTTGAGGTTATCACTTAAAGCAAACGAGCAAAAAAGTTGAAATTATACATCAGGTGCATCCCTGTGCAGTGATCAGTTGTACGTTTCCAGGCAGTGGATGTCAAGAAGCTCCAGGGCACCAAGATGAATGTGTCAACAGAGCACGGCCCTCTGAAGGTCAAAGCCATCTATGCCGAGTCCAGCTGCATCTCCTCCCGCTCGGGGAGAGTGGACCTGGGACACGTACACGGTGAGCGAAAGGCAGCATCTATCTGCCTTTTTCATCTCTATTAAAAACATGCACCTCAAAGAGTCAAATGCAAAGCGAGCCAGTAATCAATTAAATATTTCCACTTTGCTACACATTTAGATTTTCCGATTATTTGACAGCTTTAGTGACTATTTTTTAACAGCTAAATCTGCGAGGGTGGTCGGGTCATTTTGGCTATTTTTAATAAAATACATTTTGGACAACAGGTAGAAATATTTGCCAAATAAAATCAAGAACTTACTGACAATCATCTTAGCCAACAGTGTGGGAAATTGGAACAAATACAACCAACTTCAATATTAACATACTGGTTGCAGGTTAACACACAGTTAATAGAAATTTAACATAACATAAAATAGACAATTCTGCACAAAGAGGCTGTTTTTTTTTTTTTGTACATTTTTGTACACAGCTGCTTTATGTTAGCCTGCTTGATAAAGCAGGACTTTGGTATGCCAGGAATCCCGGGCTCAGATCAGAGGGGATTTAACTGCAATGTGGTTATAATTTATCACTCTCTCTCAGCTTGTTATTTTGTTTCTAAATAGCTATAAAACAAGGCAGTTGTCAGAGGGACAAACAGCCTTATGATGTGTAGCAAGAAAAATGCACCATCGATGAGCCTCTAACGCATGCGTCGTGCTTTATGATATGTGCAGTCATATTCTATATGATCAGTGTTATAATTTTCCCAACAGTCACATTAGGTAATCCTGACTATGTGCTGTCATTAATTAAAAGGTGAGACTACTGTGAAGAACATGTCTGGAGATACAGTTATAGGTGAGCAGGCTGACTGCACAGTGCTATATGTATGGTATGCAGCTGTGTCTGAAGAAACAAACCACCTGAGGCTTTGCTTTTGCAGATGGTTCGAATAGCTTCCTGAAGGTTTCCTCTCACAGCGGAGGCATCGATGTCTATGTGGGAGATGGTGGCAGTGCTGATCTTCACAGCCAGGAAGGTAAACACGCATTACAGGAAGAACCTTCTCTTTATTAGACAACTTTCCTCGTTACATCTTGAGTCATATTGTTTTTCTCCCTCATTCTGCGTTCCTGCGTAGGAGCGGTGAGTGTGCGTGTGCCATCCTCATTAAGAGCTGGGGTGAAACTTTGTGGGACATCGGTGGATATCAGCCCAGAGGTTGTTCTGCATGGAGTAGAAAACAGCACAACTGAAGGCCATACCACAGTTACTGGTAATCTCTTAACCCTTATTATAACACCTCCCTGTGGCGCAGTTAATGTGCCAAATCCTAAAACAAGTAAATAAATGGAGAACATTCTGTTCATATTCTTCCTCTGCTTTGTCTGTCTCCTACTTTTATATCCCCTGCCCTGTCTTTCTTTCAGGCTGCATGAATGGAGAGTCTCCGGCTGATCAGTGGGTTAAAGCTCAGGCAGACGGAGGCTCCGTCAGACTGACTGTACAAAGCTGGTTTGAGTCCCGGAGGCTCGGCAGCTGAGCGGCCTGTTGAGTCATAATTATCCATGACTGCACTGGGACTTTAAAATAACAAGAAAGAGCCAGACTTTACTGCAGCTCCAAGAGACTGTTAATTATTTAACTCTGTGCTCAGGATATACTGTATTATAATCTAAAGTATTACAAATGTTCTATTTGTTTAAGAAACTACTGTACATACTGTACTTCATATAAACTCCACTGAATTTGAGGCACAGTATAATGTATATGTGCACCAAACTGTCACTGTCTTTTGGATGTAAAAAAAAAAAAAGAATTTTGCTCATTTTTTCTGTCCAAGGTTACCGTGTGTTACTGAAAGCAGCACCAGATACACTCTTTGCCACTGTCAGCCTTGAACTGCATTTTTCAGTGGCATTATCTTAGCTCTAATTAATAATGGAGTATTCTTAAATCCAGTGCACATAAAGCAATGTTCTCATCGTTTTAGAGCTGATAGTTGATCACTACAGTACACATTCTGGGTATGGTAGCTCAGGCGCTTCAATCCCTGGCTGTTCCAGTAAACGTGCCGAAGTATCCTTGGGCAAATTGCAACCGTTGGGAGAATGAATACGCGTGAATGTTAGATAGAAAGCACTTAAGTGTAGAAAGAAGTGCTTGTATGAATATGGGTGAATGAGACATGTGACAAGTGCTTAGAGTAGAAAAGTGCTATATAAAAATCAATCCATTTACCATTTATGTAGGTAACCTTCAGCATGTTCATGAAGAGATCTTTTTAATTGAATAAATAAGACAAAATATATGAAAGGAAATAAACTAAGTGCACACAACTCAAACTGTCATTTACCAAAAAAAAAGAAGCAAAACATGATCAAAATGAAGTTTTCAGATCAATATTGAAAATTAGTGAGCTAAAAATTAACATTCTGCACAATTATTTTAATGTATAACCGTAATTTCAAAAAGTTATGCTGTGTAAAATATAAATAAAAGCAATGTAATGTTTTGCAAATCACAAAACCCATATTTTATTCACAATAGAGCATAGAAAACATTAAATGTTTAAACAGACATTTTAATATTTCATGAAAAATAGCTCTGAATTTGATCTAAAAAAAGTTCAGACAGGGCAACAAAAAGCTGGAAAAGTAAGTGGTACTAAAAAGCTACAGTTGGAGGAATACTTTGCAACTAATTAGGTTAATTGGCAACAGGTCTGGAACAGTTTGGGTATAAAAAGAGCATCTTAGAGAGGCAGAGTTTCTCAGAAGTAAAGGTGGGAAGAGGTTCATCAATCTGCAAAAAACTAAATCTACAAATTGTGGGATAATTTCAGAATAATGTTCTCAATGTAAAATTGTGAAGACTCTGAACATCTCATCTACAGTGCATAAAATCATCAAAACATTCAGAGAATCTGGAGAAATCTGTGCACAAAGAACAAGGCTGAAAATCAATATTGGATGCCTGTAATCTTCGGGCCCTCGGGCAACACCGCACGATCATGGAAATCACCGCATGACCTCAGAAACAGTTTCAGAAATCACTGAACACAGTTCACCGTGCCATCCAGAAACGCAGCGTGAAGCGCCATCATGCAAAGAAGAAGCCATATGTGAACATGATCCAGAAACACCACCATCTTCTCTGAACCAAAGCTCATTTAAAATGGACTGAGGTAAAGTAGAAACCGGTTCTTTGGTCAGACGAATCAAAATTTGAATTGTTTTTGGAAAATTTTGGGTGCTGCATCCTCTGAACTCAAGAGGAGAGGGATCTGGGTTGTTATCAGCTCTCAGTTCAAAAACCTGCATCTCTGTATTGGGGGGGGTGCATTAGTGGCTATGGAATTGACAGCTTACAGAGCAATGATGGCTGGCTGCATCGGGTACATGGAAAACTGTGCATATTAATGTGGTTTGCTATAATTTCCAGTTAGAAAATATTGCCATATTATTAATACATGAATAATAAAGAATGGAAAACTAACTCTCAAAGCGAATTAGTACACCACTTCAGCTGTACTGTCAGAAACTGATGAAATTGTCAGCGAAGAAGCTGAAATTTTGCTGTCCAGCCTTCTATCCTGACAGGTAAGGCCCAGAAAGCACGTGCAGACACACACACACACACACACACACACAAACACACACACACACACACGTAAATCTTTTTGCTGTGTTTATTTCCTCCATAAACTTGTTGCACTTGTCATCACTGACTGCTGCTTTACCACTTCTCATGCATCATCACTGGGTCACTGTGGCTTTTATGAGCAGATGCCCCATGTGACTTGATGTTGTGCCTGAACCAGTATGGAAGGGTGCCATTGCTGTGCTCCCAGTGTGCCACGTGTGGCTGAAGTTTTGAGGCAGCCGCCCTGAGGAAACACACGCTCATCGTTCAGTAAAGGTTTTGTGCGGCGCTTTGGCTTTGCAGTACACTTTTAAATAGATGCCTCACCTGGAGATGCCACTGCAGCAGGCCATTGTGATGGAGCTGAGCGGAGGACAAATTCTTTCCAAGTGCTGAAGTGCGAGATCTGTGAGAAGAACGCAGCCACTCACATCAAGCTCCCGCAAGTACTGAGATCCACTTGTTAGATACTGCACTGCCATATCGGTCATCTGAGGCAGGGTAGAAGAAAATGGAAAAGATGGCATGAAAGGGCAAGGAGAAAGTTCCTTTAGCGAGATAAAATTTAAAGGCTTTAGTAGTGTGTGTGTGTGTGTGTGTGTGTGTGTGTGTGTGTGTGTGTGCCTTAAAACACCCGACCATCCGCAGCGTGACTAGGCCTCTGCAGTAGAATGAAAAGGCTTTGACGGCTGCATCAGACAGAGCCACACAATGAGAGATATCAACATGTTCCAGGTCTCTCACATTCTTGCACAGCTTCTGCTCATTGTAAGAAACAAAGAAAATGAGATGTGTGATGAAGTGTTGCTGATTAGGAAATGAATGAGGCCAGAACATGTGGGAAATTGGAAATCATTTCTACAATGACCCCCCCCCCCCTGTTCACTTCTGCTCGTAGGGAGCCAAAATAAATAAATAAAAAAATCAAGTGAAACAACACTGAAAATAGGTTTCTATCTTGAAGTGGTTTTTCCAAGAAACGGTTTGAGGACAAATTTATTTCCCATCAGCTGTAGATGTTATGAAACTATGGGAAAGAAGGAAAACTTGGACCCTGAACATCTGGCTGCAGATTGAAATTCTAGATAAATATGTACCTTAATTCCAGTGTCTGTTACAGCGAGGCACTTGGCAATAACTAATTTCTTCAAGGGAATTCCCTCAAGAGCAGCCAGTCCCTAGAAACACAAACACCAAGTTACTGGAGGTCGTCCAAAAATAGCCACTCGTCTTCAGGAACGGGTGAAGACAGGATCAAACATGCAAACAGAACCTGATCCTGGATGTTGCAACCACTGAGGTCAAGTGAGCAGAGACAGCTGCCACTCAGCCACTCCACAGCCGAGTCCGTCAGCCTCTCACAGTAACTCAGATTGAGATGGAACAGTTTACACAACCTGAGTTGTACAAACATGAGCAGGAAATAAATGTCATGTGCTCTGTGGTGCCTGACTGTGTGTCTTTGCAGTAGCTGTATGTACCTTTGTGCAATCCTCATGACAGAGATGTCGGTGATGTGACTGCAGTGACTGACATTCAGTTCTCGCAGTTTAGTGGCTGAGCAGCCTTTGGTCAAATACTGCATCCCAACATCAGTCACCCTGAAACGCATTATGTCAAGAAATGTAAAGAAAAGGCATGAAATTTGAGACTGCAGCTGTACACAAACAAACACACACTTGCTGCAATGTGAAATGTCGAGATATTGCAGGTGTTTGAGGGAGGCCACAGAATTCAGGCTGGCGTCAGTCATTCTGGGGCATTCTGCAGCGTGGAGCCTGCGGAGACCATGTGAGCTGCTGCACAGGGCGTTCCAGCTGAAGTCTGTGAGTTGGTAGTTGCCTAATGCACAAAGGGCATGTACAACAGACTTGAGAATAACTGGAGCAGTATTAAATCTCTTCAAATGTGTATGGAAATGAAGTTTGTGGGACGTGATCTCACCCTCTATGCTGAAAGACTTTAGTTTGGCTGCTTCAGCAATGGCTTTGAAAGTGATGTCGGAAAGATGTGGAGCATCCAACAGAGAAATAACAGACAAGCAGCGACATCTGGCAAGGAGGGCCTGTTAGAGAAGAGCGAGATGAAAACCTCTCTGCTCGGGGTTAACGGTGTGGGGACAAAGAAGTATGCACTAGGCATTAACTTCCGTGCCTTGATTTAACAATTCAGAGCACGTATGGAATCTGAAATGTTTTAGAATCAACACACTCACCAGGACACAAGTATCTGACAGCGTGGGCATGTCATTGATCACAATCTCTTTAAGTGAAGGACATCCAGCAGAAATGTAGCTGAACCCATTTACTGTCATCTAGGAGGAGAGAGGAAAATCTGCGTCTATGTCGCAAACTCAGCCATTCTTCTGGATGCACTTTTCCTCATTCCCAGAATTTTCGGGGCCCCATAAAGCTGGAAGCAAACTAATAGACATTCCTAGAAGAGAGTGCATTTTATGGTGCACTACGTGGGTTAAAATACAGTGTACACATGCTGAGTGGGTGGGCCAAACCAAACCTCTGCTTGGCCACAGCTGCCTTTTACTCTCCCTGAACTTCAGATATCGGCTTATTCGCTCTGAGCTCTCACCGAGTGCAAACCCCAACAGAGCCAGAAACAAGCGTGGACACGTGCAAACAGAGGAGTGACTGGATTTGCCCAAGACAAACTGAGGAGGTCAAAAGCTCTGTGCCGTCTTCAACTGAAGTTGAGTCGAGTGGCCTGGCTGAGAGGAGCGCCCCAACTGACCTGAGTGCAGCCGGACAAGTTGAGGTGGATGAGACTGCGGCAGCCCTTCCCTGTGGTCAGGTACAGAAAGCCTTCATCTGTGAATCTATTGCAGTAGGCCAGGCTCAGACACTGAAGGCTCAGGCAGCTCCTGTTAGATACATGAAACGGCTCAAGGCAAATTATTTGTATCAATGAGCTTTGCACAGATCATTGGTTGTTTGGTTGTTTTTAGCAAAATTAAGTTAAATTTAAAGTCATATGCATGAAAAGAAAACACTGTCATAAAAATTTTTGAAAGAAAGTTAAATTTTCTTGAGATTATTTTGTGAGAAAATGTGAATCATTTGCTATTGCATAATACCAGAGAGCGACAACATCATGGAAAACCTGGAGATCTATCGCCATGTCATACAGTTATACAGTGTAGCATCTGTTTCTCTAAATCATTTAGCTGGCACTGACCACACTCATTTCCGACTTGAAATACAAGCGAGCAGTTGGCTCCAACTGGACAAACAGACGCGGCTGATTCTGGAAACTGAGGGGCAGGATGCCAATAAAAAGAAGCATTGTGCACAGCGATACGCTGTTTATAGCATAAATTTGTTCTGGTGACAAAGCCTAATCACTGATGGTTTTACTTTAAGTGGAGACTTACCTGGACAGTCCTTGTAGAGTTTTGTTCGTTAAGAGGGTGCAAGAAAGGTTCAAGTAGAGCAGGCAGGGACAGCCCTTAAAAATTCTCTGAACCATCACGTCCTGCAAAAGAGGAGAATCAAATGTTACCTTAAACCCAACCAGGAAGGAACCTATTACTAGAGTGTAGGTTTGGAAAACTCACCATCGCCTACTTATTTATTATGGAATCAATTACAAGCAATTTAATGCACCACAGGGTTTCATCAGCATTTAGCTGTCATTAAGCTTTTGAAAACCTGAAATGTAATTTAAAAAATGATGCATTTCCCTCCAGTTTAAGGATGCATCGTCAAAACGAACAGTATTTACTTACTGTAAAATTAAAGCACTCTGACACATTGAGCTCCTGGAGGTTTCTGCATTCACCTAAAATAAACAGACAGCAGTAAAGAGCAGATAAAGTGTTCCTTATACTATGCTGAATATTTTTGGAAACACTGTACTTAATAATTATTATGTCTTATTGAATGAACGAGTATTGTCATAGTAATCCACCTTCTTTGAAAGCTGTAAATATATGTGCATTAATGAAGTGCTCCAGTGTTCCACGTAAACAATTACCTCTCGCTTCATCTGCAGGCAAGACAACCCCTGTGTACAATCAGCAATAACATATTTGCTGCTGCTTCCCAGCTTGAAGACTTTCATTACAAACTCCTGCTTTGGCTCCAGTTAGAGACGCCTCCCTGCAGGGTTCAGGATGCGTGCGATTCCCTCGCTCCTCTTATTCTGCCTGCTCCTTCTGCTGCTCCCATCCATTGAGATGAAAAAAGCAGGAAAGGGCAGAGGCCTCAAAGGAGCAAGACACAAACTCACACGGGACAGGTATAGATTACTCCTACTAATTTTTGCAGCCCATTTTTTCACTGATTAATCAGCTGTTTGTGTTTGAATCCTCAGGGTCAGGGTAAGAGGTGCTCGCCGTCACAGCAGGTCAGGCCCCTCTGGTCTTGTGTCACCTAAGTGTTTAGAGTCGACGGAATCTGGAGAGGTCTTTGTAGACTGCCAAGGCCGACATCTCTCGTCTATTCCCGCCTCAAACACCTGGTCCAAAAATCCCAAGCACCTCCTCCTAGCCCGCAACCGAATCAAAGTCCTTCATGATGGAGCCTTCCTCGGATATGAGAGCCTAAATAGTCTGGACCTGCAGCAGAACCAGATCTCTCTAGTGGAGGAAGGGGCCTTCCAGGGCCTGCCACAACTTACAACCCTGCTGCTTCAGCACAACCGCCTCCAAACACTTAGTGAGGAGGCTCTAATCCCCATTCCAAACCTTCGCTACTTGCGTTTATATGATAATCCCTGGAACTGTCTCTGCCCAATGGATAGCCTTGTACGTACTCTTCAGGTCCCGAGCAATCGTAATCTAGGAAATTATGCCAGGTAACTGTTTCCAACAAAACTCCGTGTGTAGTGTGATCTATTTAAGTCATTACTGAGTCTCCAAATATCTCCTCTGCTAGGTGTGCAGAGCCCATCAAGTTAAAAAACATCAAGTTGAAACACATGGATCCCGAGTTACTCTGCAAAGAATCAGACCCAGCAAGCGACCAACAGGATCCCTCAGACCTTATGGAGCCCAGTCCAATTCGAAGCAAACCAGATGCTACAACAGTCTGCTTTACCTACTTTTACCCCCAAATACGGATTGACTGCAGTAACCAAGGCAAGCTCTCCGCACTCTACTCTGCTATGAGCCATTTTTGAGAAATTCATCACACGTGTTTCTTATGTAACAGAGGGGTTACGGAAAATACCTGCGAGGGTCAGCCTGCCATATGTTCATGATTAAATATTACTGTTGCTTGGCTGGAATGACTAAATTACTCTCTCAAAGGATTTTAAGGGCCTGACATAAAACGAGCAAACATACACATGTGGTTTGGGATATGCGTGTTTACCTAAAATATCACTTTATAGTAGTTTGACACCTTATTAATTTGGAAAGCTAACATCTGGCCCACATGTGAGAACAGGCCCATTAAACATGGAAAAGCATTTTTATTATGTCTAAAAACAGACTAAATCAGATGGATTATGATCTGTTGTGACCCTCCTGGCAGAAGGCCTGGATTTTAGTGTCTAACTCACTTTATGGATATGCTGTCTTTTAGTTACTAATCATCCAGTAGTGAAACAAATGCTGATTTCTTAGAGCACTCTTTGGTTTGACAAATTTGAATTGTATGCATGAAAAGTCCATATAAAACCACACACTGAACTTCCTCTGCATTTATCTGTGTTCAGGTTTAACTGAGGTGCCCACAGGTATTCCAGACAATGTTGTCCACATTGATCTGTCACATAATTCAATCAGTCACCTCAAAACCAGAGACTTTCATGCTGCAAGGAGCCTGAGAACCCTTAACCTCAGCAATAACAAAATGGAGGACCTTGACACAGGTACGTGTGCTATTATTACCCATTTTATGATTTTCTTTCTTTGTTTTTTTTTCTTCTTTTTTTTCTTTATGTGATATAGTATGGAAAGTCAAAAGGTTAAGAACAGTTATACAACTGCTGCCGACTTCTGTTTCTCATTTTTTGTTCTCAGAGACAGCAGGCGTTCTGCCATCTTTGTGTATACAGTAATAATTTAATTTATGGAAGGGAAAGCTGAGAGGGTTGAAGGCATAAAGGGATTAATGTGCTGAAGCTATTCAGACACAAACTGAAGGCAGGCTGAGCATTTATATGTTAGTCTGATTGCGCTGCCTCTGCTCTTCTTGGTTAATAATAACCAGCAGCGGGTCTGTCTGCATATATTTATACTGTGAAGGTCAAGAAACTAACGGAGTCTGAGCCCATCTGCTTGCTTTCTCTTTCTCTCAGGCTCCCTGACTGGGCTCTTGCATCTCCGGGAGCTGGACTTGTCAGACAACAACCTGCATTTTGTCCAGCACGGGGTTCTTGAAGACCTCTACTTCCTGTCACATTTAAAACTGGGAGGAAACCCCTGGGTGTGTGACTACAGGTGCGTTCTTCTGCTCAAAGTTTTGCAAGCATTAGTTTTGTGTTTGTTTGTTTGTGTGTGGGGTTTTTTTTTTTAGATTAATGCTAATAATGGAAAAAAATCTGCCTGCCTTTTTTTTCAGCATCCAATACATGGTGTACTGGCTAAGCCTGCACCCGGGAGTGAGTCACTCGGGACTGGTGTGTCACTCTCCTCCTGAACATGCTGGGGAGAGAGTGGAGGAATACGTGCATTCCTACAACAGAGAGTGTCCAAAGGACAGACAGCAGAGCAGACCAGATCAAGACCAGACGGACCCCGAGCTCTGGAACACGCCGATGGAAGTGCAGGGAGAGCTGGAGGAGGAGGAGCTGGAGCCGAGCGCCTTGAGAGTGCCACAGAAATATCAGCTCATCAGATTGTCCTGACTCAAGTGAAAATATGAACTACAATTTGACTTTAAAGGATATTTGTTTTGTCTTCATTAACCTCTTTTTAGTTTTGTTAAAAAAAAAAAAAAGTCTGCATCAGATGGAGAAACAATTTCTGTGTTATCATTGTTGTATTTTTAATTAAAGTATATAAAGATCAACATTTTGATTAGCTTGACTCATTATTACCGCTATAACAGCAATGCAAACTGCACTGGTCACTGCACACCTGCGTATAAACCAGGTTAAATACGGCAATAGGATCAAGAAAACTTACTGATAAATCTCAGGCTGGGCCATTGTAAGGATGTGCAGCCACGCAGGTTAAGATGGGTCACAAATACGCGGTAACTCTGCAGAATTTTCTTCACTGTGCTGTCTGTTATCCAATCTTTGCCCACAGAAAAGTTGATCTAATAAGGGCAACAATTAGGGTACATTTAAACTTATTACTATTTCAAGTAAACCCATTAACAGTATCATAAATTAAACACAAGAAGCATTCTCTCAGTACACACCTGACTCCACAACATTCCTGATTGGATGATAGATTTCCATGTGCAACATACTTCAGCACAGTTCAGTAGATCTTTTAATTCTAAGGACTGAAAGATCTGGTGATAAAAAAAAATATATATATATATATATCATAAAAACACATCTGATGAAATGCAAAAGCAGTAACAGACACACACATAAGATTCAAGCACACTTTCTTTGATACTAACACACAGAATCCAAACACAGAAATCCAGAGATTTATAAAGCAACTTCTATGTTAACTGTTTGATGTTGTTGGCATTCAGACAGGGTCCACTGGCACCTTTGCCACTTTTTAAAAGGCAACAAAAAGTGAACCAGCAGCCAAGAGCAAGAGAGAACAGAAACAAGTTCCACCGAACAGATGCTTCAACTGGTAAGTGCCATCAGAGTTGATGAGTAACTATACTTACAGAAAGCAGTCATCAGAAGACAGGTACAGTACACTGTGGTCATAAACAGATGGTGAGCAGGAATACTCAGGAAGGCTGTGGTGTATACACAGTGCTCAGTTGGTACTAAGGGGCCCAAAGTATGCCAAGAAAATATTCTCCACACCATTACACCACCAGCAGCAGCCTGAGCTGCTGATACGAGGCAGGATGGATCCATGCTTTCATGTTGTTTACGCCAAATTTATGCTATTACTTTTCTTATTTGTAACTTTCTTTTTTTTTTTTAATATTCAGCATTTTATTAATTTTTTTGCCCCATTCAAATGAATGGGGAAAGCTTCAAATCCTCTTTAAACCCACCCTACTTTGAAATGTAACTGCTTCAGCATATTTTCAGCTAGAGACACCATTTAAGCTTTAAAACTAAGCCAAGACTTTGAACTATTCAGGTACTGGGCAGCTGTTCTCAGTTGGTAGTTGGTTAAACTGGGATTCAGAATCAGCTTGGTTCTGCTCCGTTTCCCTCCTTCTGCATTCGTTTCACTTCTTCATTTTCAGCAAATCAAGTACAATTTAACTACTTTCTTGACAATTTCAGCTGTTTTGCATTTCAAATTCATTTATCTTTTTCAGCTGGTTAAGCTCTTTCAGCAAATCAAGTTTCAGCTCTTTGAAGCATTTCTTTCAGCTTTCAGCATTCACAGTGCATTTTCTTCTAGAAATGCTTTTTCCTAGTTTGAGTTACTGTTGTCTTTCTATCAGGTCAAAGCAATCTAACTACTCTCCTCTGACCTCTGGCATCAACAAGACATTTATTCCACAGAGAACTGCCGCTCACTGGATATTTTCTCTTTTTAGAAGTATTCTCTGTAAACGCTAGAGATGATTGTGGGGGGAAATCCCTAAAGATCAACAGTTTCTGAAATACTCAGACCACCCTGTGTGGCATCAGTAAACAAGCCACAGACAAAGTAACTTAAATCACCTTTTATCCCCCCATTCTGATGCTCAGTTTGAACTTCAGCAGGCTGTCCTGACCATGTCCACATGCCTGAAGATACTTGTGAGATACTTGCATTAAAGAAATAGTTGAGCAGATGTACCTAATAAAGTGGCCAGGGAGTGCGTATAAACACACAAACTCTCCATATACAAGATGTATTTAGATTAAAGCATAATGACCAGCATTGGCTTTAATTAAAGACCCTGAAAGAGAATGGACTGCATTTACGGTGCAGTGCGTTTAAAGAGTTATGTAACCGATACAGTATTTGAGCTCATCAACTAGAGAACAAGGGGCTGCTGCTTAGAGAACCAGGCCTCCCATCATCTTTCTGTGTGCAAACCTCAGGCTAAATGCAAACACAACTTAAAGACGAACGTTGCTTGCTGTAAGAGGAGTTCCTCTTACCTCCTCTCTTACCTTCAGTAAGAGGCAGCTTGGGAGCACAGACAATGCTTCACATCCTTTTTCGCTCTGCTGATGCTTGTTGTCCATCTCAGTAAATCCCACTTGTAACATTGGGAAGATTCACACACACACACACACACACACACACACAAAATAATAAAAACTGTTATTTCAGTTCCAATTAATTCTACCTAAAGTGGTCTTCTGTCCTTTTCAAGTCCTAACATTACAGCTACAGTATGCTTAAGGCTAAGGAATCCAGTGTTTACAAGGGTCTCCAATTTACTAATATGTAAACAGAACAAATATGCATTTCTGCACAGAGGTAGGAAAGAGCGTGGGTTGCAATATCAATCATGAACCCAAGTCGATTTTAGTTTATTACAGTTGACTTAAAAATGTGGGTAAAAAGGTGCACAGGGACAAAATGAGTCACAGGAGTGGGAGGACACAGCATGGAAGAATGATCGGCAGGGAAGGGCTTTCAGTGTGGCAAATTTCTCAACCACAGTGAGTGTTTTCTCTGGCTGTATACATGACAAAGTAAAAAAAAAAAAGTGCACCCATTAAACCAGCAGACCTCAATATAATTTCTTCACAAAGAAATACATAAATGTTGACCTACCAGCTTTTGTCTTCTTGTGTAATTTTACCCCGTTCAATAGTTTGGAAAGTGCAACCTGCCTGCATTTACTCTTAAAGTGCGTTTTTTTTGTCAAGTCCGTCTGCAGAGACGGCTCTGTGGTATCTCTCTTGCTCTGTGCAATGAACCTCTTCCACTTCCCAACAAGAAACACAGCTCATCACTAATTCAGTGAACAGGCAGGCCGGCTGTCAGGAGCCAGCCTCGGCTCAATAGAAGGGGACTCAGTAACACAGAAATAATTTATATATTAATTTCAGCCTTTGTCCTTCCTAAAACAGTTTATTATAATCATTATTCCAGCTAAAGCTTTACTAGATATCCAAAACAGGAGAGTGACTGACTCAGACAGGGCTGGTGAAACAGAATTCCCTCATGAACTTACCCACTTGTTAACAACGAGAGAAAGTTTTTAAGTTGTCTAGAGTTACGACTGAGTCACTCTCTCCCAGTTTAAAAAAAATGTAACCAGAACTTACAAATTCGCAGTCTGAGGAAGCGGCCGTGGCTCTAACTCAGCAGCAGCTGCCTTCAATAACCCTAATTGCAATCACTGGCAGCAGAATGTGAGAAGTTTTTGTGTCCCTCCTGGCACCTTCCCTGTCAGTGTGCTTTCAGGCAGAGCGTGAGTGACTATTTTCTGGGCTGATAGCTTTAATCATCACTCTGCTGCAGGGGGACCGTGTGGTTGAACTCACTGTCATGGCTCCACCATTCAGGTAAATAAAAGTGCATCATTTTATTCTGGGCTAATTTTTTCTTATTGTTTGATTTTTATTTGAATCTTTATTGCTTTCCAGGCACTCCTGGTTTTGCACTCTGCTGTGGAGCTGCTTTTGCTTTTTTCCTCAAGAAGGTGAGAATTTCAGTATTCTTTACTTAAATAACCAACGACGAGTTTAATGTGATGTTTATTTCCTGATAGGTTATAATACTGCACATGGCTACTATGTCTATGCGAGCCCTCAAACCTCTAGCAGATATCATTCTGGACCCTCTTCGAATACAAACAATGAGGATGAGAAACGAGCTGTGGGATGGCAGAGCTTTGTTTCCCTTCAGCCAGAACCATTTCCTTATGATAAAGGACAGGATGCTACCCCTGAGATGAAGCAAAGCCAACCTGATAAGTTTTATGGGACCTCCTCTGCTCCTCAGTCTGGTTATCACCATCCCTTTGACCTTTTGGTGAGGGGACACACACAGCAGCCTGTGAAGAGTGTCAGTTTCCCCACAATGAGTCATTTAAAACAGTTTATAGAAAACATGAAGCGCTCCTTCTTAGCACCAGGAAGTGACATGAGTCGACATTTTGAAACTGCAAGGGAAAAAATGAAAAATCTCGGAAAATCCACGGACTATAGATCAACTTCTGAAAAAGTAGGCCCTGCCTATGGTGACAGCAGTAAAAGTAAAGATTGGCTTGAACAGGGTGCCAACTACCAAACGCCAAATAAACGCCTCTCTTTCCCCGATCCTGTCGACTCCTCTGCAAGTCTCATTTCTTCCAGTGTTTACAACAACCAAAAGTTTAGACCGGGCACTGCTCTCTACCCACACAATCATTTAGCAGCCACAGGCATCACTTCAAGAAATTTGGCTCACGGTTTTCATCGGGGAAACGATGACATATCTGTGAGTGTGCAGTCAGAAAGATACAAGACACCAGAAAAAACACAATTTCCCTTCAGCTCCTTTTTTGGACAGGATTTTTCCTATAGTGACCATGTGACTGCTGCCCCTCTCAACCCTCCGAACACCCCATCTCAAGATTTCAGCTTTTATTCAAGTAAGACCTCACGTTTAGCACCTTATCAGAACAATATCCTAAACCCGGTATATTCCTCTCAGAGTAGAGATGATTTAATGGGGTATCGGAGACCATCCAGTGGCTTTGAACTCATTAAAAACTTCCACAGAGAAACTCAAGCTGATGTCCCATCTCCAAAAAAGCTACCATCTGTGTATTCCCATGGCAAAAGGCATCACCCATTCATGCAGCATTATTGGCCCAAGTACAAGACAAGAATGGCTACATCAGTCCAGGCATATCAACCCAATGAGAACATCCACCAGCCTGTGTCTGGTGGTTCTGTCTCTTTAAGCTTTAATGACCCTATACCCGAGTGGAGTAGAGGTCACATGGCTTATCAAAAAAGCAGCCCACAATACCCACAAATTCCAGTTTTTAAGCAAAAGCAGATGGACAGAGCTCACGGGACGTTTATTGCCAAACCCTCCAGTTTTCTTCGTGGCTCAAGCAGAAATGACGGCTATGTCGGACAGCAGAAAATCAGTGTTACTCCCTTTGCCCTAAATGCCCGAGCAAAAGATGAGAAATCAAACCTCTTCAATCAAAATCTAGTTTATGCTGTTCAGAAACCAAATTACAGTAAATTTAGTGGCAGAAAGTCACCCCAGAGTGGGCTCGCATCTTATGGAATAAGAAACCCACTGAGCTCATTTTCTAAACCACAAAGGCAAACAATGAGAGCTGGACATTTGCAGCCTTTCATACGACCAAAGATGCAGATGCCTCCAGCCAGTGTGCGCAGACGGCCCAGAAACTTGGCCAACTGGCCTTCTGTACAGAGGCCTAAACCCAAAGGCTGGATGTCTAAATGTGTCATTAAGAAGAACAGAAAAAGCCTTCCTGCTCAAGAGTCCCAAAATGCATCGCCATCATCTCTAAATCCATACTTTAAGTCCAAAAACCGCTTAACAAGGGCCGTAATGTATCTCTCAAAGGTCTGTTTCACACCACATAAGGTGCAAACCAGGACTGCTAAAGCTCAATTGAGTCTTGCTAGAAGATGGCTTGAATAAAAGGACACCGCTGCTCACTGTGCTGAACTGAAAGAACACTGAACACATTTTTGAAGGTATGAAAACAAACAAAAAGAGCTTTCCAGTATTTTTGTCTGTGAACACAACTGCTGTCCCCAAAACCAGTTCTTTAAATATAAAACAAAGCACTGGGTTACTAAATAAACTTAAACTGTAAACTCCCATATACAGTTTGAAAGTATTCACATCTTTGAGTAATACAGAAAGTACTGTTGCAGACATTGCTGTCTGCTGGATATTAGTTTATCCAGGATCACTTGAACTGGTATGGCGTCAGGATGTAAGACATTGCATGTAAAATCCACCCAGGCTGGCTATGTGGTGACAAGAGGAGGGAGGGGGGGAGACCCACACCAGTACATCTCAAAGCCAAAGCAAAAAAGCTGCATTAAACGAAACATTGTAGACAACACTGATCATGAAATCAAGCTTTTAGGACAGAAGCTCTTCTAGGATTTTTTTTTTTTTGGGGGGGGGGAGGTCAAGTGAATGCTTTATGCTTCCCAGGTCTCCATTTCATTTGCAAGTCACATTACTGACATGCCATCTATGTAGATATGAGTAAGTATTCATGTTAATGCTCATTCTGACACCTGAAAACTGGAGATGAATAACTTTTTTTGTTGTTGTTGTTTCTTTCAATAGGGTTGGTCTTCAACTGCAGATTCACTACATTCAGTAAAGACCTGAAAGTTACAATTTTTACTTGTCTTGATTGCCACATGGGATAATCTAATCAGCATGGCACGAAAGCATGTGTCAGAGCATTTAATCTACAGAAGTTTACTTTTAAAAAACACTGAAGGATGGCACTCCTATAATAAATAAATATAAGGACAGAAATAAATTGGCTATATTCACAGTTCAGAATAAAAGCTATAAATCCATTTAACTTTATGGATAGTAAGGCACATGTAACTGTCACATTGTTCCTCAGCACTGAAGCATGCGCTGTACGTTACTTTAGAGCTGGCATGTCGGAGATGATTCTGAAATGACTAAAAGAGGACGACATCCATTCATATTCTCAGTCCAGTGAATTAAGACGGAGACTTGTTGCTATGGTGAATCCTGGTACTGGAGCTCCACTGATGATGGCTGTTTTTTCACTACCCACACACTTTCAACTTGGGGTGAATATATTCAGTTGATCGAACTTTCTGGAACCGCAAACTTTGAGAGTTGTTCAACTCGGTTTGTTTGAATCTGCTTTCTGAAAAGGATCCGTTAAAGTCTGAAGACAAGTTCTGCTTTTGAAAGTCACTTTGATGGTAGCTTAAGCATTAAGACAATCTATGTAAAGTGACTGGAAATTAACAATAGTGGACAATATAAATAAAGAAGCATGATGCGTTTAACACATGACAGAAACAGTGAAATATGGCGAAAGGATGCCAACAATATTAACTTGATCTTCCCTGGAACTCATCTGCTGGGCTACCATGACTTTAGGGATTAGGAGTAAGAGGAAAATTAAAGTAAGAGAAAGTGAGCCACCGTGTGTTTGTTTCAAGGAAAGATGGAGGTCTATGTGCCAGTGCACAGCCTGGAAATGATCAACTGTACTGCTTCGACATAACAGGCATGAAGCTCTCATTGAAGCCTGTAAAAGTAAAATAAATTAGGATATCTTTTTTTTTTTTTTTGGTGTGGCGTGGGGGTATTCATGATGGAGTGAGCAAACTAAATTTGTAAATTTAATAAGAAAGGATAGCTTCCTCTGATAGTAAAATCATCAGAATCCATCCATGTTCTTTACCAGCATGTGTTTGCCAGGTGCCACAATGGAAAAACGAGAAAAACCTCTCTTAAATTCTAATGTCATAAATATGAAAGAAGGTGAACTCTGAGAAAAGAGGAGCCATGCTGTTTCACTTTATAAGGTTGGATCATATGCAAACATGAAACCTCAAATGTGATATCCTCTGCTTTAAAATGACTTGTGCATCAGGATCTAAAAAGCAAAACGGACATTTGGAAGGACAGCGCTGATTACATAACACACTGCTGCACCATCTAAAGTGTGTCTGAGGTGATACTTTGTAAAATATTGTGCTTGTAAAAAATTGCCAGGTTTTTTTCTCCTAAAACTTACAACTTATTTAATATGTGAAAAACTGTCAGTACTCTCCTAGAATTAGCTGCCTTATTGTTTTTTGGAGTTTCTGATGCTTTATGAGGACCAATCAAAGCCCAACAACATGATCTAACCAGTACACTGCACTTAAAAAGGATAGGATATGTTTTAAGAATAGATTCTGACACTATAACTGGATTTGGAAAACCTTTTCATACCTTCCACATATAAACTCCTTATCTGTAAGGGAATGAGTGAGAATAGAGGACAGGGCGGAAAGGGTCAAGGAACAAAAACTACAGTTCCTATTTTTATTTTTTTCAATTTTTATTATTTTTTTCTTCTTAAAAAAAACTTACACACCTACTCTACCATCGTCTTTGATATGTAAAGTAGTCATTTTTTATGTTGTTTATAGTAATTTTAACCTATTTCCTTATTTCTTTTTTTGTAAAATAATGAAATATTTGTGTAGGAATTTTACTTGAAAATCGCCCATACATCCATTTCTTTGCAGGATTACTTGTCATGAAAACAGTTTTCTCTTTTTAATCGCAGGTTTTGTTTTTTCTCGAACACATTTTCGCAGGTTTTAATTTTAGAATCTTAACTAAAATCCGTCGTTGCCTGGTAACGGATCAAGTAAATCTTAAGTAAGTTAAATGTTGGACAACTAATGCGTGACAGAAACAATTAAAGGAGTTGCACAGAGCCAAAGATGTGACATGCTCACGCACAGCTTTTCAGTTTCTTTCAGATTATATTACGACCTTTTCAAAATGTTACAAATAACACAATATACAGACAAATTACACCCCTCTCTTTCACGATACATAAATCCATTCCGGTCACTCCGCGAAAGATTTGGTCGGCCACTCCAAGCTGGCCTGAACAACGGCACAGATTATTGTTGACAACTGTGGCTTGTCAGCAAACTTCTCCAGTTTTTAGAACAATGAAACTAATGGAACGAATTTGCGCTGGCTTTATAGTGGTTTCGATGGGGTGTCGTTAGTTTTAGCTAACTAAAGAATTTGACTAATTCGCGCCTGAGATAAATGATTTGATCTGTAACGTGTGACTTAACGCTAGCCAGCTAGCAGAGCTTAGCTAAAGACATAGCAGCTAGCAGCATGGGTGATCTAACTCCCAGGCTCGGCAACATGAAGGCTTTGCTAGGAATAGTTGCCGGGGCTGGAGCTTCTTATGGGATATATAAGCTTATTAGTTTCAAGAGGAACAAGAAAAATGCCACAGGTGAGAATCCTGGGGTCAAAGGCGGTCAGCAAAGTGAAGTGAAGGTACAACCAGGGAGTCTGCTGGCCAGAGTGTCCGGACTGGATGTTATCTGTCCCCGACCACTGGATATGACATCAGGTAAGGACAACAGAACCTTAAGCTGCTACTTAAATCTTCCTGAATGTTCCAGAAAAATAATAAATTCCTCAGAGTCCTGAATAGTTTCCCATCTTCAGTACCCAGACTTGGATAAACTAAAATAATCTTTTGAATATTAAGTGAAAAAGGTAAAGGCTACAACTGACCCACAGTCTCTTCTTTGTGTGTTGTTATGCTCTATAGGGGACATCATCCACCAGTCCCCTGACAACCTGGAGCCACAGCACCTAAAAATGGTGCTGTCCTGTCTGCAGACCAGCAATAATCTCTCTGACAGGTGCCGGGTTCTTCTTACATTAGGAAACAGTGCCGCCTTCACTGTGAACCAGGTACAGTAAATTTACATGATTGGAAATCTGTAAATATTTTGGGCCAATTTGTGGTTGATTTTAACGTTGTTCTCTGCTCTATTGATCCCTCAGAATCTAATAAGGGAATTTGATGGGATTCATATCATAGCCGGTTTCCTTGCTGATCCTGCACCTGAGGTTAGGGTGCAGACTCTCAACGCTTTAAATAACCTGTGTATGAACATTCAAAACCAGGAACAAATAAAGGTATGTTTGTTGTGTATTCAGTTCTTTTTTAATATGTGTTATTGCCATGCATGTGTGTGACTGAGAGGGAAACAGGTGGAAAGTTGAAAATGCAAGGAGCAGAGGTGGTGAAGGTGAATGAATTTAAATACCTGGGGTCAACCATCCAAAGCGATGTTTGATCCTAATAATATAATTTGTCTCAATGGCAGTACTTTTACATACTGGGTGACTTACTTGATGTATAAGTTTAAGTGGTTCAGTCTTATCCGTTCATATGTTCCCGCTGCTACTGCTAGGAAGCTCTTTCTTATAGTCGTGCATAATGTACAGTGTTTACATGTTCTCTACTCTCTGGTCTTCTGATCCCTGTGATAATGACTTCTTTAAGTCTTTAAGTTTATTGTCCCTGAACCTGTATGCTATCATTATGGATATTTGTTTGGGATTTTCAATGCTGACAAGGTGTTGTTTTCATTTTATTTCATTTAGTCATTATTCTCTACAGCTGTTGGCAGGCAGCTGCTCTTTGCTTTATATATTTGTGAGTTTTTTGAACAAGACATTTTTCGCTGAAAACCTCAACCCATCTTCCAGGTTTATGTTCCACAAGTGATGGAACTGATTGAGATGTCACCAGTGAATTCGGACCTTCAGCTCGGTGCTCTGAGGCTGCTCACAAACCTTTCGGTAACAGACAAACATCAACACCTGCTGAAGGAATCAGTTACTCTTTTACTGTCTCTGCTGGTTGTGAGCAATGAAGCCTTACAGGTTTGTAACTCTTAGGCCTGAGTTCTTTCATCTCTCATAAACAGATTGTTAAAAGCTATAAGAATTAAATAATTCTTAAATCATTACATGAAAATGTGTGCAATATGTGAAGCTGTTCTGTTTATTTCAGGTTCAGACACTGAAAGTCCTTGTGAATTTGTCATCTAACCCAGATATGATGGATGACATCGTTCAAGCGCAGGTAAGACCGAAGGGAAATTAAAATTCAGCCTTTATCTGATCATCTTCATGGAAATCAACCCACCAGTGAGGTTTGCATGTTTTAGTGATACACGGGGAGTGAGCTAGAGCAGCTCAGTGTTAAGAGGCCATCAGAACAAACAGAATCGCATTTAGCAGTCTCTTTTAGACATTCTGATTTTTAATCTTTTTCTTTGCTTTTTCCTCCCAGGCGCCGGCTTCTGTGGTGCTGCTGTTTGATGAACGAACAGCCCCTGCGGTGCTTCTGCGTCTGCTCACCTTTGCAGGGAACCTGAAGGCCTGGAGGCCATCGGCCCAGGTGGCCGATGAACTGAGGCGGAAACAGGATTGCCTCTTCCGGGTCATGCTAGACGAATCCTCCCAGCTCCACGGCAGACTGGTCCAGCTGCTTTCACACCCTGATGGAGAGATTCAGGCCCAGGTGGCCCGTATCTTGACGTAGACCTCCCTCCCTGCACTTGATTTTACTTCCAAAGCCACCAACCTTTCACATTTCCACTTTTAACTTGTATGTAAGTTGACATTAAATTTATAGAAGAGTAGGCTATGTGTAGCCTAAGTGTGGATACACTGCTTTACACTCCTTCCTTACCTGCAGTGCTCACTATTATAAAACACCGCTAAATTATCCGTTCCCTCATTTCTTACACTGCAATTAACTGATGGGCAATAAGGGAGCGGGAAGCAGGAGGAACCCTGTCATTCAGTAGAGTCTAAACAGGCCACCTCTTCCTGTTTTTCCTGCTGCCAGAGACTGTTTTCCTTCCAAAATCCACAGTGTCCTTTTCTTCTTCTGAGAACTTCCCCTAAAAAAAAAAAAAAAAATCTCTGAAGATGCTTTCCAGGTGAAATTTCTGA
Organism: Cichlasoma orientale; assembly: GCA_034780415.1. NCBI lineage: Eukaryota > Metazoa > Chordata > Actinopteri > Cichliformes > Cichlidae > Cichlasoma > Cichlasoma orientale. Next base: position 677,042 of record JAVDPK010002050.1, read on the forward strand.
ATCCAACTCCACTGCCAAAAGTTTTTTTTAGAGAATGGTTTAATATGACTTCTACAGCATGAGCCTGTGCACTGTTCCCCTCCCCCTCCCCTCCCCCGTGTGCAGTGTTTTTAGTTTAAGAAGCAGGGTATTGTGATTTTATTTATTTATTTTTTTTAGGCAGGCCAAAGTGACTAACCTACAGGATTACTCTGAAAGTTAGAGGGGTTCAGTGTATCAAGGAGATTTTGAAGTTGAGACACTTGCTCACCAGCAGACCTAGCTGAGTTACGTGGGTCACCTGAGAATGAGAACATTTGGGTAAACTTTTATCTTTGAAAGTATGCTGACCACAGCTGCCTGGAAGGGTTGGTCCAGGCTGTGTCGGTGTCATTGGATCTCTCTCTCTCTCTCTCTGAACTGGCCTCCAAATACCTGCAAAACCCTCAAGGGAGGAGCTGGAGGAAGTTACAAGAGGAAAAGGATGTTTGGACTGCTTCGATTGTTCTACAGCCACCGCAAGTATCACAAACACGTCAGTCTGACAAAGCAGCGTCATGATGATTATCTGAAAGCTGTTACTCTTATAAATTGGTATTGAATGTTTAAATAAAAGCCTTGTCATGTTAAGCTATGCACTAATAAGACTGGCTGCAAGTGACAGAGCCACCTGACTCCACGTCTGCTGACTCGGTGGCAATATTTACAGAAAGGAGAGGTTGAGGGTGCATGAAAAATGTGACGGCGATCCCAGAAGATGATGATAAATGCAAGATTTTTACTGCATGAGCCAGTCCGAGTGTGTTGAAATGCTGCACTTTTTTTCTTTGTTTGTTTGGACACTGATTTTTATTGAACCCAAATCTAACTATATCTCAGGCAACTATGGTTTACCAGAACATATGGAGCAGGAGGTTGTTACTTGTGACCTAATTATTATTTATTTAATGAATTAAGCATTTTGCCTATAAAATTGAAAATATGTCTGTTTGAATGGCTCAATAAATATCATGGTAAACTTGATACCCCCTCCCCACCCTTTGTTGTTTTGGATGAAGTCTTGAATAAAGAATGTAAAAATCTGATTGTTCATGCTCAGGCACGAACGTTTGACAGTGTTTTCATTTTCATCTCAGAAAAAAAATGCTGTTGCTAAAGTTTAACACACCAAAGAGAAAACTGAATACATTACATCACTTCTCTGTTTCCATGGCTTTCAGTGCGTCACTGACCAGACACCAAATTGATGTTGTCTAAAAATCTGTCAGTGTCCTAAGATCAAAATACGTATTTGCGTCTTTTTTAAAATGGTTTGCAGACTAAACATGAAGAAATAACAGTACCTATCACAGAGGTAAATATGCACTGGTGCTGGAATACACAAGACCTGCCCTCAGAGAAGAGTGTTACGGTTTAGCTTGGAATGGGTCTCTGTGATTAATGACATTTGGCCAGTGTTTTTATTTGCTGATCAAACATGAATTAAGTGTTTTTTAACGGTCTGGTATAGGGGGGCATGTATCCAACAAAAGCAGACAGATCTGTCTTAAAATGCAGTCCTGATATGGAAAAGCTACAAAAGGCTTTTAATGGTTGTATAATCATATAAACAAATGCATCAAGTGCACTTAACTTACAATTAAGTAGAGGTCATATACTTTTACTCAGTACATCAAATTCATGTGACTTATTCCAACACTTACTACACACTCAGAATTTATTTTAATTGTCCATCATTATTTTACTTTTTTTGTTTTTTGTTTTTTTGTACGGCAGCGAGCTGGCACTTTTTTTTTTTTAAGTAAAGGCAACTAATTGTCTGGATTTATTGATTTAGTTCATAGCAGGGATCAATCTCCAGAATCATTTGATCCTACATTTCCCACAAAACCTCCCGTCATGCATGTTTCATTAGTCATTCTCTGACTGGTTAAAAAAAAAACTCGTGACTTCCAAACTCTATGCCTAAAGTTGGCAACACTAACTTCCCATAAAAGACTTCCCACAAAACACTGAGAGCTGTCAGACTTTAGGAAGCTCCTGCAAATCCACAGCCACACCGTTTTCACAGTATTACGGTAAATGGTAAGTGGCGAGTGGCGCGCCATCCACATTGCCCAAGTATTGTTTTAATTTCTTCTTTCTTCTACTGTTGCTTTGCATCATTTTCTTTTTTTAAAAATCCCGTGAATTACATTTGGGAACTAAATTGGCTCCACAAATAAATATAATCATTAAAAAAAATTAAATGCAATAATCTATGAGACTAATTGTTTGGTGCTACTGATGATTTTCGTAAACATCTGTTTAAAATGACGCACTTTAGCGGGGACGATGATGCGTTTAAGTCTTTGTCTCCCTCCTGCGCCTCCCTCCCTGCCTCCCTGCTTGTCTCCACACAGCCTCCTCCCCCTCTGAACAAACGGGATGACCATCGCCGGATCACCCTGACTCCATCAGAGTCACACCGAGGATCAGTGGGTGAGGATCGGGACGCGCAACGGGGTGGCTCAAGCATTTCGGATTAAAAACCCGCATCAGCGATGAACACCCACAACATTAAGCAGAAGTAAACGGAGCTGTGTCACACCATCAACGCGTTGAGGATGAACGCCGCCGCCACAGGATCGGCTTCTTGCCGTTTCGCCCACTATTTTGTCGTGTGTGGAGTGGACGCGGAGACGGGCCTGGAGCCGGACGATGGAGCAGGTAGATGGTCAATAAAAATGGGGAAAAAAAGAAAAACACATCCGCCAATCCACAGATACACAGCCGGTGAAATGTTTGATGACATTATTAGTCATGTTTTACATTTAGCGGTTCATATAGGCCTATTTGTGTTGCCTATTTGTATTTTGGGGAGGGGGGCAGCCATTTAAATGTTTTTTTTCTCCTCTATGTGAGTGCTGTTGACAATATGTGTGAGCAGCCAGTGCAGAATAGCCTCATATAGATCATAGAAAATATGATATATAACATTTATTTCGGCGGGATTTGTACACAAATCTGAGCATGTAGTATTAATTGTATGTATTTTGTGTGGAATACGCAGGCTAGTGATGTGCATTGTCAGAAAATTATAATTTATCAATCAATTCTAAGCAGTTTGAATGACTATTTTTGGTATATTGTCTTATTGTATGCCACAGTCTGGTCCATTTGTATTACCTCTGGGCTAAATCATTTGACAGTTATGTTCATGGTGTTTTTTTCAAAGCAGTTTTGTGTCAAATTAGATTTTATTTCATGGATTCTGCAAGTCATCTGCTGCTGTACCTGGCTCGGGATCTTAGGAGAGAGAGGGCAGAATAAAGAGAGAACTACAGCGTCCTAATTCTGCTCATTAAAGCTGGAACACAGCTGGAACATCCAGGCAGGGCTGTTTGCTCCCAGAATACACTGCTCTGTAAATCAAAAAGCACTGATTAATCCACGTGATAGCCTTTTTTGTGTGTGTGTGTGTGTGTGTGTGCCTCAAACAGAAAAGGACCTGTCATTCTTATAACCAAAATGATCCTTTTCTTACCGAGGAGGTGAAAGGCATAGAGCATCATTCTGGGCTGCAGTGAAGCCGCCTTGTGTAGGTGCTTGTAAGGGTTTATTTGTGGTGGACGGCACTCTAAGAAATAGAGAAACATCAGGTTTGTGTTGCTTTCTTTCGCAGTCAGTTGTTGACACTGAGCTGAGGACAGCTCGGCCCAGGAGACCCGTGTGACGTGCGCTGCGGTGTTTGTGAGGAAACAGTCACATCACAGGTGCGCTGAGTACCTTCAGATTTGCTCCAGATTTGGAGCAGGAGTCACACCCTGTATTCTCCTTGTCTTTGGAGCAGCTTGTGTGAAACAGCTCCTGAGGGGAAGGGTGGCTTTAAACAGACATGCCTGTTTTGTTTTGAATAATGGTACAGATAAGAAATGTGCAGTTATAGGATGAGCTCTGGTGCTGTTTTTTCTTTTTTTCAGAGCTCTAATTAACCACTGGGTTAGAAAGCTGCCTCTCTGGCTACTGTCTGAGCTCCACCATTGTACTTATATAACAGCAGGTCATCTCAGACCCATCGCTGCAGGGGGGCTCTGCTCCTTTCAAAGGATTTCTCTCCCCTGTGTGAGGGTTTTTCCTCTTTATGCACAAATATTCCATAAGTTATAGTCCACTGTGTGTACTAGCCTTACGCATAGTTCCCCTTTTTGTGTGAGTGTGTAATTAGTGAATGCCCACCGAGAGACAATCTGCTCTTGTTAGCCTCTCAATAGATGCCACTGTGTTTCTGCAGCCTAATCAGATTTCACATGACGTTGCCTGTTGGAATGCTGAATGGCCGACGCTTCAGCACCCGTGCAGGCCCGATGATGGTCACCCGGGGGGGCATCAATGGCGTACTCCCTGATCGCTCAGAGTTGCTTTATCGTGCTGAACTGATTGCAGGGAGGTGTAAAGCCTATATCTCATTGTATTATTAGATGTGCTGCCTGGTTGTAACATATTTTTAGGCACTCAGTACTTACTTTGTTCCTGAGCTCCACGTCTGAGTCCAAGACTGAGATGAAAAGCAAAATTTGCCTTTTTTTTTTTTTTTAGTCTTTTGAGTCACCTTCAGTGGACGGACACATCAATAATGAAGTGATTTAAAGTGTTAGGACTAAAAAGGAAAAACTCCCCATCAGTCAGTACCGGCTGACACGACTGTCGTTTTAATCTCTTTCTGCTTTTTATACCTGCTCATGTAATGGTGTGATGAATGGCACAGCGAAGGTAATTTAGTTAGTGAAGATGATGGATGTCCGCCTTTATGGCTGTTCAGTGGTGGCTGATGGAGTGTGCCTGTTTTAGTGACTGGAATGAATATGAAACACCAAAAAACAAGACACGACTGATATTAAAGTGACCGCTGTAAGGCATTTGGGTTATTGGACGAGACATCTGTCACTATTTTCTGCCAAATCACTGATCAGTGTGAAAATAACAGTTATTCACAGACCTACAGGTGATTTAAAGCACTCAGCCCATATTTCACATCTAGTGAGTCTGTTAATGTGCTAAGAGGAGGAAATGTACTAATTACAGGCCCTTTTAAGCTTTCATTCAAACACTAAAACAAACCTCCCTCCGCTCCACCTCACCCTGCGTTGCTACGGTGTGAAACGCACAGGCTGCATTTACGTCTGCCCCGTGACAAAGCTCTTCAGTGGGAACCCGTATCAGGAGGGGGGGATTTAATTAGGTCAGCTGCTAAAAACCCAGGCTGACGTAACCAATGACAAGCACAAAAAGCTCTGTCTTGACAGCGATTGTCGAGGCCACGGCGGAAATGGATACCATGGCAACTCCTTCAGCGATGCTCAGTTGTGCCTCTCAGCGCCGTCACCAATTTGTATTCTTAGTAAAGAACACTGCCTCCCTGCCCCTTGTCGCTCTCATCCATTAGCTGTCTCCCACCTACCAGTCTGAGTCAGTTTGACTTGAAGGGGTGCTCCTTTCTCGCTCTGCCTGAGGTGCAATTTCACAAGGTGATGTGCGTCACTCCGTAGGCAAGTGATGTTCCTGAAGGCCGAATAAGTGCTGCAGAGCTAGTTTGTTCTTGTGCAGCGATTTCAGTGAATGTCTCTGAGATTTGATGGTGTACTAGTAAAATAGGGAACACAAAGAAGAGTACCGTTGAAGGGCATCCCCTCAGAAAGTGGATAAATAATGAAAATGCCTCAGAGATTACCCACTCTGAATCATACACACAATTTCTATTGCCTCTTTTCTGCAGCAGCAGCTGCTCTTCATCCATTCACACAGACAGCGTTTTGTATGTAACCAGAGCTAGAAGCTGACATGTGGTGCAGAGACTTAAAGGGGAGATACTTCAACCAAGTGAGGCAATGCAAGTGTTCACTGCAGGAATTTATATGGGATAGCGTTCTTTTTCACGCACTGTGAATTCACTTCTTATGTTTTGACTTCTCAGCACTCCTTATAAGTTTAAAGAGTTCCCTCCTGCAGTGTCAGGGATAAGGAGTGTTGCATTGCTTTTCTTTATGCTAATGACTTGAGTTACATAACCCTTGGAAGGGCTTTTTCCACTTTGCTGCAGCCCGTGAACTTCTTTTTTTAGTATCTAACAAGGTTATCCTGGCCATTTTTAATAAATGAAAGCTCCTGTCATATCATGATGCCCTCTGGTCTGTCCTTTCTGTCTCATTATGAATTCTGATTCAGCACTTCATTAATAGAATAACCCCTTTACTCAATTTGCCTGTCTCTCTTTCAGGTGCGGGCTTTGAGCACAGCCCTATTCGACGGTCCTTCAAGTCAAAGGTTCTGGCTCATTACCCCGAAAACACAGACAGGAACCCCTTCAATAAAGATGCTGTCAATATGGTGAGATGTCAGATTACACAGTGTTGGTCATTTTCTGCTACAGCCGCCGCTGAAGGACAAGATGTGCCTGTTAGAAGGCCAAATGATTTTGTTGCTCTTTCAGCTATTGATGGTGAATAATGGAAGAGACTGAATCAACTGGAGGGAGGTGTAATGGGAGCTACGTGCTTGCTTATTTTCTCCCCCTCTTTCAGAGGGTTTTCATATAAACATGCAAAACAAGTCAGGATGATGAGAGCAGCATCAGCCTCAGAGATAGATGAGCAGTCCGATGGATTGGAATTAATGTTCAGCCTTGCATTGTTCGAAATAGCAGACACCGCCATATGTTGTGCAGAAACAGCTTCATCTGGTTTTATTTACATTTTTTGGGCTTTTTAAATGTCTCATTTTATGCAGCTAATCCACACTTTTTCCCCACTGCTCAGCGCAGGGGTCGGTTTTTGCTCTGATTACATTTTTAGGATGATATCAAGCCAATACTAGTACAAAGATAATTTAAAATAATTCCCTTTTTTTGCTGGCTTCAAGCTTCAGTTTTATCAGGTATAAGTGTCTTCTTTGTATAGCTTTCCTCAGCATCCTCAGTCCTGGTGTTTGCTGTGGTATATATTATAACGGATATTTTAACTCTATATTAAAAAGTCTTTTGTTCTGTCTCCTCTGTCCTCCAGCTCTGTATGCCAAGAGGTCTGTCTTTCTGCACTCAAGCAGACAGACTCGATTCTCAGTTTCACTCATTTACGATTGCTTTCGACGATGGCGCGCGTTCCTACGGCTTTGTTCATACCTTCTACGAGGAGGTGACCAGTCCTCAGATTATCACTGCCATGCAGACACTCTGTCAGATGCACCACGTGGAGCACCACTCCTCTTCACTGGCCTCCTCTCCCTCGTCCTCATCTTCTTCTGCCTCCTCACCCTCCACCTCCAGTATGGACTCGCTTGCGAGCAGCTCGGATGAGTCAGACGCCGAGTCTCTGGCTGGGGTGTCTGGCTGCCTCGGCTGTGTAGGCTCCTTCGATCCAGCGCGAGACACGCTGTATGTGTCCAAAGCCCTCTGCATTGTCACCCCGCTCCCTTTTCTTCAAGCTTCACGACAGTTTCTGGTTCAGCTTCACCAGGCTGTTACATCACAGACAGCCCCACCACTCCCTTTAGAGAGCTACATCCATAACATCTTGTACGAGGTGCCGTTGCCTCCACCTGGAAGGTCGCTGAGGTTCCACGGGGTGCAAAGGACCATACTTTGCCAGCGGCCCGGGCCAGGTGAGCTTCCTTTGGGGGAGTATCCTCTTGGAGATGCGTTCTCCCTGCTGGGCGTGGACAACATGGTGAAGCTACTTACCTGTGCACTTCTGGAGACACAAGTCCTGCTTTACTCTCAAGGTAAGCACAAATATTAAGATTTTATTCATGGAAGATATTTTGGCATGTTACAGGAAAAGCAAAGGCATAAATAATAAAATAAATGACAGCTGAATTCCATATTGCTGCTTCAGTTTCAAGTTCCTGGTGCTGTGCCTGCTTGTTTTTTGTCAAAGTGATGTTTTATTGGAACACATCAACAGATTTAGTACAGTTTAAAGGGATGAGTTGCATAAAAATTAACTGCAAGGTTATTATGAAGTTATAGATGCTAAAGCCATATTTGTAACAGGTTGTAAAAATGTTTTTATTGCTGTAAAGTTTGGAATTTTAACATCTAGGGATGGACTTAAAGACTGTACATAAAAGATGGACATAATGACAGTGGTGTCAGCCACTGGCTTCTGGACAAAAACTGTCCGCACAGCTGTTTTTGTGGTCTGTAGCACGTGAACAGGAATATTAATTGGATCATAAAAGAAGAGACAGCTCAGTTAAATGTTTTGTTCTGATGTCTCTGTATGCAGACTACCAGCGTTTAATGACAGTGGCAGAGGGCATCAGCACCCTGCTGTTCCCATTTCAGTGGCAGCACATCTACCTGCCCATCATTTCTGCACCGCTACATCATCTTCTAGATGCTCCTGTGCCATTCCTGATGGGTATCCAGCGCAGAGATGGAGCTCAGCGATCCTCCCTCCACCTACCACACGAGGTAAATCACTCAAAGGGAAGATTATGTGTAAATGTGTTTGTGGTTTCCTGTGCGAATGTACCAATCAGAACTGCAGGATGCAGACATTTTATTAGACATTAAAAGGATCTAAAAATATCTTTTGAAACTGAGATGGTCTTGCAGCCATTTGCTTATCCACTCTGTGCTGCATGGAGCTCACCCTTTGCCTCTGGCATGTCAAACTGGGACAATCTGACTACCCCTTTCAAATCCAATCCTGCATCCCAGATCACTTTATGCTGCATGAATATCTTGCCTCTGAAGCTTCTTTGAAGTCGCTCTGCCCCAGAAAAAAAGGCAGCAGTAAGACAGCTCTGAGGGGATGAAAGCAAAAACGCAGAGCTCCACAGATGCAGAATAATGGGGCTGGATGAATTATTAATCAGAATTAGAGCTCGCCGCTTATTTCCCCCAAGTCGCTGCAATTTGAAGAAAATTAGGAATATTATAATCATACAAGTTTGAGCCTTTGCAGTTAATTAGCAGTCTATCATTTTGATATGCAGTAAAAAACTACAGTAGTATGCCCACTGATCCGGACAACAATCGGGAAACAGAGCATAACTTAATCGTGGTGAAATAAAGGTTTGTGTAATCTCGCAATCTGAAGCAAAACTCCTCGACTATTCTTTGGCCTTTCTCCTCCTTTTCTTGTTTGGATCAAAGATATGATAAAAAAAGACTTGGAAGTGAAGACATTAGCAGGAAGGATGAAGCTGAGCAGAGTCGACTTTAACAGTCCACTCTGCAGTTCATCCCCCCCCAAGGCTGTAAAGTGGCTGTCGGAGGTCACTGCTGAAGGTCGTGCGGCTGCTGACTGCTGAGCGTTGCTGAGCTCCGCTGCTGCTTACAAAGGCAGTTTTTTGTTTTTGTTTTTTAAAATCATCTTTCTGTGGTTTGTTGCTCGGCAGCTTTATGGGCACAGTTGTTTTTTAGTTTTTTGCAAAGGTTTCATATTGTTATCACAGACTGATATGGCAGTTTCCACATTGTCTCCTGTTGCAGTGATAACAGATAATCTTTCACATGCTAATTTCCTTTGAGCGCTTATCAAAGTGTAATGCTAAGAATCTATTTATGACGTGTAAATCTCCATCTAAGAGCTTAATTAGAAGGTAAAGCTCAGCTCACTTTGTCTGCGTGAGATAAGTGTCTGTACATTGTGACTGGATAAACCTATTAGGATTATCTGATTGACGAGCCAACTGAAAATCATTTTTAACCTTACGGTTTGTCTCATATTCTAACACAGGCCAACCTGTGCTTTGTGGACATTGACAACCACTGTGTCGAAGCCCCTGAGGACCTTCCCCTGTTTCCAGATCATACTGATCTCATCCAGGAACTGAGTGAGGTGTTGTTGCAATTTGGGCTGCCTCCACAGGGAGGTGTGAGCACTAAGCCCACGACCACCTCGTCCTCCTCCCCTCGTCTGAACAGCCTGGTGCTGGAGGATCTGATGGAGGATAGAAGGAACGGGAACCTTGGAGGCGAGGAGTTGGCGGTGCTGGAGAGGCTGCAGGCTCTGGCAAGAAGGTGTGGAGGAGGAAAGATGTCAGATGGAGGGAAGACACTGGGACACGTGTTTGAGGAGGAGGAGGAAGAGCTGAAGGCTGCAAAGCTGAATATTCAGCTGAGGGAGGTGTTTGCAGGACGTTTTGCTGCCATGTTTGGCAGATATGATGACTTTGTCATCCACAGCGCCATGGATTTGGACTCTTGGCTGAGCAACCGAGAGGGGATGTTCAGCTTTGACAAGGTACTTCAGTGGATTACTGACTGATAGATTTAAAAAAATGTATTTATGTGAAATAAATTTTACATCTCCATTCTGTTAACCTGTGGTTTTCAATGTTTCAGGGTTCCTTTCTCTCTGTTCAGCCAACGAGTCACTTGCACTTCTTATCCCGTTTCCTGGAAACATCCATGTTTTCTTCTTTCGTGGATGGCAAAGTTATAGCTCGCTGGGCAGATAGGGAGCCGCTACAGCAGCTGTTTGACAGCCGTTTGGAGCGAGAACGACTGTACGACACGGGGAGCGAGGATTCCCATCGCTGTCCTTACAGGAAATGCACTACACTCTTTGAATCAGGTACTGTGAAAGTGCCCAGGATCAAAAAGGGGTGGGAAAACAAGTGGAGAAAAAAAAGGCCATGACACACTGTGCATGTTCTTACAAGTTAGGCTACACAATAAATACTGTACTCTACAACAAGGAGCACACACGAACACATCAATCCAGTTTAGCTGTTAGTGTCCGAACATAAGCTGGCTTTATTTCCATAGATGTTCATGCAAATTAGACAGTGAAGGTTATATTCAGAGATAAATGATTCGCTCCTGTAAGTTTAGTGCTTGCGGGAGCAACCACCAACATACATGTGTACACAATTAAAGGGGCTTTATAGTTATTTTAATAATCACACAGTAATTTAAAGAAGCTGAACATATTAATGAAATCTTATGACAAGCTAAGAGTTACATATATGTGGTGTTGTTATTAGTAAATCCTTTATTTAAACAGGTGCTGTCACTGGGATCAGGTGCATTTCTGTGCAGCATTTAAACCCACTTTTTCCTAGTTCCACGTCAATGAAAGGTTCAGCTAGTGTTAGAAAGTCCTGTGACCTGACATTGTAAGTACTGTATTTAAATGTCATCAGAGAACAGATATTGGCAGGTAAATTTATATATTTTATACAATTAAACATCATTTGGTGCTACTTCCTTCTGTTTAAGGACAATCACTGTAGCTTTTGATATAGGATGAACCAGGGAAAAATGCTAGTGCACTGTTTTTGTTTGTTTTTTAACCTTTATTTTACCAGGTAAAATGGTTGAGAACCACTTCTCATTTACAAACATGACCTGGCCTGTGATGCATAGAGGCTTCAAGGAAGGAGGGAAAAGCATGCATATAAACGATGTAATAAAAATTAAAGATTGCATAAATATTAATAGGTGTTCCAGATGGTTCTTAAAAGTGAGTCCTGAGTATTTATAACACTCAGCAGTTTCACTTGCATAACCTCTAAGGGTTCGGATGTGGACAGTAAACTGGATAGTTTTAGGTGACCTACTGAATTGCATGCACTGTGCTTTACACAGACACAAATTGACAAATTATATAATTTATGTGCTACATATGGAAGTAAAGAGGACCACAGGTGGACCCCTGTGGAGCACCTATAATAATGGCAGAGGGGCACGAGTGCCCTGTCTGCATTTTACCTGAAACCCTTTATTGGACTCATCCGTACCAGTTGAGCATAGTTGTCTCAGTAGAATAGCATCATCAGATACTTCAGATAGGTCTGTAAAATGTGTATAATATTCAGGACTTCAATTATATTTTAAGTATATGCCTGAGGCTGCTTCATCTGTGTCTTTCCAGTATTTAAGCAGTATGTAGCAAACATATTGAAGGAAACCCAAGCTGAAACTGACCTAAATTATGTAATTGAGCTGGATGCCAGATTTTGCAGGGGGAATCTGCAAATCTGCCACCATCTGCCTGTCTGTTTGGGTTTATACATTGACTCAGTTTCTTGGCCTTCCTACTATCACCATTTTCTCTCCCTTTTGTAATAAGCACAGAGGATTTTTGATTAAACCCAGCTTAAGGGGACTCTTGCACCTGGTCATTTATCCACATCAACTGTAACTCATTAAAACATTTCTGAAATAAATTAAAACCAAATAACCTGATTGATAATTGAAGCACAAAGGATCAAATGAGATGTAAGGGGAAAAGGTGGGTAGAATAAAAAAATTAGAGAGTGGCAGAATTAAGTCCGTGCTGGCCTGTGAGCATTATATAAGCAGAGGACAGTGCTCTGTCCTGTGAATACTGTTGCAAAGCTGCAGCTTTGAAGTGGTGCCAACCCCTTATCTCGGCTGGTCTGTGCCATTGTTTACATTCACACTTCACACATTAGCGTTAGCTGTAAATTCACAAGTCTCCTTGCAGCTAAACAAACCACTGAACTGTTTCTTGTTGTGTACAAGTCCTTCATGGAAATAACTTTCATTGAAAGATGATATCCCTGTTTAAAAAAATCCCACACATCTGCATTTGTCTCTGCAGCTCAGGCCATCGAGCGCAGGCTGCTGAAGGCCGACCACACAGCCATACACCCCCACCTGCTGGACATGAGGATTGGCCAGGGTCGACACCACCCGGGCTACTTCCCTAAGCTGCAGACGGATGTGCTTGCCCAAGCACAAAACACCAACAAGTAAGATTTTTTTTTTCTGCTGTTATTCAGTGAGAAAGCATTAAGATTAAATTGTGTTGCTACAAAGTCAACACTTTATTTCCAAGCGTGCTTGGTTTAGTCTCACATGCATTCAATTATAAATTTTATTTGGTGTGTCATCGGGGGAAACAGGCGGTCCAGTCGTGTCACAGCGTCACGCAGGTCTGAGCCCAAGAGATCCACAGTTTCTGATCACTCGGGAGTGGACAACGAGCAGAGACAGGTACCTACACATGTTCAGAAACACACACCAAGAAACACAGCGGCTTCAAGGGGTGTATATCTGATATGTTGCCTGTTTATTCAACAGAAATACACCTTTGCAAGGAAGAACCTCCGGCAGTCTAAACTGCTTGACCTGTCGCCTCAAGCTATCACTCAGACACACCGGGAGTTTGTTGATGGGCTGTTGAGCGAGTGCCGTCTGAAGGTAAGACCTCTTGTTAGGTGCTTTAAAATAGGCACTGCTGTCCCCAATTATTTTACTCAAGGTTAATGCAGCAAAATATTCTCCTTTTTTTTAGACCAAACGGATGTTGAAGGAAAGGATGGGGAAGGAGAGTGTGGAACTGGGTCAGGGAGAGGCCAGCATCACAGGCCTTCAGGAAAACACACTCATCCATGGCCTGTGTGATCTGCTGGAAAGAACCTGGGGCCATGGTCTGCAGGTGAAACAGGTCAGACATGTGATTTAACATGCCTAATCAGCTCACATGACGTGCAAGCACTGCACTGTATGTCTCCATGTAAAGAGATGACCTAGAAAATTGTCTCTAGCGGTGTCTTCGTGCTTTACATCATGCAGATGACTGCATATAGGTTGGAAATTAACTACTGTTTATTGTGAATAGGGGAAGTCTGCTCTTTGGTCCCATCTACTTCACTACCAAGCTGCCCAGGGCAAGACAGAAGCACCAGCTGAGTCTCCAGGTCAGAGCACAGCCCGACTGTATTGAGTTTCATGTGGAAATCACTGAATCAGGAACTGACTCATAATTGGTGTTTTCTCTGCCTTTCAGCATCTAACTGTTCAGACCAGAAAACGTTTGATGACGGCGCTTTGCCCCTGAGAGGATCGTTAATACAGGATATGAGGTAATGATCGATTAAAAGGTGCTGTGTTTATTGTCTGGATTGCATTTCTTGGTCACAAGCTTTTAGTTTTCTAGATGAGCTCAGAGAATGTTATTAGTGTAAAAGTTTAATATTAAAGCCTGTCTGTTGTTTTTCCAGGTTTATCCAGACCATGAGCGAGGGTCTGTCCGATGTGGGTCAGGCCCGATCCTGGATCCACCTGGCTCTAGAGAAAAAAATGCTATCCCAACACTTCAAAGAGCTGCTCACAAACCAGGAGCTGCTCCGGTCAGAGTTCACAATCGACCAATAGACAGAAATATTGCTTTTAAAAAATTTTCAATTTGTAGTATCACTGATATTTTTATTGTTCTCTTGTGGGCCCCTGACAGGCAGCTGTATAAACCTCATGCATTCCTGCTCTGTGAGGAAGAAAGGGAGCAGTTTTTGTTCCACCTGCTCTCGCTCAACACTGTGGACTACCTCTGCTTTACACGCGTCTTCACCTCCGTCTGTAAGTCGTATAAACTTTAACAGCAAAAAAACAGAATTTACTGGCAGTTTTGCTGCTTGTGAGAACACCGAAAGGCCCAGAAAATTTCCTTTGTGTTGTGTTTTATGGCAGCCACCCTCAACCTCCTCCTTTATAAACGTGGATTAAAGTGGTCTTTGGGTTCAAAAAGACCCTACAGACATCAAATACCAAACATTAAACTTGCTTTAATACTGTGAAAATATATTGCAAGAAGAACTGGGTAATTTAAAAAAAAAAAGTGCAAAAAAAAAAGCACAAATGCATAAAACTTTGCTCTTGATCTTCTTTTTCTCTCTAGGTATTCCATACCGTGTAGTTATAATCCCCATGAAGAAGCTGAGCATTGCAATGGCAACAGTTAATCCTTGGGTGTGTGTGTCAGGAGAATTGGGCGATTCAGGAGTTAGACAGATCCCAAAGAATACACAAGAAATTTTTTTCCAGGTTGGCATTCACCCCTCTGTGGTAACATCACAGCCGACACACACACACACACACACACACACACACACACACACACACACACAGAGCTACTCTTACTGTGGTTTGTGCTTTTGATTTCAGTGCAAGAACCTGGGAAGGCTGAGCACTCTGCAGCTGGGACAGGAGAACTCGGGCCTGCTAGCCAAGTGTCTTATTGACTGTGTGATGGTGTACAATGAGATTACTGGACACACCTACAAGTAAGATTCATCCTCTGATGTTCTCCGATCAGTGAAATCTGAGTGTGAGCTACTTCATCCACAGCAAACGTAAGATCCTGCAAGTGAAAGTTAGAAAATTTTAGTTTTGCAGTTAATGTGGTCAAACAGGCTGAACCACCAGTCTGATTCTTGAAGTTATATCTGGAATTTTGTTTGTTTGTTTTATTATGACCCTAGTAACTGCCACAAGCCAAAACACACTGTTCGAGCAATAAGGCTGCTTTTACCTCTCCCGATTCTTGAAGTCATATAGATAAATAAACTATGCAGACTCACCAAACTACACTAGCAGATAAGAGCAGAAGGCTCTCCCCTCAGCCAAATCCTTGTTTTTTTTCATTTTTTTTCATGTTGAATTTTTTTTAAATCTTGAATACAGTGTAACCCTGCATCTTTGTTTCTTGGCAGGTTTCCGTGTGGCCGATGGCTTGGTAAAGGCGTGGGGGACGGCAGCTTGGAAAGAGTCCTCATTGGTCAGCTGGTGTCACCTGGTGCGGAGGAGGACGCTGGAAGGTTGACAGGGACGCCTCCTCCGGAGCTGGCCTCTCCTTCTCAGAGCGTGCGGACAGTCCTCGGATCACTTGGCAGCCGAAGCAGTACGTACTGACAGAGAACGCATTCTTTAGCACAATAGCTGACCTACTTGTTGATGAGCAGATTCTGTTCCTGGATCACCTTTTTTTTTTTTTTTTTTTTTTTTTTTTTTTTGCCCTT
>JAVDPK010002050.1:707572-729367 GCA_034780415.1 Cichlasoma orientale
ATTAATGTCTGGACCCCTGTTTCAGACTTCAGAACAACAGAGTCGAAGTTGCTCTGATTGTTTTGATAGGCCAGAGTCAGGAGGTTTGGGACTCAGTAAACATGCTTTTTGGGAACTTAAGAGAGATGTTCCTAACTGAAGTTGTAAATGTATTACCCAAGTGTGTGTGAGCTTCAACTTTTGTCTCATCGGTCCACAGAATATTTTCCCAAAAGTCTTGGGGATCCTCAAGATGTTTTTTTGGCAAATGTGAGACAATCCTTTGTGTTCTTTTTGGTCAGCAGTGGTTTTCTACTTAGAACTCTGCCACGGATGTCATTTTTGCCCCGCCTCTTCCTTATTGTTGAATCATGAACTCTGACCTTAACTGATACAAGTGAGACCTGCAGTTCTTTAGATATTGTTCTGGGTTCTTCTGTGACCTCCTGGATGATGACTGATGCACTCTTGGAGTAATTTTGGTAGGCCGACCACTCCTGGGAAGGTTCACCACTGTTCCATGTTTTCTCCATTTATGGATAATTGCTCTCACTGTGGTTCGCTGGAGAAATCAGGAAGGGGGTAAAGGCATTTTCACAGCACTGTAAGTAGAATTATTTAAACATTTGTTTTTCCTGACAGACATCCATGAGTCACCAATCTTGGAGGATGAGGATGATGAGTTTGACCCTGTTCCCCCAAGCATCGCCACAACTACTACAACAGCCACCTCAGAGCAGAGCACAGAGTCATGTGACACAAGTCCAGATGTGATCTCACCCACCGTGAGCAGATGTTCTGAAGATCTCTCTCAGGAGCCACCTGACACGCCCACCTCTGACGTCCTAGAGACGGCAGTCCTGCGGGACGAAGGTCCTGACTCTGTCCCTGCAGAATAGGGTGGACCGTTAATGAATGGCTTTGTTTTACTTGAAACTTTTAGGAGGTCTTGTTGTATATTTACATGTTCACTGGCCACTGTAATGTTTGCAGTCATTTATTTGATGTTTGAGGTGGCTCTGCACTGTCTATGACAAGACTGCATTTTTTGCCATGATTACTTGTGTTTTGCCAGCATAGCACCACAATATGCAGAAAATACTTGAACTTGTATAATATGCCATTGTATATGTATAAATCAATAATGCACATCTATCTGAGCAAAGAAGTTCTCATAATGGCTTTATAAATAAAAGATACAGAATGTAGTGTTCTCACCCTCAATGTTGGTAGTTTCTGCCAGTGGTTATTAAACTTGTTGCAGCATTGTTGTTCTACAGGCTCCTGTTAACCCTATACAATATGTTTCCTATAAAACCAGGAAATTTTCTACCCGGTCGTTCACGCCCCACAGTTTGAGAAACACTGCCCTAAAGGGAGCAGTGGAAAGAAGAAGGATTAGAAATGTCACACAGTAACTGTCTGATAACATATCTGGTAAAAACCAGTCTGTACCTGTGTGACAGGTGTGTTTTGTTAGTTAGTAATCCAGTCTTGGCCCAGTGGCAAATTTGCCTGCACCAAACTCTTCATAGATGAATTTTTTAAAAAGCTAAAGTATAAAGGTGCACAAAGCTGAACTTTGTATTCTTTATTATTTTATTAATATATTTTTTTAAAAGCTTTAAATCAGGACCAAACTGGAAGAAACGAAGGCTGACTCATTTTCCACCGCTAGAGGGCGCTCAGACCAAATGAGTGCAGTTTTTCTGTGCAGAGAATGCGGGTCATTGTAGATAGTCCATAGCACATAGCACACTTATCTGTAGCTTCTTTCGTATTTCGATATTTCTTGCTGTTTCGTTGTGAACAGAAACACTCTAGCTGTAGAAATACCTTGGTTTTTTTACGCTTAATTTAGCATTAGATCAGTTGTTTAGCTGGTTAGCTAGCTAACGCCATCGGCTAGCTGAGTGGTTGTCATGACCAGCGTCAGCAAACTAAAGTAGACCTCAGCTGTCGTCGGGTTAAACATCCAAAACCTGAAAACATCCACTTCATGAGGGAGTCACTTAGAGTTAAAGCTCGGCTGCACGTCCCAAGATGAAGAGGCTGACGAAGAAGAAGGCTCTGACTCTGGTGAAGGAGTTGGACGCTTTTCCTAAAGTTCCTGAAAGCTACGTGGAGTCCACAGCCAGCGGAGGGACAGGTACACACAGCGCTTTTCTGACTGTAGCTGCTTAGTTTCAGAGGGAGCGTACGAGCTTAATCTGATCCCATTTCAAAATCTGTCCAGTGTCTCTGGTAGCTTTCACTCTCATGGCTCTCCTCGCCTTCCTCGAGTTCTTCGTGTACAGAATCACATGGATGAAGTACGAATATGAGGTGGACAAAGACTTCAGCAGGTAAAAGCTGAGCAAGTTCATGCCGTCACTGTCCCCCCAAAAGCCCTCAGCTGTGTCCTAACTGCACCTATTCTTCACCAACAGTAAACTCAAGATAAATGTGGACATTACAGTGGCCATGAGATGCCAGTGTAAGTACATAATAGTCAATTTTTGTGTGTGTTTCAACATCAGGAAAATGCTTTTAACTTGCGTGTTTTGTTGGATGCAGATATAGGTGCAGATGTCCTCGATTTGGCAGAGACCATGGTTGCCTCTGATGGCTTAAAATATGAACCAGTGAGTGTGAGATTTTATCACGCAGTTAACAATAAAGATTTAATCTCTGGCATGTCTGACAGTTGTGTTTCTCACTATTTAGGTCAACTTTGAGCTTTCGCCACAGCAAAGATTATGGCAAATGTAAGTTATTTATTCACATTCAGCACTCATGGTTTTTTTTTTTGTGTGACATATATTACAGTCTATAATCCAGTAATCCAACAACACTAAAGGACACCAAATGTTAGGCCAGATATAGGCATTTAACTCACTGAAGCATTTAGGTTTTCTAACAAAGCAAAGTTTACATGTTTGTATTTGTTGCTGTTTTCATTTAAAAAAAACAAACAAACATAAAAATGGTTTAATGTCATCCCAGCTGAGTATTTGCTGTCCTAATATTTCTTTCCCTCCCTGTCAGGACTCTTCTCCACATCCAGGAGCGTCTGAGAGTCGAGCACGCTCTGCAGGATGTGATCTTCAAGGCTGCAATAAAAGGAGCTCCTCCTGTTCCGACAAAAAGGTACGGGACCCTCGGGATTATCTGTGTTTTGTTGGGGGGCTGGATGAAAGTGCGATTACGCTGATTGCTAAGTTTCCCCGCAGCGAGGACAGCGCTGCTTCCCTGAGTGCCTGCAGGATCCATGGACATCTCTATGTCAACAAGGTGGCAGGAAATTTCCACATTACTGTTGGCAAGTATGTAATACTCACAGTAATGCGTTGGTGATTTAGAGTTGACAAAGTAATTTGTTTTATTGTGTTATTTTGAACCATAGCTTGTGAACTTCCTTCCACTGTATAAAAGTGATCATAGCAGTGATTTGAAGGTGGTCCTCCCTCCTGTACGCCCTTAGTGTGAACACACATCTCTTTTGGACTCCATGTGGCCCAGTTACCACAATCTTGACTCTCTAATAGGGCTGCCAAAAGGTGTGTGTGTGGTTTTTTTTTAATGAAGTACTATTAATTATTATTTAGCTGAATAAATAAATGAATGAAGGCAGTGAAACAGGCATTTTGTGGACGGGCAGTTGTAAAGGAATAGATTATGGCACAATAATGATTTTATTACCTTGGTTTGATAATCTTTGGAAGCTAAAAATGTAATTGAAATTCAAATTTGATCATTGCACAGCTCTGCAGTTTAGTACTTTTTTACACTAGTTTCATGCACTTCCACCAAGAAAGTCACAAAGTTGCATTGACATCAGTAGCTATGAGGAGGGCAACCACATGGAGCCTGAAATGATTCACACTGCTGCTATAGAAAAGAGAAACCAGACTGTTGCTGATGCTTACACCAAGCTTATAGTTTTGTAGAGTGATTATCAGCTGCAAGCTTTGTAGCCAGCCTGCTAGTCCCCCTCCGGTAGGTTGGTTTTGCTCTTAGCTTGGTAACAAGGACTGGAATCGGGGCCTTGATACCTGGCCTCTACCCTCTCTGGTCACCCTTGTGCTCTTCTGGTTGCAAATTAGATAACCAGAATAAGATATTCTGGCTGTTGTCACTGATCTTTATATATGGTTTTGCTGACTTTTTCCTCCCCTCACAGGTCCATCCCACATCCTCGAGGTCACGCCCATTTAGCTGCCCTCGTCAGCCATGACTGTAGGTTTGCAATCTTTTTGACACGCCTAGATATTCTCTGGCAACATGGTAGTGAGAGATGGAAAATAAAAAGTTTTATTTATCTAATTGTTTTGATTTGTCGCATCACAGCATACAACTTCTCTCATCGGATTGACCACCTGTCCTTTGGAGAAGTACTTCCTGGGCTCATCAGCACTCTGGACGGCACCGAGAAAATCGCAGCTGATTGTAAGTCCGTGCTTCAAATTCTTCCGTTTCTTGTTTTTAATGTGTTCTGATATACTTCTATTTCCACTGATGACTCTTGATGCTTCTCTCCAGCTAACCACATGTTTCAGTACTTCATCACCATTGTGCCAACCAAACTGAACACCTACAAAGTTTCTGCAGAAACGCATCAGTACTCCGTCACTGAGCGGGTAGGTCTGAGTTTGTACTGCTGTAGTTGTGGAGTAGACTGTGCATTAGTATACTGAATGTGTTTGTATTTCTCTGGTTATCCTGCAGGAACGTGTGATTAACCATGCTGCAGGCAGCCATGGCGTCTCGGGGATCTTTATGAAATATGATATCAGCTCACTAATGGTCAGCGTCACTGAGCAGCACATGCCTCTCTGGCAGTTTCTCGTCAGACTCTGTGGCATCATTGGAGGCATTTTCTCCACCACGGGTAGATATCGCGCTTCAGCTCATGCTGTTTAAGTGCTGATTGCATTAAGAGTGTACCGCAGTAACATTTTCAGATGGCTCTCCTGACTTTGGGTGCTTTTAATTTATTTAACTCCAGCTTGAAAACCAACTTGCAGATCACAGTGAATATTTATTCAGCGCTCTCTCTTTTTTTTTTTTTTGGTAAAGTATTGCAGTTAGGAAGAGGAACTGCTGTGATGTGCAGCTTTAAAACATACAGTAACCTTTTAAAACTCTAAACTCCGCTGGATGTGTCTGTATGTTTTAGTCAATTTGGAAATAGATTTTGGATGTCAGAGCTTCTTATAAGCATTTCAGGACATCAGCTGCTTGCAAGTTAACTGGCTTAATCATGCATCATACATGATGCATACCCTGAAATTCCTATTCATTTAAAGTACAACTATTATACTCATTTACAGCTCCATATTTTTATTCTTGGACTCTACTATAGTAGCTTTGTATGATTCACAGTACAAACGAATACTTATTTATCTTATACTGGGCCTTCATGCAGCCTCTCATGTTAGCCACTGTCTGAAACCCTTCACTCTTGGTTTAAACCAGTTTTTTCTGATTGACTGCACCTGCAAACAGGTGGGAGTAGCTTCTGTGCCTAAGATGGCCATATTAGCATATCTGCTCTCACTGATATATATATATATTTTTTTGCAAGAGCAAAAAAATATATCAGTGAAAGAGTTCAGTGCAGTCTGAAGGGTTTACTGGTACATACACTGATATTATTTGAAACTTTGACCTTTGTAACAGTATAATACACTATATTGCCAAAAGTATTCGCTCTTCCTTCTCACACACATGAACTTGAGTAAAATCCCATTCTCAATCCACAGGGTTTAATATGATGTCGGCCCACCCTTTGGAGTTATAATAGCTTCAACTCCTCTGGGAATGCTTTCCACAAGGTTTACGAGTGTATTTGTGGGAATTTTTGACCATTCTTCCAGAAGCACGTTTGTGAGGTCAGACACTGATGTTGGACGGGTAGGCCTGGCTCACACTCTCCGCTCTAATTCATCCCAAAGGTATTCTGTTGAGTTGAGGTCAGGACTCTGCAGACCAGTCAAGTTCTCCCACACCCAGCTCGCTCATCCATGTCTTTGTGGACCTTGCTTTGTGCACTGGTGCGTAGTCATGTTGGAACAGGAAGCGGCCATCCCCAAACTGTTCCCACAAAGTTGGGAGCATGAAACTATCCAAAATGTTCTGTTATGCTGAAGCATAAAGAGTTCCTTTCCCCCCTCCACCAAACTTTATCCATCAGATTCCCAGACAGAGAAGTGTGAATCATCACTCCAGACAACACGTCTCCACTGTTCTACAGTCTAGTGGTGGCATGCTTTACACCACTGCATCTGACGCTTTGCATTGCGCTTGGTGATGTAAGGCTTGAATGCAGCTGCTTTGCCATGGAAACCCATTCCATGAAGCTCTCTACACACTGTTCTTGAGCTAATCTGAAGGCCACATGAAGTTCGGAGGTCTGTAGCGATTGACTCTGCAGAAAGTTGGCGACCTCTCTCCCTACTATGTGCCTCAGCATCCGCTGACCCCGCTCTGTGATTTTTATGTGGCCCACCACTTTGTGGCTGAGTTGCTGTCGTTCCCAATTGCTTCCACTTTGTTATAATGCTACTAACAGTTGACTGTGGACTGTGTATTTAGTAGCGAGGAACCTTCATGAGTGGACTTGCTAACAGCACAGGTGGCATCCTATCACGGTACCACGCTGGAATTCACTAAAGAATAATAAGGAAAAGATTTAGAGGGCACCTCTAAAGCAGGATGTGAGACCAAAGAAATTATTAGCTTGTCCTTGAATGTTGCAAACGTTGCGAATGTTGAACTGTGGAGGGTTGTGTAACTCTGCTTGTGAACTTTCATTCTTAAATGAATGACGTTAATTCATATGGATAAAGAGAAAAATCATGCTTTATGCATTACTCACAGCTGTTTCTTTTATCTGGTGGCTACATCTAACAACTTAGACCGAGCTCCTTTCATCTTATCTAAACCCTCAACATGAAACATCAGTATTTAAGCTTTGTCTCACTGGCAGGTATGATCCACGGTTTGGTGGGATTCTTGGTGGATGTAATTTGCTGTCGTTTCCAAATGGGAGTCTACAGACCTGTAAGTTAATATTGAACTAAAACAAGTATAAGAGCAATTCAACCCTTTTTCAGTGGTACAAATTTTTTTTTCTCTCTTCTCCCTCCTCAGAAGGATGAAGTGACGGCACAAGAAGACAGGAAAACTCCACTTGCTTCTGAAAATTACACTCAGTAACAGCAGATGCTCACAATCTTGGCCTTTACCCACAGACAGCAATGACATGCTGGGGAGATGTTTACAAATTTTATTATAAAATGTCCCCTTTTTTTCGTTGAAAATGTGTATTTTTTTTTTTAAATCTGTTTTTACTGTGTGATTGTAAAAATCTGATGCAGTGGTTTGTCTGCCTGGGAAGGACTGTGATCAGTACCTCCACTAGTCACCTGTCACCTGTCACTGGAGAGATGAAAAGCAGAAATTCTTAGATAAATTGTGTAGAATTGACTAGATTTACTGGAATGGTAACTGCAGGCCAACACATTTTCACGTCTCCATTTTCCACCGCTACAAATAAGTCTGTTACTTTTAGGCTTATTTTGGCTACTTCAGCCTTTTTTTACAGATGTAAACATTATACTTAAACTGTCAGGGAGATGTCAGTTAAATTCACAAGGAACAACTTCCCAACGCCCCAGTCTCTGCAGGTACTCCAGCTTCCTCCCACAGGCCAAAGACATGCATGTTAACTGGTGATTCTAAATTGGCTGTAGGTGTAAGTGCGAGCCTGATTGGCTGTCACTGTGTTAGCCTTGTGATAGACTGGCGACCTGTCCATGGTGTACCCTGGGATAGACTCCAGCGGAAGGTGGATGGACTGATGTGTGTGTGTATGTGTGTGTGCCTTTTAAAGTGGAATTGTGTCAAAAGACTAGAAGTGTTTGTTGGTGACGTCATCGGTTAAATATGAAACAGATGTGAGAATTAAAAATCCAATTTCAAGTTAACTGTGAACATTTAAATGTCTGTGGTTCATCCTACTGTAGTCTGAGCGTTGGCTGGAAACACTGAAAATCTCAGAGTCAAAGGTGTTTGTGATTGCTGGTTGTTGTTTTAATTACCACCAATAAACAAATGACAGAAGCTGAAACCAGTGCATTAGTGCATTGAATATTTGCTGTTTTGTTTGGGTAAACAGCTGATTAAGTCTCCAAACTGTCCAGCATTAAACTGACCACCATTTCCGCTGTAGTCTCCTTCAACAAGTAAGAATCTGTAGAAAAGTATATTTTACACCATGTCAAGAGTTTATTTGACAGTATTTCAGAATATCTTTCAGTAAACAAGTTTTGTTTTTTAGCAAAATGTAATATATCAGTACTGTCGCATTTCATAAAAATAGTTGTTCACGTCTTTGAAACTACAGTATCAATGATACAGTAAACCATATTTGTAGGAATACAGCTGTACAAGGTGAATAGTACACAATTAACACTACACAGTTATACTTGATCTCAGTGGGGATTTATGAGCGTGCCACCCTTTACAGGTTCTGATAAGCAGGTTTTTTTTGTTTTTTTTTTGTTCATACAAAATCAGTCACAGCAGGCAAGGGGGGGGGGGAGGGGGGGAGGGGGGGTGGCCTGGATGGAGACAGAGGGCTGGATGACATATTCCTTCAGCTTTTGCTAACTTTGACATTTGTACATACAGCAAACACATCTCTACAGCCTACTGTCGTGTTTTCATTCATCTCGTTAACCATTTTAACCACAGAGAGCCCAGCTCAGTCAGAAACATCCAGACCACATTTTACTCAGAATCTACCGCGGATCAGGATCAGTCCTGATGGCTCTCAACGCACAAGGTCTTGCTAGTACCCCAGTCTGCAGGTGCGTGGTTTTTACCAGTTTGGATGTACCATCATGCTGCATTCGAACAGTCACACTGTTTTGTGCCTGTTTTTAAAAAAAAAAAAAAAAATCATCTGGTCCTCCAGGACTCCAAAGCCTTAGTGATAAATTTTTAATAAAGAGCAAACATCTTGCTGAGAGAAATGGATGACATCAAAATGGAGAAATGCAGGAGGATAGTGACGTCGTCTCGGGTGTCTCTGCTTCGACCTCTGCCCTCTGATTTCACATCTGGTGTTGCCGGAAACAATACAAACTTAACGTTAAGCTGAAATACAGAAACCATGGTCCGCTTCGATGAAGCCCTGTCTTGATAAACGTTCACAGCTCTACACTCCTAGAAGACTCTAAGAAGAGGATGTGATGCTACAGGCTACATGTTATTCCCTTTAAAACACAAGGGGACAGGGGCAATCATTGACACTGATAAGCTATACAGCCGAGTGCATCAAGATATATACTGCTTGGCATCCGACGAAGAACAGGTTTCACAACTCAGCAGTTTGCTGACATATGTGCATGGTCACTAATATCTGTTTTGCATTCAGTTCCCAAAATAATT
Source organism: Cichlasoma orientale (assembly GCA_034780415.1). Lineage (NCBI taxonomy): Eukaryota > Metazoa > Chordata > Actinopteri > Cichliformes > Cichlidae > Cichlasoma > Cichlasoma orientale. The sequence continues at coordinate 716,990 of JAVDPK010002050.1, forward strand.
CACAATGGCAACAGCTCTGCATTAGTTCGAGTAAGGCACTCTGCCCCACCTCATCACCATCGGCCTCCTCTTCCCCGCACCGATGCCCTTCTCCCACAGTGATGTGGTACACTTAGCACAGTAAAAGGCATAGAAATGGGAAATAGAGACTGGACAAATTTTTCCTTTTGATCAATAAAATGAATACAACACTATAATTCTGCACAATGACTGCATGGTTGACTGTGATCAAGTTGTGTACATAACTCAGAAGAGTATCATGAGTTCTTACTAAGCCAACTGTCTTCAGATACCTAAAAGTTCAATTCTGCGGGAAAAAAAAAAAATCCTTTTTGTCTCACCGACTGGTCTGCTCCACATCTCTTGATGTTCTGCCTTTAAAAGACACGAGTCCCTGTCTAAAGACATGGTGGTTTATATCCATGCACACAAACACCGCCTCCCTCAGAGGTGTGGGTGTGGTGTCTCGTACAGTCTTTGATATGTAGTTTATAGACGAGGCCATGGAAACAGTGATCCTAAAATACTGTCCTGGATTTCTTTCTTTATTTTTTTTAAACAATGTATCTAACTACAACACTGCCTCAAAAACACCAATAGGTATGTTTCTGAGTTTACCAAATGTACATATTTTTCACATCTTTACATTTATAGTATATGATATATTGGTAGGCATGTGCGATTTAACATATGTCGGGTTAACCAGGCTGTTGTTGGGGTCAGTGCCGTGTCTTCCAGGAGTTTCAGTGTCACTGTCTCCATCCGACACATCTGTACTCTCAGTCTTCCCGCTGCGCAGAGAAAATAGAGCCGAAAAAGAAAGAAATCTCCTGGTTGAACATATGTTTCTCTTCCTTGATCCATGTGAGGCCACGCTGCAATAACCGGTCTGAACCAGATACGATTACGCAGTTAAAGGTACATATCGAAAGCACAGCTCCACTCAGAGTCAGGCATCATCGCTCCATCTGTCATCAGAACATCAGCGGTCACGTACAAGAGTCCCCCATCAGGTTTAGACCATATGTTACAATAGCTGTGTAAGTTTCTTTGTCTTTAAGGTGGTGGGTGTAATAATCATCTTGTAACAACAACTGAAATAGAAAACATGATCTCAGAAGTAGATGGAGATGAAAACAGGGCAGACAGAGACGGCAGGGGAGATTTACTGATTTTCTGAGAGGTCCAGTGGTGAACTGAATGAGGAGCCATGTAGTGTGACTCGGCCCAAACCAGTAAAGTCCATTCTACCTGCTTACTGTGGAGGTCCAGGACCTCAGGGTGCCAGGCAGTTTGTCAGAACCAGGGACATTCCAGGGCCTCGGGGAGGCAGCTGCACTCCTTGCTGGAGGATCTTCCACGGTTTTGGAGGGGCAACAGAGCCCAATGTGGCCACTGGCCCTCTCATCTTCTCTGGAGAACAGACCTCTGGACACCAACCTCTCCTGGAGGCTGATATGTCCATCTCCACTGCCCTGAGAGGCTCCATTCAAATTCATACCTGCATATGGGTCCCAGGGCCAGATAGTGCTTAATGCCTGTGTATGCAGGCCCTTTCTTTCACAGCAGGGGGAGCAAGTCTCCCTTTGCCTATCTCTTCTGTCAATGCACCTTCCCACAACAGCTTTGGAAGGCAAAGCCCGAAGCTGTCTGTCGCCCGGTCCACAGTCCATCTCTCCCAACCCCTGAGGGGTTCCCTGACCCCTGATGATGCATTTCTGCTCGGTGGACCTGCCACCTGCAGCCCCTCTAATGGAGCTGTGGTCTGTCAGCTTTGGAGCTTTGTCTGCCATGCACACTGTGGCCTCTAGAGGGAGCTGATGAGGGGAGTCTGGGGCTGACACTGGATGGGATGGGAGCAATGGATTCAGGTGAGGTTCCAGGGTCACTTCCTGCAGGGCAGAGTGGGCTGTAGAAAGGGAATCCCAGGGGCCGGCACAGTCTGTCAGGGAGAAAGAAAATACACTCAAATGGACTGAGATGAAACAGGTGGAAAACAAGCATGCACATGCATACAGAGACCGAATCAAATGAAAGAGAAAAAAACAAAACAGAAAAACATGTTCTTTTACAATATCAGGCAAACTTGCATGCGCATGTGTATAGGCAGCGCAACAACAGACCTATGTGCCAGTGTTTATTCAGTGCTTGTAAACAGTTAACATACACTTTATCGCCAAAAGTATTCGATCATCTCGCCTTCACACAGATAGCAACATCCCATTCTTAATCCATAGGGTTCAATATGATGTCAGCCCACAGCTTCAGCTCTTCTGGGAAGGCTTTCCACAAGGTTTTGACCATTCTTCCAGTGTCTGATGATGTCATCCAACATCAGACACTGACCTCACAGCGGTCAGTGTCTGACCGCTGTGAGGTCAGACACTGATGTTGGATGAGAAGGCCTGGCTCGCAATCTCCACTCTAATTCATCCCAAAGGTATTCTGTCAGGTTGAGGTCAGGACTCAGTCCAGTCAAGTTCTTCCACTTTATGGACCTTGCTTTGTGTACTTAGGATGGGGGGCCATCCCCAAACTGTTTCCACAAAGTTAGAAGCATGAAATTGTCCAAAATGTCTTTGTATGCTGAAGCATTAAGAGTTCCTTTCACTGGAACCAAGGGGCTGAGCCCAACTGCTGAAAAACAACCCCACACCATAATCCCCCCTCCACCAAACTTTACACTTGGCACAATACAGTCAGACAAGTACCGTTCTCCTGGCAACCGCCAAACCCAGACTCATGCATCAGATTGCCAGATGGAGAAGCATGATTCATCACTCCAGAGAACACGTCTCCACTGTTCTAGAGTCCAATGGCGGCATGCTTTACACTACTGCACTACTGACGCAGCTGCCTGGCCATGGAAACCCATTCCATGAAGCTCTCTAAGCACTGTTCTTGAGCTAATCTGAAGGCCACATGAAATTTGGAGGTCTGTAGTGAACCTCTCTCCGTACTGTGTGTCTCAGCATCTGCTGAACTCGCTCTGTCATTTAATGTGGCCTACCGCTTTGTGGCTGAGTTGCTGTCGTTCCCAATTGCTTCCACTTTGTTATAATACCACAAACAGTTGACTGTGAAAATTTGGTAGTGAGGAAATTTCACAATTGGACTGGTTTCACAGGTTGCATCCTATCATGGTACCACGCTGGAATTCACTGAGCTCCTGAGAGCGACCCATTGTTTGTAGAAGCAGTCTGCATGGCTAGGTGCTTGGTTTTATACACCTGCGGCCATGGAAGTGACTGGAACACCTGAATTTAGTGATTTGGGTGGATGAGTGAATACTTTTGGCAATATAGCGTATTTGTAGTTGTGTGACAGACTGATTCCGAGCAGCTCTGAGTACAAAGTTTACTTCAAAGCCCTCTTCAGGATGATATAATTATACCCGGAGGGTCACTACAAACCATCTTGCACTCTTACTACAACTCACACGAGCACAGATACACACATGCCTGCAAGTTCCACATGCAGAAACCCATGATCATAGTCGGCACATCTACATTGCACACAGATTAATCGGTATGGAGAGAGAGACATGCAGTTTTCACAAACCGTGTCTTTAGAGTGGCCCATTAGGAAGAAATAGGGGGAGCTTAGTGTGTCACCTTTCATGCACATGGACAGGTTGGAAGGTACCATTCCTGAGGGAAGGCAAGTAAAAGCCTATACCAATCATTAGACTTAAAGCAGCGGGGTTACAACACATGAAGGCTTGAGAGTTGGTTGTTACCATCTACTGTTTAATTAAAGCAGTTTACCACATATTAGTTGAGGAGTAAAAAGTGGAAAGTTATTAATGTTTGTTAATATGTTCTTGAGTTAAAAGGCAAAAAATAAATCCCTAGTATGAGATTTTTAAAGGAGAATATTTCAGAGACTGGCGCGAACAAGTGTAAACAATGGGACTAGTTCTTTGTCAGGAGAACTCACCATATTCTGGCACCTGTCCTGTGCCTCTCTTTAGCAGCAGCCTGACTCGCCTGCCTCCTGCTTTGATGAGTTCAATGGCGCGGGCGTGAGTCATGTCCCTAGTGCTGTCTCCATTAATCTCTATGATCTGATCTCCAACCTGGAAAAGACACACACAGGACAGGGTCAATTTCTGACAGCCGCTGTTTATTCACAGAAGGGTAACTTCTCTGCACAACCAGTCTTCTTTTGGGGAACCTCCACTGAGCAACTGGGGGATGAGTGCCATTAAGAGCCTTGTTCAAGTGCATTTCAACAAGAGTGGTTAAGGGTGAGCAGAGGGTTTACTCAATTCACATGGATTTATACTTACTTAAGCAGAAGACAAAAATCCATGCTCGGCTAAACTTTACACCATCTCTAGATGTGTTTGTGTCTGAGGCTGGATTAATCAGGCTTACTTTTTCCATTAAAAAACAAAGAACAAAACAGAGCCGTTCATATTCACCAACTGTAATCCCAATCATCCGCCAAAGAGTGCTTTCACTCTGTCCTGGTTTTCCTTATCTCACCCTCATCCTTCCATTTCGTATAGCAGGACCGTCCTCTGCAAGACGCAACACAAACAGGTCCATCTTGTACTCTCTGCCTCCACGAATACTGAAGCCAAAACCTTTAGCACTTTTCTCAAGCTCCACTGTAAAGTAATCATAGTCCTGCAGAACAAAATGCAGACAATTTATAACAGAAAAACAGCCAATAAAATATATGGTTGCTATGTCAACAAAGATTATGATAATTTGTATTGCAATAAGTTACAAACCTGCATACAAATGAAGGATGTACGGTCAACATAAGCAGACAGTTCTTGGTCAAGCTCTACCTGTGGTCGGAAGTCAGCTGGGATTCCCAGAGGGAACTGGGCAGCTGCAGGGTGCTGTCTAAAATCCAGCAGACCAGGCGGGTGTCTGTAGTCCAGCGTTGGTGGCTGGCGATAATCAGTTACCGGTGGATGACGATAGTCTACTGGAGGTTGTCGATAGTCAGTGAATGGAGGATGGCGGAAGTCAGGTTTGACATCCTGCCTTGCTTTTACCTCTGACCTGCCACGAGAAAGAAAAGTTGACAAAAATCAGAGCAGAGAGGTGACAACATCAATTTCAAGAAGCATTAAAGATGATCTTCCCACATGGACATCGTCCTTAATGGTATAAATTTACTGCTGAAGGAAGTCTGGAGATGTGAAGGAGGAAAAAAGCAGAGAATTACTTTAGGTGTGCAGATGAGGCTCAGCATAAAATGGATGGGTGGAAATATCAGCCTATGTTATGAAACTTTTATCTAGTTCACACTTGCAAAATGGGCATAAACCCACAGCTCTGGGAGTGCTGCTCACAGTGTCTTGATCTGAGACTCACACACAGACACACACACAGATACACACACACAGACACACGCACTCATCCAAGCACACACTCACACTTTTATAGTTTTGACACAGAGCAGGGTCTGATTGCTAGCTTCCTGCATTATAGAGGAGATACCTTAAAGTAAATTATTCACTGACACTGTAGAAGCTAAGTGGTGTTATGCAACTGGGCAGAAACCAGGCTGAGACAGAGTCTCTGAATGGGACATAAGTTGTGTGTGGTCACAGGTTTTCTGCTGAACTTACTGGCACACTCCCTTTAACATGCGCAGTTTGATATCTGTCACCTGTGAAATTCATGCCCCTCCTTCTTTCAGTCATTATTTGTGCATTTTAACAAATCTCACAAAACACTGATGCTGGAAATCCTCCTTAGCACAGCCTTACCTGCCATCGTGGAGGTAGAGCTGTGGATGGGGGCCAGAGGGCTGCGTGACTGGGCTCTGCTGGGTTCCAGCTGGTGCAGGCTGGGAGGCTGCTGGTGCAGGAGGGCCAGTCACCGTTTGGTTTGTCTGAGCTGGTGTCTGGCCGGGTTGGACTAGTGTCTGGCCGGGTGCTTGACCTGGATGAGTGGCCGTTTGGCCTGGCTGAACAGCCATTTGGCCGGACTGCGTGCCTCCTTGGCTTGTCTGGGCTACAGGACTGGGCTGGGTCTGCGGGCTATGTTTCTGGGTCATGGGACTCTGCTTCTCTGAACTTGGACCAGAATGGGAGCCTGTGATGAACAGAGGGTCAGATAAGATTGTACCTGACTGGCAAATTCAGCTCTGAATAAAAAAGTAAATTAAATGGATTGACAAATAAAACATGCTCAGGATGTGTAAGCTTGCAGAAGAGAAACCTTCTGAATTATTTGCTCTATTTGCTAAAGAACCTCACAACCTTTAGGTTTCTGCATCACCAAGCACAAACTCTCCGTCCTTTATATATTACTAAATATAGAAAGGCTTTTGACTTTTCAACCTCAGCAAATGCGACATCTTTTGTGTGTAAGGCTTTCCTTGGGAAAGTGAAATAAAACATATTCATTTGAGACAAAGGGAGTTTTCTGCAAAGGCAGAAAAGAAGCCAAACAAAAACTCAGAGAACAACATCTAATTTTATTTGCTGTGCGAAAACACTTACTCTCCTCTGGTATGATGTGCAGCGTGACTGTCAGTCCAGCATCTTTAATAAGCTTGACAATGTCTGCATGCGGCATGCTGATAATGGACTGTCCGTTCACCGCCAGGATCCGGTCGCCCACCTTCAGCTTCCCACATCTGTCCGCTGGGCTGCCCTCGATGATGCGTCCTATTTTATGGGGAACAGCTGGAAACAGACAACAGCAAGTGGTTGTCACGAGCAATTTTGAAGAAAGATGCAAAAACAGCAAATTAACATTTGTATCGCAGCGTTAGCCTCACCAGTCGTGACTGTGCAACAGTGCAGCCACTGTGTAAAATTAGAGGTCTAAATATTTTGATGCTTTCCTATTACAGCACAGAAAACAATGATGCCCATTTTATGATAGTACGCAAACGAAACAAATGGAACTCTGAATTTAAGCTTTTGCAGACACTTAAATAAAAGCATAAAAGAAACTTCCACTTCATTACGAAATATCTCTGAACCCACCATGCATAGAAAACCCCTCAGGGACTGTTGAGCATTACATCCTGAACTAATGTTTAGTTCAGGGTGTAATTCAGTATACCAAAGTGGGTATGCCAGACCACTTTGGGGGTATGTTTATTCTTAGGTATATGCAGAAATATGCTGAGTGCAGTGGATGTTCCCAGAATTTGCTGGGCATTTGAGAAGAATGAATTCATCTTCAAAACATCTTCAGAGAGCCATCAGTCCAATCTGACTGAGGAATCCCACAGTCTGTTCAAAGATATTAGCTCCCTGTAGCAGTGTGTAATCATTTGCTTAATAAAGCCTCATTTAAGACTTTTAAAGATGCGTTTAATAGTACTTAAGGCTGAATCAAGAACAAAAAAAAAAATCATAGTCTTACAAGACAAATTGATTTCTCTTGACCATGGGTAATGGAAGCTCTGAAGCTACTGGACGGGATAAAAAAACAACACTTTAATGGAAGTGATTCTATGATAATGATCAAATCACTTTTGGACCATGAAGTGTAAAGAGAACAGACATTGTGCAGTTACAAAGAAGAAAAATATCCTATAATGCATCTGACATGTTTGAAAAAAAATTAATGTACTAACATTTGCAATTTGTTCCCCATGTAGATCTTAAATACACTGCTTAAAAAAACCTGCAACCTGGTGGCATAAGATGGACCGAAACATAATGTTCCAAAGGTGTTCTATTGGATTCAGGTGAGGCGAGCACGGGGGGGGCCACTCATGGATATCAATTCCTTTATCCTGCAGGAACTGCATGCTTACTCTCGCCACATGAGGCTGGGCGCTGTGGTGCACCAGGAGGAACCCAGGACCCACTTGCACCAGTGGACACTAGGTCCAAGGATTTCATCCTGATACCTAATGGCAGTCAGGGTGCCGGAGGTCTGTGTGTTCCTCCATGGATATGTCTCTCCAAACCATCACTGACCCACCACCAAACCGGTCATGCTGAACGACGTTACAGGCAGCATAATGTTCTCCATGGCGTCTCCTTTCACGTCTGTCACATGTGCTCAGGGTGAACCTGCTCTCATCTGTGAAAACCACAGGGCACCAATGGTGGACCTGCCAATTCTGGTATTCTATGGCAAATGCCAGTCGGGTTCCAAGGTGCTGGGCAGTGAGCACAGGGCCCACTAGAGGACGTCGGTCCCTCAGGCCACCCTTGTGAAGTCTGTTTCTGATTGGTCAGACACATTTACACCAGTGGCCTACTTAATTGACCAGATTAATATGCCAGAAGATTAACTGACTTGATGCTATACTCTGATTAAAAAAATGTTCCTTTAAGCAGTGAAGTGTAGATACTGTAGCAAAAACCAAACAGCACCTGTGCAGCTGCTACCTTTAGGACAATTGGTCATCAGGATGTAAAAAAACACCATTTGTGTTTAGGAATAACCTTCAGGGATCCTTACAGACGCAAGTCATTTTGTAACTCACTGATGACGGTGGCGTTTTCCGGTCTGTTCAGAGAGCTGATGATGACAAAGCCGAAGCCCTCGTTCTCCTTCCGGTTAATAACCACATCACTGGTTTGCAGGGCAGATCCCTCTGGCGGGGAAGTGGCAACCGGGGCAGCGACCACCGGAGGGCCTGAAGCCGAGGCTGCATCGCTACGTGGAGAGCTGTGCTGTGTCGACACTGAGCCGGGGCTGCGGCCGTTCACGGGACACGGTTCACCTGAAGGAGGAAACGAAAGCAGATGAGAGCAGCTCTAATTAATTTATGCACAGTGGTCATTTAGTTTTCACAATTGTTTTAAGGCAAAAGCAGCTAAAGATGTAGCCATTGAAAAAAAAAATCAATATTGGTGCATAAAACAGTGGCCTTCTTCAAACCCAGCAGGGATTCCGTGTCAAAGTCAAACTTGGCTTCTCTGCTTGTCATTTATGACTCTCTTGTAACCGCATGCCCCTGCAGGAGAAGCGCACCCAGAAAGACACAAACCACAGAGCCTGCTGCAGTGCTGACAGTGAACAAAGGATAAATGTATGTATGATCTACTACCACAGAAAGGACGTGTGGGTGAGAAGTACACAGAGATCCTGCGCGCAGACTGTTAGCATGTGTGCCGTGTCCAAGCTGTGTTTTTTAATTTGATGCCAGTGAAATGTGCAGCCTGTTCTCTAGTCTCGGTTAAGTGTGGGAAAAAAAAAAAAACCTCAAAAAAACAAAAACACAAAACAAAAAAGAAGAGGGAAAAAAAACAACAACAAACAAAACATGTCCTCACCAGGCATTTGCACTCTCCTTCTCACAGTCAAGCTGACTTGACCATTGCGAGCGGCTGCGTGCATCAAGTCTATTACGTATTTGTGTGGTTTCCCAGCAACCACATTTTTATCCACAGAAATGAGCTCATCCCCGGGTCGAAGCCGCCCGTCGCGCTCAGCGGGAGTGTTCTCTATTATAGCGCCAATGACAATCTGTTCAAAGACAATCAATATTAGCAGCATAGATTAAGGTGACGAAGATGAGTCAGAGACAAGAGGAAGTACACAACAGTTGCTTGTAAACTACCTTTGGGTCATGGTAACAGTTTTTCACCTTATATCTTTATATCACATTCTTTCTCTATCATAGATTGCATGCTGTTGCACAACGTGGACAAATTAGCAAGGCGTTACTTCAGTATGGGAGGCACTGAGCAGTTAGAGAGTCAGGTCAGTGTGAGAACAGCACTTGTGTGCAAGTCTGTGTGTGTCTGGAGGGTGTTTCGGTCAGATGAAGAGTGTGAGATGAGATTAAGTGCAAGTCAGATGAGGCTGGTGTGTATGAGGTTAAATATGAGTGTGGTCCAGCCCGTCCCATACGAGCCTTGTCACGGGCGTCCGGACTCACAGCCTGCACGGCTTCGTCTCCCCCCAGGATGCGAAAGCCGAATCCAGTCTTCTCCCTCAGCAGGTGCACCTCCACCTCTTCGTATTCAGGGCCTGACATACAGAAGCTGGCGGTTAAAATAATGCTCGATCTGCCACCACAAACTTTAGTTTTTAAAAAAAGTTTTCTGTACTCACGTCTGCTCTCGTAGATGGCCCTGGACTTCTCATAAAGGTCATACGGGTCGGGTTTGTTAAGGTCGAAGCCTTCGGTGGAGTCAGGCACAGAAGTGCGGTGTTGTGGCTGGTTTGGGAAGGGGGTGCCGGGTGGCAATACTGGACCAGACAGATTTGCCTGAGGGCTGCCATGTGGATCCCATTGGTCAGGCAACTAGAATAAAGCACCAACAAATGTTTAACTGAAGACTTTGTTCAATTGTATCTGTTTCTTAAAAATTCCTTCCTGGCACATTTTTGCACAAACAATAAGAATGAATAATTTATATATTTTTTAAGAAGTTCAAATATGTCACCATGAATTCTTCAACACTCCTGCCGTGTTCAAGATCAAATGCTTCAAATGTCTAACTGCTTCCAAGAAAATTACAGTCTCACTGTGCGCTGTTTGTGCATCATAGGTTCAGGTTGCCATATCTGATATAGGCTGCACATTGGTCGATGACTTAACATGGGCATTCAAACAATAATGAACTTTAAAATAACAAATAAAAGGCTGCTTACAAAATTTTTGGAATTTTGCCTTTGGAGACCATCACAGTGGAATTTTGGCTAATAGCTCTTTGGGAATCACCTCGTTGGTGCAAAACTGCTATTTTATGCCTGTCAATGGCTGGAAACAAATTATTTATTTTTGTGATGGGCTGCTAGTAGCAAAGTGAGAGATTGGTTCTTTGTGTGTATGTGTAGATACAACACTGGAAAACCCCTTGAGTTAGGTGCCTTTTTTTATTTTTTAAAGTAGCTTGAAAAAAAATTGCTCTGAAAATGCAAGGACTGGAAAAGCAGCCGGTGTCCAAAGAAAAAATATCTGAAAGACCTTCAGAAAGCCTGGAGAACTATTGCTCCAAACCAAAATTACAAGAAAGTCTGGCTCCTTGGAAGCAAAAAATATAGAGAAATGTGGGATGGCTCAAGACTTTTGTACAGTACTGCAGTACAAGCTTTTATCAGAATGAAGGAGAAGAGAGAGGCGTGGAAGTGTAAACAAAGGGCTTATGGTCCACAGCATAACAATCTATCAGTCACTAGTGTTTATTGAGGATGTGACTGCTAATTGTAGTAGGAGGACGAATTTCAAATTAAGCAGAGATATATTCTCCTCTCAGGTCCAGTTGAATGCTGCAAACCTGATTGGATGTGATTCATATTACAGATGAACAATGACCCGACACATACTTAAGGTAAAGAAATGTAATGTTATTTAATGGCAGAGGCCGTCACTAGATGTTACCTCATTAGACCATGCACCAACAAGCAGCTGCAGCAAAGGCCTAGCAAACCATCATCTTTCTGAAGGAAATGCAGCATTTGGTGATCCCCATAGGGTCCAGATCTCTATGAAGTCAAAGTTTTCATTTTTTTGGATTTGCACCTAGGTGTTAAAAATCAGTCATATTTATGATTGGTTTGTCCAGTTGCTTTGGAACCTGTGAAAGTGGAGCGACCGTAAAATGGCTGCAATTCCTAAAAGCCCTTGAATTAAAGCTGAGAGTCTACACTTGAATCACATCTTGATTACTGCATTTCAGAATCACTGCAGAGGCAAAATTATGAAAATGGTGTTCGCCTCTAAATGCTGAAGGATGTGACCGTGTGTGCAGATATGCAGAAAATAATGTTAAGAATCAGGTACCTAAATAAAGAAGCATGATCAGACTTAATAAGAAATATGGGCAGAGATTTGAAGCACATGAGATATATTTAGTTTAAAGCTAAAAATAACTTTTTGGGCAGGAGGCAGCTGATTATGAATTTAAATCAACAAATCAACAACCACTTTCAAACTTAAACAAGGTGACATTAATTATGTCTGAATGCCCCCCCCCCCCCCCAATGTGATCAAAGTAACAAGCAGCTCAGGGGAGGCTGTCTCTTTTCACAATAAAGTAAAAGGCAAACACCTCTCAGGTAACACAGTCTCTGCAACCAACGCTGATCCCTAACACACAAGCAGAAACCCATTCAGTTCAATCACTGTACCTGTTTGGAGGCCTTCCATGGAGAGACGTGGCCTGAGGAAGAAAAACAAAGTTAACAGAAAGCAAACTCCAATAATCTGTTCCATTTTTAAGGAAAAACAAAAGAGCTGACGAAAACAACTACACGGAAAAAAACAACTACAGGGGGATCGACGTGCAGGCTGTTCTGCTAATGAGACAAAAATCAGAAATCTTCCCTTAATGAGTGACAAAAATCCTCAGTTTGCTGATTTCATATTTCTCTGTTTTGACTTTGTTTGTGTAACTCTTCTTAAATGGGTTTGGTTGTTGCGTTTGTTTTCAGCATAATTACATCATTAGCTGGAGGCAAAAGCACAGACACCCCCCCCCCC
>JAVDPK010002050.1:729467-773177 GCA_034780415.1 Cichlasoma orientale
TTTATAACTGAGTGTTTCTTAGTTTTAGACTAGTCGACTAGTCTAATTTTTTTCCCTTGTATAGTCGACTATTAAATCAGTCGCCAGGAACATCCCTAAACAATATAATTAAAAACACTTCACGTGCTGCGATTACCCACCGCCGCCATCTTCACATGGAGATTTGGGAGCTGCTCCGTCCGGTTTGCACCTCTCCGCCCGCTCCATGCTGCCCTGCCTGATTTCCTTGGATGAGGCGAGCGGCTCTGGTGAAGGCGTTTCTGCTCCTCCTGAGCTGGAGCTGAGGGGGGCCGTCACTCCCTTCCTCCTCACTACATTCAGAAAGGCCGTTCGGCCCATTTTCTGCCGATGTCGAGTGAAAGCCGCTTCCACCTAAAGAGCGAGACACACAGTGTTTACACACTTACATCTGATGCGACACTGCTACGCATCTCTCCTGCTTTACGTCTGTTTACCTTCTTCTTCTGGGCTTCAATCGCTCTGCGTTTCTCTTCCAGCTTCATCCTCAGCTGAATCATCTCTGAGGCGATGATGTGGGAGGGGTCTCTGGGCGAGGGAGATACTGGAGAGGGTGACGTGATTGGCAGAGGAGGTGTAGAGATCTAGAAAAAAAAGCAAATAGTGACACAGATTCAATGCAAAATTGCCTTCATGCTTTTTCAGCATGAGCTGTAAAGCAGGAAGATTTGTGCGAGTTGCTCAGAATGAATCACAAACCTGAGATGAAATGGCTTTCGGTGAGTGCGTATACGGCACATTGAGATCTGAACTCTCTGGCGTGGTCCCTCCGCTGCTCCTTCCCTCTAACTTCCTGATCTTCTGCTCCGCGAAGCTCGTCATCCGCACCAAGCCGCCTCCAGACCCACCGGAGGACGAGACGGGACTGACCGTGTGTGATCTGGGGAGTGTGGGTGCTGAACTGGGACAGGGGCTGTTTCTGTCGCCTCCATCGCCACTTTCACCATCAGGGTTAGAGCCGCCGACCCCTTTGCGTCCTCCTTCCCTGCTTCTCTCCTTTTCTGGCCTGTCAGGCAGAGGACACGACCGGGTCGTGGCCTCGCAGTCTGGGTCCATATCTGAATAGTCTCTAAGCGAGGAAGAGTCCTCATCCAAGCTCTGGATGTCTTCAGTCCGCACATGGATGCCCGTGTCAACTTCATCAGTGGATACCGAGTTAGGATCGTGGTCGTTCAGCCGTGCCTTTCCGGAATTCAGGTCATCTCCTCTACCTTGGGCCCCTGGAAGATCTGACGGCTCCGCACCGTGGAGAAAGAAGGCATTATCGCCGTCCCCCATGCCCAAGCTGGCGTGGGGTCTTTCAGTGTCATGGATAATTTTCAAGGCCTCCTCAATGCTCGGGGGAGTCGATGGGCTGATGTGGCCAGTGTGGCTGGCATGGCTGGGGCTGTTTCTGTCTGGTAGGACCCCATTAGAATACCTGAGAACAGAGACAAATACATTAAAAATTCCTCCACCCTCGACTATCGTTGCAGTCGGTTAGTTTGTGCTCACTGAAAATGCTGGATACCGATTTTATCTGAACATCCATCCATCAGTCTTTTGAGGGTGTGATCCAAGAGCTCATTTGTGTCATAATTTTAGGATACTATATATAAATATAGTTATAGTAGTATTATTATTTACAGATCAGTAGGAGCCTACTCTACTGCACCTGCTTTGGTTCTTGACTGTGAAAGTGTTGTTCCGTCCCAGGGGTTTGTGTGAGGTGAAGTCGTCCTCCTCCTCCGGTATGTGCTTGCTCTGCCCATTTACACTGACAGGCATGAGGGAGAGGTGGCGTTTCATGCCTCCTCTGGATGCATAGTGAACTTTGAACCCGAGGCCATCACTGCTGGCTGAGCGCGTCATACCGCGGAGGGAGGGGGCCTCACAGGGCGGGAAGGTCGGGTCTCCATCCAGAGGAATCTCAAAGGAGATTCCTCGTGAGGAGGAGCTGAAGAAGAGGAGGAAAGGAGAAGTGTTATTTTAATAAGAAGGGACGAGTGAGCAGCGCTGCTGGATTTCATGTGCTCACTGTTTTTCTTTGGGCCACGTCCCGACGCAGCCATCAACATAAGACAGGGAGGTAGATCTCTTCATTACACCTGCCAGAGACACAGAGCAGTTTAAGTGGATGCATGAACTATGTACCCACAGTACTGTGTGTGTGTGTGTGTGTAGCAGGTGTTTACATATGCAGTACTATGCTTAGATTGTTCCTACTGCTGCAAATCAGCCACTAGAGGGCATCTTAATTCAAAACACCCACTGTTTGGTATCAGTGCCCCTCAGTTTCATTTTCTAAGCCAAATAAAACCCTTTTTTTGCCATTTATTTGGACTCTACTGAATAATGAATATTAATACATCACAACGGATGATGGATGATCACCTTCAGCAGGAATTTTCTCTGGACTCGAAGGTCTGTCTTCACAGCTCTGTTTGCCCGGGCTGGACACAGGAGCCATGTTTCTACAGGATGATACGGGCTCACAGGCTGCATAAGAAAACATACAGTCAACATCCAGCTGTTCAACACGTTACCAAGAGCACGCACGCTGCTGCGGAGCTGCACTGTACCGTTCGGGTCGAAGACTCTGGGCTGTACGAATGACGGTTTGACCACTTCAAACCACCAGAAAAGCTCGGCCATAAACACCAGGTAGTTACTCTGCAAGACCACACCAACAATTCGGTTAATTTTGAGGCCATTTATTCAGTTATTAGTTAATATCAAAGAGCACAACATTTGACTCTCAACAGCTACTTCTCCCTTTGCGCCTCTAAAGGTGCTACTATGATCTACAGTCATAATAAATAACATTTGGAGAGGTTAATGAGGTCACAGCGAGTCAGGACCCAGCAGGTAACTCACTCAGGGGTCTGCGTGCACGTACTTCCACATGTCTGACTGTCCGAGCTGCTTAATATCAAACCCATACACCTTGCGAAAACTGCCAAACACACCATCTGGAGTTTAGTTTAAATATGTCACGTGTGCAACACCTGGGAGAGGCTCCAGGCCCGGCAGCTTTCATTTCTTCTCTAACGAGGACAGAAAGAGCAGTAAACGCTGCGATCTCGCCTCCTCTGCGTGCACTTAAAGCAACGCAGTGAAAACGAACACGCGCAGACGTTAAGATTTTGTGGGCAGTGAGTCTGTGGCGGACGGGCGGTGTGCCAGAGTCTGTAGCTGGCCTTCATGACCCGCCCTGCTGTTGTAGTACTGTGCCACTAAAACGTCAATACACACACACACACACACACACACACACACACTATAACCAGTGTAGTGGATGAGAAATGAAGGAAAACAGTGAGAAAACTTTATGCTGTGTATTTTTTTGGGAGGAACGGAAAGTCCCAGTGTGCTCGGACCACGGCTTGAATCTCAATGCTCCTACCCGCCCACACTGGCACTGCCGCTCTGGCATGGAGATGCTCCTAAAGTAGGTCTACTAACATAACCAAATGAGTCTGAAATGAGGAGATCTGTGTCTGGAAAAGTCATGCATTTACTTTTTTCTTTTTTTTTTTGACAAGAACAAGAGGGACATGGAGAGAGGAGAACAAGAGAGGCGGGCAGAGCCGTGAATCTGTCCTCTGTTGGAGCAGGGAGTGGGCTGGGGCGACGGGAGTCTCCCAGTGTGGAGACACTGCACTCCAAAAGCACCAGTACACACAGTCTGTTGTAATCGGTCTCTCTCCAACATATACAGACATACACACAGACATACACACAATAGCAATCCCTGTGAGAGCCAAGCCTGCGTTCATATTCAAACTTTTCCTTCAATGACTCATTTTTGCCCGTGTGTAATTTCCCACTCCTGCTCTTCCCCCTCCAAAAACGTTTCTCATATGAATCCACACTGTGAAAGGGAAACGGTCTACAGCCACTGACTGTTTGAAAACCGGCCTTCCTACCTTTATAGAAGCGTGTGCGTAGAGCATGTCCTCCAGCGTGAAGTGGCAGCAGTGGTTGAGGTTGTTCCTGCAGAACTCCTGCACCAGCTGTAGGTTGTACAGACTGTCAGCCAGCGACATGGTCTCCTTCAGGCAGATATCTGCGCGGCCAGGGGAGGGGTCAAACACACACACACACGGGGAAAGGGTAACGGGCCACACAGGAAGCCAAGAACGCGATAGGAGTTAGTTTATGTTTAAAAAAAGACCAGAAGAGAAGGAAGTGACTCTACTTTTCCTGCTAGCATTCCACTCCTTGGAATAATAAGAATGCTCTTCAAGCCCTTCTAGATGACTCATCAGGATTTTTATCCCCTGGCGTTACTGTAAGGACGGCCCATGCATGTGCAGGACGTCTGAGAAGAGGGAACCGAGCGGGACTGCAGCAGCAGCTGGTTTCTCTGCTGTGATGTCAGCCTGTACTTTACTGTCTCCAGTATTTTTAGAGTAAATCAAGCTGCCAGCAAGAAGCCTTAATGAAGTGCAGCCTGCTTTCACATCTGGCTCACATGCCTGCGAGCTTCCTGTGAACTACAGTCAAACACTGGAGTTGTTTATCTTTGAAAAAGCAGCGGCTCCTCCTCTCCTTCACACGCCCCTCGTGACCAATCACATCCCAGCCCAGGGCAGTTTCAAAAATGACTGAGAGGAAACGAGGCTTTGTGTTTCTCTCCGTCTTGTTCTCCACGAATCCCGGTCTCTTTCTTTCCTCTAGCCCTCTATTTTTTACCATTATCAACAAAAACAGATAGTAAAATATTAGGATGTGTATTTCAAACACTCTCTTACGCACAATGCTGATTTGTTTATTAATAATAAACTGAGAGGATGAGGCTGATGGTTAGAGCAGAAGACGGTGTCCTTTGTGCTGAGACTAAAAGTCACTGTGGTTAGTTTGATGTATGTCTTTCTGTCCTTTAACTGAACTGACTTTAGTGCTGCTGCCTCACGTGTAATAAATACAATATAACAAAGTATGGACAGTTAGCAAAAGAGGGGGATGGTTACAGATTGACCCCACCTTCCAGTCTGATGGCCTGCGGGCAGTAGAAGTGCAGCAGGGCAGTCAGGGCGCAGCCATCTGTGTTGTCCTTCAGCAGATTTTCCACCAGGGGGAGCGACGGCGCGCTCCTCTGAGCATGCTCCTTCCTGTAGCGAGCCTGAAACCATGGCAACGGCACAGAGACATCACCTATATGTGTCATCGGGGTGGGTGTGTACAGTCTCTGATTATTGATACAAACACACATCTGCAGTCACTCTTTCATCTGCACGCTCCACTCAGTCTCTCTCTCTCACACACACACACACACACACACACACACACACACACACACACACAGCTGAAGTGATACAGATTAACATGTTCATGCAAACAAGCATTCTGGTTAAGATTTATCACATTAAATCAAAGACAGATTCATAACACTCACAATCCCGCTCACTCTGATTGGTTGTGAGGCGTGGTTAGTTCCCTGCATGCATGCTAGCAAATGAATGGTTTTTGCACCATTTCTACATCTACTGAGAATCCAGTGGCACTCTGAACCTGTGGTGTGGTGCAGCAGCAGACAATGTGTGTGACTTAGAGTTAAATAATAATGTGTGTGAGTGCATCCTTCCTGCCTGTAGGTTCTGAATTTGGGTCTTACATTTTAGAACAGAGCCATTATGTTCAATGGAGTCACTCAGTAGAAGATCTCGTGGTCATCCCACTGAACTGTGCTTACAGCTTTAGTTCTCTAATGAGAGTCATTTAGATCATAACTGGTCACTATGATTTTTGTCTGATTCCTAATTATGTAAAGACAAAGGTTGGGTTAAAAGGGTCGGAGGTGCCATGATGAGGCTCAGGGCCACATGCAAGACTGACAAGGCAACCCAGGGGTGGGGGTGGAGGGGGTGTGAAGGGCGGGATTTGGGGAGAGGAGGCAGCTGGCGGGTTTGCTGAAAAGGTGTTCTTCAGTGTGAGTGGACTTACAGGTACTAATCTCCAATACCATTTGCTAGGAGACTTGATGACGGATGACGATCGGACAACGACAGGAGAGAATGTTACGTGTTAGGCCAACCAACAGCAGGGAACAATATGCTGCTGCTGCTGCTAGGACTGCATCAAAATACACAGTGAGAATCATGGGATGCATCTGTGGAGCAGAAGCTGTTCAGTTGTGTCAAACACCCACAGGTGTCCATCCGTGTGTAAAAATGACCCTGTAATTTATTTTTCCTATATTTTTTTCTACGCTCAATTTCTTGTGATGCAACTCTAGCATTCCGATGCTGTGTGTATGCATACCTGTTAATTTTTTAAATAAAAATGACTGGGGGAAAAAAACCCTATAGGTGCTCAGCCAACATGGACCCAAACAGTTCTAGCAGTGAAACAAGTTTCCAGATTATAACTTAATACAAATAATCACCAACAACTACTTGCACGCAGCACTGCAAGTTCAAGCTCCTTTGAGCTGTGCATCTGCAGCCAAAAGTGTTTGGTCTGGACCAATCAGCATCCTCTGAGAAGCTACCGGCCAATAAGGTCACAGCTACGGCTGTTTTAGGTGTGACATGATTGCAGATTGCTCAATTTCTGGAGCGAGTGCCCGGAAATGCCTTATGTTCCAGTTTTGCACAATTATCATTCATTTATCAACTGCAGAGTAATTTTTTAATATTTTACCAATTTAGAAACAGTTTTTAAGAAGGACTCCCCCCATGCTTCCAGGCAACAAACCAGCTTGTAACCAATACTGTAAATTGACAGAAAAATTATATCTGTATCATCAATCCAGAAGAATTAGGGTCATTTTTACTGAAATAACGAGCCTCTAATTGTTACATAAGGAGCAGTTTAAATGCAGCTAAATCACAATCATCAAAATAAACAATCTTTCCCTTTAGTCGATAAGCCTAATGGTTTCTGTCTCTTAACATACTGTAATTAAATTAATGTCACTGACATTCGCTTCTACACCAGGCTGATTTTTAATGAGACGATGCAATCATAATGTGTACTACACATAAACATCTTTTTAATAAATAGGAACAATGAGCACCGTCGCAAATACTACACAGCAAAATCGTTCGAAACGTAAGGCTGCAGTTTAGGCCTGTGGTTTCAGTAACTTCACTCTGATATTCAGATATGACTCTATTTCATTTGCAGAGTATTTCCAAACACCATGTCCACAGAGCCGACAGGAATAACAGATTCTGGCACAATAAGACGTTTGTCTTACATTAAATCATCCACCATCATCAAAGGCATCAAAGGCAGTGAGTCAGTGTGAGAGCCGTAAACCCACAAATAAAATCATACAAACTGCTGATTTCGCCTTAGTAGTGCAGGTGTGTTCAAACAGGAGTTTCAGCTTCATGTTTGTCTTTTCAGTTAACGCTCGTTTAAATGTGCACAGGCCTGTTCCAGAGCAGATCTGCAGCCAAAGGCTAATCCCTCATGTCTTTGGCCTCTGTTCTGAATTTGTTCCAGCAAATTTATTGCAATCTTTTGAAAGGTTATTGAGACATGTTGCAAACGAATAAGCGCTCAAAACTTGGTGCTAAAAAAAACAAAAAACACCTTCATAGAGCCGCAAACGTAACCTAATGAGTCTCATAACAATCCAACATTGTGTTTTGCTCAGTAATATGATTGAGACATTCTCAGTCCACACAAAGAAATGCTGAGTACTTGGTCATAAGACTATAGTTAAACACTCCTCACACCATCCCAGAATAGACGAGTCTCACTGAGAAGTGTCTTGTGCTCATCCTCTGCTGTGAGTGCGTGTTTGTAGCGGCGTGTGCGTACACGTAAAATTGTGCATCCTAATCAGTGAATAGACTTCTGTCCCGCCTGACACAGCAAAGAAGGAGCTGTGTGACGGAGCATGGAGGAAAGCAGCTGACTGACTCTGAGCATCCAGCGATTACCCTTTAAAAGACTGTCTTCTTCCTTTGTCATAACTCGATTCCTCTGACAAAGCCTGCGAGAGGTCGCGCACCCCGTGTGTGTGTGTGTGTGTGCTTTACCACAGAGCAATCGCAGATAGGCACTGATCTCTCTTCACTATACTAACACGAAATAGACAGTAAGCAATAGAAAATGAGCCAAGAAACTCCCGCAGCAGATAAAAGCTCTCTTCTGACCGATTTAAGCGCTCGTGACGTCCTGCAGCTCTTTGAAGAGCGAGTTAACTCTGCTCCGTACGAGGAAACACGCTCACCGTGACGCTGTGCGTGAATTTCACAACCTGCTGCTCGTGCACACGTTAACGTCTGTCAGTGTGTCCATCACGAGGTTCATATCTGTGGTAATGTCTCAAAAAACATTGGAAGTGTTGCACGTCTCTCTCAGACTGAATTTACTTCGGTGAGGAGACATTACTCAGGCTGCTGAACAAACCTGGGAGCACGTCTTCCACGCAGGAAGTGATTTGCTCATCACTAGTGGACAACCGAGGCTCCAGTTGCCTCGGTAACCCTCTCATGCGTTGACCACTCCGTCACATGTGAGTCGGGAGCTTCACTGGTATCGCTCGCTTCAAAGTTGGGAAGAGTAACTCAGGACGTGCCCACTTTGCATCACCAGCAGTTATTCTGTCACTCAGTCTACGCGCGCTGGTCGCCACATTGTTGCTACTCACTTCCTGTGTGGATGCCTCTTTAAAGTCGCTGCATAAGAGAGGTGAATCCTACAGTTTGTATCTGTTACTTAGTATTTATTTATTAGTAATTTGGATATCTCCCACGACAGACTCCCCGTCAGACTCCTACTGACTTTGGAGATCCCGGACATTTCTCTGATGTCATCACTGATGTCATCATCAGCTCAAATTTTAAATTTTGGTTTCTGACCAAAAACCATGACAACTACAATCTTATTCCTCACAGAGGTGCACAGGCCTGATCCAAAACAAAGGCCAGCCCCTCAAAGACAGCTGATCCGTCTTTGAAATTACACACGTTCACTCCATCCAATCAGTGTTCACGTCCTTGAGTTGATCTAGAATTGCAGGGAGCATAGCTAATCATTTCCACCAGACACTGAGATTTTCCCCCCCCTGACTGTACTCCATCTTATCGAGATCAAAATCATTTTTCCATTTTTAAACCTTCGCCATCTTGTCCCCGTTTTGGAACTCAAGGCCCGACAAAGCACTGTAGTGTAGCTTCACGGTTAAGTGAGTAGCAGAGGATGGTCTCTGACTGCTGTGTTTGTGCCAGCAGACCGGCTCGAAGTGTTACATAACTGCAGGGCCTGCAGGATGACACTGCCTCCCTTTTGCTACAGCTGACAAAGTTCCTGCGTGTCCCTCTCCATGTCTCTCACTGTGGTGTCATTTCTCCCTTCCCTCTATCTCTGATTATCCCTCCTCACTTTTCTTCTTCCCCCCGTCTGTCACCCTCTCTCTCCTCGGCTTCCCCGCACATTTCTTTGTCTCCTTTAACAGCAGTGTGGCAACTCTTGCCAACATTTCTCTGCAGCTGGTCTGAGACTGAGCTCATCTGTTCCTCTGATTCACAGAGCCCTGTGTGCTGAGCTGTACTGTATGCGTGTGTATCTGCATACATTTAAAATCCCATAATATGAACTTGATGATTTAATTAAAAAAAATAGATTAAAACAAATAAAAAGGCTTTGCATCATTGCATCAAATTTTCTCATTTATTTAGTTGCTGGATTTCTCTGTGTAACGTATAGAGCTGGAGCTACGATTTAAAACTACAAACTGTTGTATTACAAGATATCAGAGTTCATTTGTGAGCTTTATTTACAAAGTCCTGATAAAAAAAGAGCTAGCAGGCTAACAGGCGCCCCTTGTTTCAGCTCTAATGATTATAGTTTTATAGTACAGAGTGTAACATTTTTCTAACTCTCAGCAAGAACCGTTCAACATCCCCTTATTTGCATCATTCATGGCAGACTTTTATTTCGGTGTGTGCGTGCCTTCTTACTTTATGCGCTGCGGAGTTCGACTCCTGGAGGGAAGCCTCTCTCAGCTTCTGCTCCTCTACCAGGATGTCCCTCAGGTGTTCGTTCACCTTGAGAGAAAGAGAAGAGAGAGCGAGAGAAGGCATGAGCTCAAATTTCACACGAGCACCTGGTGCGCTGTGGAAGTGAACAGTGAGTCTGTGCTGAAGAGCGGAGAAACCGGGCTGTGAGAGTAACAAGGCATGAGAGAAAAGCTTTTCACCACCACCTCTAGCACAAACGTAATACGAGGAACTCGGCGGACGTGCGATGCAAGCGCAGTGTACAAACAACATCAAGTATTAAATAATACTAAATTAAAGGTTTTTTTTCTTATAAAAGGTGAGTTTTTACTGTTTTCAGAGGGTCTCCCCAAGCACTGACGCAACCCCGACCGAGGACACACAAGGTCACATCAGCCAGTCGCTGCCACTGCGCGCCATGCCTCGGGGGCTACACAGAGACACAATCTCCCATGTTTTTAAAGTGTGTGTCTGAAAATAAATGCTGCAAGCGTGCATCTTTCTGCCTTTGGCCTTGGAGCAGACGGCACGCGAGTTCTTTCAGAATGACAGCCGATCAGAAGAAATGTTTACACATTGAATCTTGTTTCACTATTTCAAGGAAAAAGAAACAAATTCATCTTGAAGAGGGCGGAGTCAGAGCCATCTTTCTCCTCAAAGCCTTCCTCAAGGGCAGCAAGAGCCGCTTCACGTGACTGAGCAATCTTTAAATCAAATAATGCCGCAACAACAGAGACCAGACTGCTGTCATCTTGAAGCTTAAAGGTCCTGTTTTACACAAAGCAAAGTTTTAATGGATTGTTTTTATACACACTGTAAATGCTGAGAGTCGAGTCTCAAAATGCTTAATCCAGGGAAAAATACACACAGCCCATAACGTGACACTGTGACTTTAAACTAGCCGTCACTATGTCTTCAAGGTTGTGATGTTCCAGCTTTAAACTGACACACAGCCATGCCCCCAGCACAGCCCACTCGGGCCTGTCCAATTTCTGTTTCTGATTATTTGAAGGGTCGAGCTGTTGCTCTCTAAAATGTCTCAGCCACGTGTGAAGCACACACTGCTGACTGCTGATGGAGTATCCCAGTCATTTGAGGCGCTGAAGACACATTTGATTAAATATACTTTTGATATGTGATGCTCCACAGCAATGAGAAAATCCCAAGTGTTAGTGCGTCCCGCGGCTAATGCTGATGTCACCATTAGCTTTGATTGTCTCTCCACAGGCCAGAGCCATCCTGAAATTGCAACGCTGAGAGAAACTGTGACAGAGATTGCACGTGGTAAATGGACTGGTACTTATTGGTGCTTTTCTATTCAAAGTGAGCATTCAAAATGCTTTTACTACAAGCTTCATTCACCCACATACATAAAGCTCTTTAATTCTACGCCTTAAGAGCTTTCTAACTATCGTGCACACAGACACGCTCTGGTGGATACATCGGGAGCAATTTAGGGTGCAGTTTTTTGCCCAGTGATACTTCATGTAGACTGCGGCCCCTGATTGTGCAAGTTGCCTTTTGCAATCTCAGCTCAGCCTCCGTTTTTTGTTTTTTTTTTAGAATTACTTGATTGGAGCATGAGTAAAACCAGGGGTACACCTGCCGAATGAATGAGCCATGTGGTGGTTTAACCTTAGAAAAAAAAGAAAAAAACCTCATTGGCATCTACAATAGCAGGTAGATGAAAATGTAACAAGTAAAGAAACACCCTTCAGCTGTTCCGGGTGTTGATGTCACATAGTTTTTACCACCAGAGGGCGCACTGCAGTTTCCCTGTTCCACATTTGAAATGCCACAAATAAAAACAACCAGCGAATCCGTCGGGAAGAGTGTAAGTAAATAAACAACTACACAAACAAATGTTAGGGAAATCTGTTTATGTTTTACGTGTCTGAAAGAAAGAAAAATATCACCTGAAATTTATTAGAGTATTAGATTGTAAAATCACCAAATGTCAGTATCGATATTGGTCTTAAAAAGGATGTATTGGTCGGGCTCTAGCTGAACCACGTGAGACTATCAAACTGGTAAAAAATACTGACTGTGTATAGAAGATGAAAAGTGAAGCCAACGTGAGAGCGCTTTAACTCGTATTCTTTTAGCGGTCAGCAGGCGGCGACTCCTCTGGGTGCAAAAAGATATCGCTGTATGGAAACCTTCCCTGTGACTTCAGCAGATGGCTTCCTGTGAGCTCATAGTGTCAGCTGCTACTTGTAAGACTCGCTGAATACAACCGAGTTCGTTTTATAAATTCTGCTTGCGATTAATTTAAAAGAGGAGAGCAAAGCAGAAAGAAATGACTACTCTATGATCCACCAATCGCTCATCACACACAGGTGACAAAGGTGAAAATGCTCAATCTGAGGCTTCACAAGGAGACTTGCAAACCGCCATCACAGTGGCGGTGTCAGTCTTTTATTTACAGTCTATGAGGTTAGACTTTAAAGCCTTTAAAGCCCAGCTGGGGTCTGACTTTATTCTTCCCAATCCTGCTTTAGCAGAGTTTGGCGATCTCTCTGCCATTATTACATGTGCACTGAGCCAATTTTTCCATCTTCTTCTCTTGCAAATATATTAGATTTTGTACCAGCAGTGGAGGAACTGAGAGCTGATACAAGTGTCTGCTAAATCCAGAGCAAACAAAGAACGTAGAGTGGAATATTAAAAAGCCACCTTTGTTTAAGGCTTAAGGATCCGTACAGTTGCTGGAGACGGCGTACGTCCCTGCGGTTTGTGCGTGTGTGTGTACCTTGTTGATCCAGGTGGTGATCGCATCCTCGGTGTCGTAAGGCAGCTCCTGGATGAGTCCGTCGCTATTCGACGGTTCGGCTGTGGAGTACCTGTTGATGCAGGACATCACCCTCTCCACGCTCACCATCTCTACCGTGTACGCCATCATCAGGGTATCTATGAGCGCCAGGTGGGAACTCTGCACAAAAACACAGCAGCAGCAGCAGGTTAAGAAGGTAAAGTCAGCTAGATTTCAAATTTCCTTTGATCTTGTTTTTCAAGTTTTTCCCAAAAGCCTCAAATTGGGAATTTTTGAAGTGCAAAGTTGCTAAAAAACAAATACAAAAAAATTGGAAAAATTCACCATAAGTTTTTTAATTTAAAAAAGAAAAGATGCAGGCAATTTAAATAAAAGGCACACCTGGTTTCAAAGATCCATCTCACTTCAACACAGCGTGTCAAACCAGACCAGGATGTTGCTCAGCCACCTTCTGATCACTGCCCCCCCCCCCCTTACTTTATCTGAAACTGTTGAACATTGGCAAAAATACTTTGATGCCGCACATTTTGCCCAATTTTGTTTAATGCGAGTCGTTGTAAAAACCATCACCGCCTACACAAAGCTTGATATTCTCCTGGCCTTTCTAATCCCATTCCAGGCCGGTCAGACCAACAGACCTCCCCTTCCCTTTCCTGTCACACTACAGTCCAAAACATTGACATTGTGTGTGTGTGTGTGTGTGTGAGAGTGACAGAAAGAGACCATATTTGCTTGTTGCTTGCCTCAGCATTGCTCCGTGTGTCCAGCATAACTGAATAAACATCTAAAATCTGATGCTCCACGATCCAGGTGACTCACCCTGACAAAAACAAGCAGTGAGGCACTGCGTCTGCCACAGGGCTCTATTCATAACCACAGAGCTCCATGCAGCAGCCAGTGTGACCAAGTCTTTTCCTTAGAAACAAACTCCTGCTTCAGTGCTAGGATTTTACACTGCCACAGGTGCTCAGTGTCATCATCGCATGTTGTGCTGCCAGTCTAAACATGCAGAGAGCGTGCAGGAAACAAAGACCTCATGGAAAAAAGTTCTGAGACGCTTTGATCAACTGCACCTGATGTCAGTAACTGCTGCTGCATGCTTAAATCAAGTTAAATAACACACATTAAATACTTTCTGCAGACCATAATCATCCATTATCAACACTGTTCTTCAGTTAATTAATTTAGTGCTTAATATGAATCCAAACCCTAACCAACAGATGAAAATAAACACAAACAAGGCCCATCATCGATTGTAACATCCTCCCACAATTAATGAAAATGTAAAATAAATGCAGAAGTCAGGATAACATTACAGCCCCAATTTAATTATAGAAACTCCTTCAGCAGACATCCGATTACCTTCTGCAAAACCATTTTTGCTCTAATTTGGAGGCCTTGCCCTAAACGTTTATCCAAGTACTCACCCCTGGGTTAGTGTGTACAGGAATATGACTACATAATGCACTCATACTGTACTACAGAATCCGCTGATATCAATGCATAACGTATAACATCACTATAATCATAAGGCAACTATGTACAAAATTTAATGCGACCATGTTGTTTACATTTGAGCGATATTGCTGAGCAGTAGGTATGGCTTTAATATTGCTCAATGATGATTCATAGTCTGAGTCATCCCTGACCAACATGTTAGACAATGCTCAGCCAATCAGAAGTTGGCATCACAGGCTAATCAATCAGGCTGCAGCCCAAAACTGATGTTACTATAAATAGACTGGATCTTTACCTAGAATCCATCCATCGGATGGATGGATGGATGGATGGATGGATGGATGGATGGATGGATGGATGGACGATGATAGTGCTTAAAACGCTATGATTGACCCGCAATGTTATTTGCCTCAGAATTAGCCCCTGCGGCATCCGGCTCCTTTTGCCAGATAGGGTCGCATATGATCACATGATTAGGCTAAGCCAATCAGGCATGAGAAAGAGGCTGCATATCATTAGCATATATTATCATAGCATTAGCAGCCGGAAACCCTCTGTTATTTACTCTCCACTTCAGATCAAAAGAGCCAAAGTGTACAAAGGATACTAAACATCCAGGAATATGAACATTGCGTTGCACATTTCTGAGTAGTAAAGGACACATTTGCCAAATATCACGGCTCAACTCCGTGTTGTTTTGGAGTCTATAGACCGGAAAGGTAAAACTTCACGGACAGACTGACGGTATGACGACAATATTCTCCCACTTTATTCTGTGTGTGAAGATAAAAACAGAAAAAGGCAGCAGGTTCTAGTTCTTGGTATTACTTGACAAACTTAATTTTTAATATATATGATCAGTTTATCATCTCTTTGTTTGAGCACTGGATGTGAAGGAAATTCAGTTCATCAAATAAACAAATCCGTGTGTAAGCTGGTGTGTCTGAGGACGGGATGTTACACTGAATTCTAGACCTGGAGCGCATTTCACGGATGCCCAGGATTGTTTGGACAGCTACCTGAATTTATGATTCTTATTAAACTATTGAACTGTTTATGAAAACTTTTGCAGACACTGTTCAATCCCCGCAGCATCAGGATATTGCCAGATATTTGACATTGTGTGCATTCTCCTCCAGAGGTAGTGCAGGACGTCTGGCTGACAGCTGGACAGACTGAGAGACAGAGGCGGAGGCCGAGCAGCTTAGACTGAAGCTAAAGAGTCAAATAACGTGATTTAAATGGAAACTCGCTGAGCTTTTTCTGTGATTGAAGCTTTTCTTAAGTCATTTACATAAAACTCCTAAATCTTTAATATTTGTAAGAGGCTTGTTTAGGTGTGTGTGTGTGTGTGTGTGTGTGTGTGTGTGTGTGTGTGTGTGTGTGTAGCTCTGGGCAGAGAATCCACGTGAATTTAAACGATAGTGACAAATCAGTTGAGTTCATTTTTTAATAAGGATGTTCGTATGTTGGCGTGTTTTAAAACAAGAAAAAATACAGCCATGGTATTTTTCATATTTTTGGTTGATTACAAATAATAATAATAAAAAACATATAACGTGCCATTTAGTACGTTTTGGTAGGTGCTGGTAGGGGAAAACAAAGAGCTGCAGCTCTCTGTGTTCTTTATGCTAAGCTAAGATCACCCATACTGAAACAGTTCTGTCTATGCACAGAAACAGAATGTAATTAAGTCCCTCCCACCATGGGGGGGAAAAACGCAGTTTTCCGCTGAGCAGCACTCGAGGACGTCAGTGACGTGGTAGCTCACAGAACCATCACAATTCACAGGTTACTGCCAGGAAAATAATAAATCTGACCTTAACTTTGACCCTGAGCACAATTTGGGGGATAACTGTTTACAAGTTCCACTAAAATCTGATCAATGTTCTATGGCAGGGATGTCAAACTCATTTCACATCATGGGCCACATATAGCCCACTTAGACAGCTAATATCACTGCCCAAACAGCTTTATACAAAGTGAATATTTAGTATACATAACATAATAAAATAAATTCATATTTTTATCAGGCTAAATGCATTTTGTTAGCATGTCAACCCTTCGTCGCATAACACATGGCTGACCTTTCCCCTCCAGTGGCCGTGGTTTTTGGAGTCTTCACAGTGTGCACAGCAGTACCAGCATAGGCCCATACAGGCACATTCCTGGCAGATTAGATGAAGGGCAATTTCTCCTGATTATCCTGCGCTCTGAGAGATGAACGATAGTAGCTGCTGCCCTGGTAACTTTCCAGACTTGTAAAATCTTGCGTTGCATTCAGTAAACCTTGTGCAGTGTTTTGACATTCACTTCAGATGAATGGCTCTGGAAGTCAAACTGGACTAGAGTGCATCTGACACAATGTGCTCGCACCTACACAGCCACTTAATACCGCTTAAAAGCAGGGCTGTTTTTTTTGGTCTGAGTGCCCACTAATGCTGAAAGAATCACTGCAGAGCTATCATAGTATAAAAATAGTCTGCATGCTTAAAGCTTGTGCAGATTTGTACCCTGCACTGGTTTAATTATTGCACTCTGTGACATCACAGTCCCGGTTTACGTGCACAGACTCGCCTGTGTGCATGTATGTTGAAGTAATGAGAACGTACATATGGGTGTGTGAAAAGAACAGTTTTCAGAGTCACTGCGTTCATATCTGCAGTCAGATATCCACAGGGGAAAAATACCTTACTGTTGATAATAAAGCGTGATTTTAAAAGCCATGTGCTGCCTATTATGCCTTCACAAAGACCTTTGTGGTGTGTGTCTGTGCACAGAAAGCACTCACGGTGACAGACACGCCTTATAAGGCTGTGGAGATGGCAGACCCTGGTCATGAAAAGAGCTGCAGTACACTTGTGCACACTTTCTAACAGGAGCATCAGTATTCATTCCCATGGCTGCATTGTGTGTGTGTGTGTGTGTGTGTGTGTGTGTGCGTCCTTGATCAAAGGCATCTATAGTAAAGCACAATGCAGCTGAGCAAACACACAATCAAAGTCATTCTCCACAAACATCACAAGTGGCCGTTCAGCGCAGGGACACGTTCGAAAATGTCCCGCGTCTGTGCACTTCAAGTGTCTTCACTGCACAACTGCACATCTGCACACCTACACATCTGGCTCTCCTCAGAGGCTGAGACTGATCGCCGTCCTCTGCTCTTTCTCTCACACACGCGCGTGAAATCTCCAAATCTTTCAGCATTAGTCAACAGACAGCGTTCAGATGAAGGTGCACGCCCCTCTGCAGAGAAATTCAGTTACCGCTCGGGCGCTCTGTCGCTCGTCTGTCACTTTCTCGTGTAAGGACAAAAAAAGTCAGAGAGGAGTGAGAAAGTAAAGCGGGTCCTGTTCAGACCACCGGACATGTGAGAGCTCTGTGGAGGTGTGAGTTTGAAGGCGGCTGATAGAGGGGCTCTCGTTTGTGCACCAGACGTGCTTTGACTCAGTGTGAGCCCCACCCTCCCCAGTGCTGCAGTAGTGCACATCATGTCTTCCTCCCTCGTTTCCTCTCCTTCAATCCTCCCTCTTCCTCCGTGCATGCCGCTCTTCTCCTCCTCTGTCATGCCCCCCCTTTTTTTCCCTCTCCTCTCCCTTCTTTCCAGATGGCCATATTAATACAGGGCCTTTTCCACACATACTCTGGCACACACACGTCCTCATGACCGCCAAAGAGGCAATTCCTCCTTTACATCTTTCCAAAAGCTCTGCTAGACTTTCACTCTCACCCTTTCCCCTCTTCTCTTGCTCCACTTTCATGCTTTTCCTCCTGGACTGCAGCCAAATGGCAGCTGCCAAACTACATCTCCCCTACTTTTTCCTCCCTCTTTCTTTATATCCATTTGGTCTCTGACAGACCGCCATGCTCCCTCCTCCTCCTCCTCCCTCTCCTCCTCCTCCCTGACATGAGTTATTCTTCTGTAGCACAGCACTGAGAAAACCATGAGGTCATCATTTTCTCTGCAGATATACCATAACCCAAAATGAAAAGCCTCCACTCTGGTGTGACCGAAATGATCCCGCTGAGTCCATAAATACATACAGCTCCTCTGCTTTGCAGAGGCAGCCTAATGAAATCACAAGGGCACAGAGTAACAATAAGAGCAGACAGATTAACTAATAGCCTGCCTGTGAGCCAGACAAATGAAGGTCAATGTGTTAGAGAGTCGATGGGCTGCAGGCTCCATTTGTTTACTTAACTGTCATTAAATCACCTGAAGCACACAAAGACAGAGGCGTGCGGATGCATGCTGGACTTCACCTGCACTTCTACAGGTGTGAAAGGACATGGGCTCATTTTACACTGCACCAAAACTCAGCTCATCAGTCCAACCTTCAGGACAGCCTCACTCAGTCAACGAGTGCAATCAAACAGAGATGAAAATACATTTGGCTCGCAACTTTGAAACACCCCTCGGAACGGGAGATGAGGGCCAATAAAATACAGCTACAGTCTGAGAAAAGACGCAGGGGCACCGGCAGGCTTGATGGAGGGTGCTAACTGCACCAAAATTCAGGAGATGATAATTTTCTAGTCTCATTTCACACATAAATAGAGTTAATGCGAGGCAACGATGGAAGAGATGGACCTTGGTAAAAGCAGAAAAGAAGATCAAACAGAGGGAAAGACATGGATGGAGAGAGGGAGGGAGGAGAAGGAAACGGTGCACTGCAATGCAGACACCTTTTGGCGTCAGCAGAAATGGCCGGTCTCCAGCCGTGCATGTGCTAGCAGTGTGTGTGGCTCTGCTGGCACAGACTCCCCCTCCCATCAGAAATAAAACATAATGTGCTATTTTATGCTCCTGTCACAGCCACTAAAAAGGTGACATTATTATTATTAGTGCTAAATATTGTGCAATCAAGCAGAAATCATCAGCAGTTACTGTAACTGTTTAAGCCAACTGTCAATCAAAAAATGCCCCAAATTTGAGTGAGAATTTCTGGCTTGGCTGTTTTATTATAAACTGATTATCTTGGACAAAACAAACAATAAGACGACACCAATTAGACAATAATAGAACTTCCTGTCATCACTTTTTTTATTTACTACTTTCTGAAATTGTTTTGCATAATCTAGTAATGAGCAGATTGCCCAGTACTGTCATGTTACTGCCCTATTATGCTTTCCATCCAGGGCTGCATGTAGTTTTGTTAGCATACTACTATATGTGTACTATCTCCCAGTGAGGTGATCTAAGGCATGTTTGCTCTGGGCTCAGAGCCGCAGCAGTGAGCAACAGTTTGCTACAGGAAACCCATCATTAGCGGTTGTTCTACTCGCAAGAGAACAGATCTTTGAGGACGTTTAACAGTACGACTCACACACACTATCCTATAACCTACTTATTCCCCATGAGGGTGGCACACAGCAAAGCACGCAGTAACATCCACCGTCATATTAATGCAGGTACAATTATTTCTAATTGTGTAATCAAATAAAGTTGCCAGCAAGTGATTAAACTGATGTTTAAAGCCACACAATTCTGCCAAATGCATCTCCACTCACCATGTGTATGGGTGTGCTGGTCAGATCCCTCTCTGTGACCAGTCTGTCCTGGTCAGTGACGTACAGACCTTTCTGGGCCAGGGCCTGAATGACGGCGTTGTGTCCCAGTAAAGGTTTGACAGCATCGCTGCGGAGGATCAGGCTTCCTGCCCGGCAGTAGAGCTCTGCAGACTGGAGCAGGCAGGCAACCGGAGGCTTCAGGTGCTCCTGGTTGTACTGGTCCCTGTAGAAAGGCTCAGCCAGCTCCTCTGGTACTGCGTCTGAGGGGGAATAAAGAGAAAATGAGACAGGTCAAAGTTAGCGACCTCGTGGGAGAACCTGCAGTTTCTCCAATGGCCACTTGAGGCCATTCTGCTTCACAGCAGAAATAAACGTTCACAGCCTGGAAGAAAATACATTTTAGTCTCCACAGCTAATCTTCCCCTTCATGACAGCTGTACAAGGGGGTTAATTTTTTTTTTTAACACGTCTTACCCATTTATGCATAATTAAGGCCACGGCCACCTACAGTGACAGGTGGCTGTCTGCTGCCAGAGGCCAGAGGAGCATGGTCAGACTCATTTGAGCTGATAGGAAGGCAACAGTAACTCAGCCACTCGTTACAACCAATGCATGCAGAAAAGCATCTCTGAACACACGACACATCAAACCCTGAAGTAGATACTGAACAGCAGCAGAAGACCACATCAGGAGGCAGTCCTATCAGCTCAAAACAGGAAACTGAGGCTACAGTTTGAAATTAGTGCCCGGTCTGATGAGTCTTGATTTCTGCTGCAACATTTGGATGGCAGGGTTACAATTAGGCGTAAAGAACACGAGAGCACGGATCCGTCCCGTCTTGCATCAACGGCTCAAGCTGGTTGTGGTGCTGGCGTAAATGACTATCATTTAAATGTCACAGCCTACCTGAGTAATTTTGCTACCCCGTCCATCCCTTTATGCCCACAGCGTGCCCATCTTCTGACGGCTGCTTCCAGCAGCAGCATGTCACAAAGCTCAGATAATGTGTCCAGTGAGTGGATCTTTTATGACTCTTTTGACCAACATATATATTTTGGAGTTGAGGAAGACCTCCGGCTTGTGAGCTTCGTCGCTGCTACGAAACCAGAGAGTCAACCAACATCTATTTCAGGAGAAATGTACTCATTTTAGAGGGGAATGAATCTGTGAAGGCCGGAGGGCACGGGCAGGTACTGCTGCTGCTGTTACTGAAGATCCACACAGTACGAGACGCTGCACAAAGTCAAGGTGTGTGTGTTGGTATTTGCCAAGCGTGCTGTAGCCTGTGTTAGTGTATGTTACAAAGCATGAAGCACCTTCTAATCCTGCCACCTCATCCAGGAAATCTGATTTGAGGAAAACAGCTGAACAGAAACACTCACACACACACACACACACACACACACACACACACACACACACACACACACACACAGCTTCTAGAACTTGCTCACTCCCCTTCGTATCCTTTTCATCCTACTATACTGTTGCTAACCACAGGTTGTGACTCAAAGCTGACCTAGTCATTAATCTATCACTGAATGGCATACATACGTGTATATGCACTTCCATCCCACAGGCATGACTTTCAGACAAGACGCTTGTAAAAGAATGTACGTGTGTGTGTGTGTGTGTGTGTGTGTGTGCTGACACACTTTTCAAAGATTGTGTATGAGTGTGTATTCCTGGTGTATGGGGTCATTTCCTCTCTGCTTGTGTCTGAATCACCCTGAGGAAAACAAAGGACACTAAAGGAATCCATCTTAAAGGTACAGCTTTCCCCTTCAAAATAAGAAAAAGTACGATGGCAGCAAAAAGCTTTACCAAACAAAAAGAATCAAATATGTAAAGCTCAGCCCAGAAAAAACTCCATTAGGCTTGTGATCAAACCTCAGCAGTTTTCCAGTGGCTGTGGTTAGCACAGCCTCCC
This sequence comes from Cichlasoma orientale, assembly GCA_034780415.1. Classification (NCBI taxonomy): domain Eukaryota; kingdom Metazoa; phylum Chordata; class Actinopteri; order Cichliformes; family Cichlidae; genus Cichlasoma; species Cichlasoma orientale. The sequence goes on from JAVDPK010002050.1 coordinate 751,102, forward strand.
CGTGCTCCGACAGCGGGCGCTGAAAAGAGACATTTAAAGCAACAGGCAGATGTTAAACTGCTCGGTAACAAGCCCTCCCGCATCCAGTCACAGCGTTTACGAATCGATCGGGCTTTTGTAGGAAAGTCTATAAAGGTGATTAGCAGAGATGAGCTTACATCGCTGCGACTCAGATATTTAGATTTTAGTTTAAAATGTGGAGTTGCACTTTCCCCCCCAGAGCTGCAGGGACGCAGCCTCTCTTTCTGGTGCTTTCTGTGGACACTTTGAAATTCTAAAGAAATCAGATGACCTTTTACACTCAAAGGTTAATAAACTCATTTTTAAAAACAATTAGCTACAGCGGACTACAACAGCCCGCTTTTACAGAGCTCACGAAAACCTGCCTGGTCAAGTCAAAACTCTCCTTTGTGTTGGCCATCAAAGAGGAAACAGACAGGAAGTAGCTGCCACAGGAAGTTCAGGCACGGAGAAGACTGCTCCCCTGGAGACCCTGGGATTACAGCTCAGCATACACAGCCTAACACGCAGCAGTGTTTATCTCTGCTGGCTTACAGCTCTAGTTTTTTTTTTTTAATGGCTTCACTGGTTCTCATTTAGTGCTCGTCTTGATCATTTGAATCCCTTTAAACCTGCTGTCACAGATTTCTTTGTCCATTTGTGTGAAAACAAGTCATCTGAAACTGCTGCCCTCTGCTTCAGCCACCAGACACGGAGCAGCATAAACACTCGCGCGGTCTTTCTGTCCATCTGGTGGATTTAAGTCTAGAATTCTCCCTTTTAGCTCTGCCTAAGGTCTCAACAGCTCCTATATACACTGCTCAAAAAAAAATTAAAGGGACACTTTGAAAACATGGGAAAAAATCATGCTGGATATCTATACTGGTACGGACTGGGTAATGTGTTAGGAACAAAAGGATGCCACATCACACGCAGTCCTTGTGACAGAGAACAAGTGTGTGAAGTTCGATGGGTCTGGCCTGAACAGTATGCATCTATGGTGTGAGTTTGAAAATCCTCGGTCACATCGTTCTCGAGTTACAGCCAGTGTTAAAGTTTTTGTGGAACAGACGCCAAGGACACGACAACAGCTCGACTTTTTCTTCGAAATAGCCGCATTCATGATGCCAGAATGTCATTGCAGCGACTCAAAATGGTACTCAGTAGCTTGTATGGCCCCCACGTGCTTGTATGCATGCCTGACAACATCGGTTCTCCTAATGAGATGACAGATGGTGTCCTGAGGATCTCCTCCCAGATCTGGACCAGGGCATCACTGAGCTCCTGGACAGTCTGAGGTACAACCTGGCAGGTGAGCGTCAAGGGTATCACTTCTTTCATCCTCCAGGAACTGCCTGCATACTCTCGCCACGAGGCCGAGCATCCCGATGACCCCTTTTTAGCTGATGTGCTAAATAGCATATATAGCATGCAAATCCATTTCTCTGAAGTTGCGGCACAAACTTTAAACTGATGGGAACGGAGATGTTCCCTTTTGAGCACCACCGGATTCAAACCATAGCTCATGCGTCCTATCTAGGCCAAACAGGACTCCGAGGACCGGTTATGAATTGGGCCACAGTTCTCGCCGGTGCTGGGAGCTGAAACTGTGTCACCGGAGGCACGGGGGGGGGGGGGGAGAAAAAAACAAAGTGGCAGCAGCATGCTTTAACTGCCGCGGGTCTTGCAGAACCAAGCTTGGCCTTCTTGAGTGCTACTATATTGCACGTCTCCACCATTTCGTGCTCCCTGAGGTTGAAGAAAGAGTCATGTACTGCTCACGCTGGAAGATCAGTGATTCAGAGGTCTGTCCTATTATCGCTCTCTTTCTGTGGTGTCCACTCAGACATTTAGAGAACCGCACATGGAGGCTGTTAAAAGGTTTCATTAAGAGCCGGAGAGAACCTCTGGGCTCAGACGAGGCTGGAATTACTCAGTCTTTATGAGGCCAGAGTTGCTGCACAGAGGACAAGAGACAGGCTAAAGCTGAGGTACACATGCTGTCACATGTACAGAAAGATATCCACATGGAAATACCAGCATTACTACTAAACCTAACAGTGGGCTGCCTCTGAATGCAGCTGTTAGACAGAGGGAATCATTTAGCAGAGCTGAAATCATCAGAAACTGTCTATGCGGTGGTTTCCAACCTTTTTCCTCTTGCGTACCGCCACAGTCCTGCCAAATAAACTCAAGAACCACTTCATTAACACAACCCCGCTTGGTCACATGTGTTCATTATGTGTTTATGCTTCTTATAGTTAAAACTTGTTTGCATCCACTCAAACTGTAATGATTTGTAGCCTCTGACACCCACGGCCACTGCACGAGTCCTCCCCTCAGACACTCGTCCACACCGGTTTATCACCGGTTTATCCGGCACACCGAATATTGATTTAAACAGGCTTCTTAAAACTTGGCGAGCAGTTTTAGCTATATCATTCTATTTTGGAGATGAAAAAACTTTATAATTATTAATTTTTTTCCCTGAGAAAATATGATGAACCTCATCTGTTTATAGCTTCTTATTTGTGAGGATTTACTGTTTTTCTTCACTTTACGTGACGGTAAACTGAAGAGTTTGGGGCAACCTTTGGGTTTATTAATCATTATTCAACATTTATCAGATGGCCTGATGTGGAGGGAAAAAAACAACAGAAGAAAGTTTGTGATTATTTTTAAATTAGCCAAAGAATGAGAGCTGTGTAGACTTTCACTTAATGTGACTGTGTGTGTACACGGTTGGCCCACTGTTTACATCAATAATCACATTTTATGCATGCGAATTAATGACTGTGTGTATTGTATTTACAGCAAATACTTGCATTGTGAATTCCTGACTTTTCAGAGACAAAACTATGACTCTCCATACCAATAAGTTATAGACCTAAATTGAAGTTAGGAGCCAGATCTGTAATGTTACATAATGTCCAACTTGACTTTTGCTGCTGGAAAAAATTAGCAGCAGGTTTGCGAAAGGTTAAACCAATAATCCTGCAACATGACCTCTGGGTAGAGACATCAGAAAAGAGGTTATTATAGACTCACACTAGTTTAAAGCTTGGAGGGTAGTATATGAATATATGAATATACCAATTTTAATCTTTCCAGTACCACACAGGAGCTAATGGGAAGATTTCTCGTCATAATAAAAAGGGAGGGACACCGAGTTTAATTGGGTTTGTCTGTCACAGTGAGGGTCTGATTACAGGATGCTGTTTACAAAACAGTCTCACTTGTACACCCGGTGCTCCAACACGCCAGCAGGCCTCAGTATGACACACGTTAGATAATTACCTTAACAGTGTTTTCCACTGTTCTCATCCAAAAAAATGAAAAGGAAAAAAAAAAAAGGGAGGGAGGCGCCACCTACCCGAGCCGAAAGCCTTGGCCACCAGCCACGTCAGGCTGCATGAGATCTTGGCCCTGGTGAAGTCGTAGTGATCGAAGCTCTTGATGGCAGGGACGATGAAGGTCCGTCTCATCCCTCTGTCATCTGCCGCATCTCCCATCGTTTCTCTGTCTGGTCCCGCTACTCTGCTGCTGCTGCTGCTGCTGCTGGAGGGTCAGTCAGCCGGAGGAGTTCCTTCTGACTGCGGATAACATCCCGTCCAGAGGAATTCAATGCAGCAAAATTTCCCCTTCTCCTAAAAAAATGAAAGAAAAAAACCCAACTTTGGCCTGGTGTTGGAGAGCACGACGAGTTGGAAACCAAAGGGCGCCCCTCGGTTTATATGAGTTCCATCCTCAGCGTTATGTCCTTATGTTTCCGTAAGAGCCTTAAAGCCTGACAGCACGGCGCAGTTCAGTGGCAGGATTTCCGAAGATTTCCTCCGTTCCCTGACAGTACTATCCTCCGGTCTCCCGACATAACGGAGCAGCTGTGCGGCACGGCGGGAAAGCTACAGTCCAGCAGCAGAGGCCAGTTTCCCGGACAGACCAAGCGAGCTGTTGGTGTCCATGCCGTTCTTCTCTTTTTTCCCCTTTTCTAACTGTTTCTCTCCCTCTGTCTCTCGGCGGCGTCTCCTCTGCGCTTTTCCTGCCGCACTGATCGGAGGATGGAGGGCACTGCGCACGCGCGATCCACCCACCCAGTCTGTTCAGTCCTGACTGGAGTCGCCACAGTGTAATATAAACCAAGGTGGAGTTAGCGAAATGTTGTTTCCAAGGAGAAATGCACTGTTATATGGAAGCTATTTTCCCCCATAGGAAAAAACACCACCCATAAGTTTAGATTTTATTTAAAAATTTGGAATTTTTAAGTTATTTTCTCAATTTCGAGTTATTTTCTCAGAGGTTTGAGTTACAATTTTGACTTAAAGATGGCATTTTTTCCCTCAGTGTCAGAACAAGCTTCCTTCCATCTACAGTAGTAAGAGGAGAATGTTCTCCTTACGAGGCCGATTCACTGCACCGTTTATAGGAAGATGACTCACTGACACATTGAATCAATAGTTCACTGAAGTTTGGGGATAAACTGGAGATCGAGTCACCAAAACACAACTGCTTCTTTTAAATGTAATTTTCCCAACAATAAATATTGGTCTGATTTGGTAATAAAGTTACCTAATCTTACAAGTACTTTAGTATTTCAAAATCTGACAGTATTATTTGATCATTCCATTAAAGCCAAGCAGTTAAAAATAAACACAGAAAACTCTAAATATCTGAGAGATATAGTGTACAATATGCTTTACTTTTGCTGTGTTGCATTTAATAAGGCAAAAACACATATGAGCTGTTTGTGATCAAACTCAAGCTTCCCGTGTTTCATTAAGAAAGCCTCGATTTAGTCTCATTCATTTTTATTTTTATAACGTTTACAGAATGTGAAAGAGGAATATTTGCTTATCAATATGTCATCAGAGGTGTGCACAGTGCTGTGATAAGAGATGATCCCGTTACACACTGTAGGCATGTTAGGATCTTACAAAATGTAGGCAAAAACCTGACAGTTTCTTTTAATTAGAAGAAGCCTCTGGCAAAAAATGAAAAAAAAAAAAAAGCTTAGGGAGGGTGGCCACTTGCCTTTAAAGGCAGGTGAGGCTCAGGTGGTAGAGTGGGTTGTCTACCAATCGGTGGATTGATTCAGTAACCTCCATGTATCCTCATGTACCCATCCGAGTGCAAGCGTGTGTGCAAATGATAGAAAGCACTTAGGTAAAAAGTGCTGTATGAATGTATGTGTGATGTGTGTGTGTGACTGGCTGGGAAAGATCTTAGAGCACTCAGCTGATTGTGTGGGTGAAGGGAAAGAGCAGGTTGGTGGGGCCACAACAAGCACAGATCAAAGGCACGGAGTTCAGGAGCCAGCACTAGAAGCTGAGTCAGTATAAATGAAAGAGGAGTGAAACAAAACGCTCAGGGCATCATATGAGGTCTCCCAGCAGCCTTGAACTACAACAGCATAGCTAAGGGACGTTTCAGGGTCACCTGATCCAGATTGAACTCTAAGCTTCATGAAAAGGAAGGTTTTAAACCTAGAGAGGGTGTCTGTCTCCCGAATCTAAACTCTGCTTTTAGAAACTCTGGGAATCACAACTAAGCCTGCAGTCTGAGAGCAAAGTGCTCTATTAGAATAATCTGATATTATGACACCTTTAAGATATGACGGGGCCTTTCAGGACTCTGAGGAGGGATTTCAAAGCTACCTCTGGAACAAAGGCAGATAAAGAGATGCTAAAGTGGAAGAAGTGTGATTTGACTTTCTAATTCTGTCAGCATTTTAAATCAGCTGGACTGTTCAGAGAGTTATCGGGACATCGCAATAATAAGAAATGACAATTATTCAACCTAGAGCTAATAAATGTGAGCTTTTCAGCATCGCTCTGAGACAGGATGCTCCTGACTTTAACAATATTGTACCAATAAAAGGCGGCAGTCCCAGTACACCACCAGCACCGTCCACTGTGGACTCAGTAATAAACATGAAGCAGAATTATCAACTGTTTGTATGAAACCTGAAAATGTAGAAACATCATAACAGTAGAATTAATAGCAGACGTGTTGCATTAGATTTATGAGTCCCTAGTAAAGTGCCCGGTGAATATATTTACACTAAACTCTTTATAGATTATTGGAAAACCATAAAAAAATAATGGACATAATGTGAGAACCGCTGATTTTTTATTTATTTAAAAATAAATTTATAACACAATAAAGTGCAAAAAAGCAAACGTTTCTCATCTCCTTCTGAAGTATATCAACAGTACAAAGCTTATGGACCAAAATTCTTAGAAGAGTCGCTGACGAGTCCAGGTCATAACACCTTTGGATGTTTGCTTAATTCAATACTTCAAATAGTTTTCATTCATGTGTGCAGGTAATAGAGTTACCTACAGGATATTTCCTCCACCACTGACATGACACCGAGGATCAGTCACAGAAGACAAAAGTACCAAGAAATTTCACAACGACGCACCATCAGTAAACGATACAATTCAGGCATCACTCGTTTTAAAAACACCTTTGGAGACAAGATTACAACTTGCATCAGGAAATGTCACAGAGCAGAACCAATCAAAGACCCGTACAGCAAATATATCAAAGAAAAGAACAATGAGCACAGAGAGATCTGTTTCCAAGTGTTTTTAAAGAAGCCCGCTGCCCCTGGTAGTTTCCTCCACATCAATATGACCGAATCATTAAGTTCTTTAAAATCATTGTTCCAACCAACAAGTTGCCTCTTGTTGGGTTTTTTTCAATCAAAATCTTACTTCAAATTTTACACCGTGATTCAATGTGTCCATACGCAAATCAGCGCTTGAGATAAAAATGGAAATTATATTAAAACTATTTTTTCTTTCATACGAGGACAGCGATTCTGTAAGACGACTGCAGTCGTGGGAATGATGAGAAGCACGTAAGAGTGCTGCCCCCTAGTGTCTACAGAGGGTTCCTACAGCCGAGCAGGTCAAAGGTAAGCATCGGTCGGTAGATGGCAGTCCTGTGCTAATTATGCGCCTGCTCTGCTCAGCATAGTTTATCATTAAACCGTCTTAACGTACTTTATGGCTCTGCTGGCATTTCTTTCACCGACAGGTTTAATTGCATTGACGTAAACTGCAGCGAAAGAGTTCCTCATAGTGGCGTTACAGCTTTTATATTTTAGTGTTTAATACTGAAACTGATCCCAGATAAACCACAAAAAGTGATTCTTTGTTTCAAGTTTAAATTTGCTGCTCCTCCTTTGTTTAGGTTCAGTCCTCATTGTTTGCATTTCCACCCAAATCCACACTCATTCGAGAGTCGTTACCAATCATGATGTAATTAGCATTTTCAATATGAATGTTCGGCAGCTGTGCCAACAAAGCCCTGTAGTCTCCTCCGGCCTGATCTGGGGGGCCGAGAACAAGGTGCGGTCGCACCAAAATGCTCTGGCTGCCTCTGCGCCGTTTCTGAGCCTTCTCCCGAGTCCAGATCCGTCTCTGTTTTTCAATTTTTGCTGGAGACAGTGCCTTCTGGATTTTTTTCTCAAAGTTCTTTCTCTCTTCAAGTGCAACCACCGTCTGCAGCACTATAGGGATTTCCTGCCTGGGCATGCAGTTCTCCAGTGGCAGCAGAGGGATAACAGTGTTGTACTTATGCTCCTTGTTTATAGAATTGATAAGGGCAGTGTTTGTCTTTAAATCCAGCATGCGAGTGTTGAAGTTGCGGGTAAGCAGCAACAAGGTAAAGGCTGAGTTGTTGATGGCATCCTCCAGGCACTTTATAGCGCTCTTTCCGGGGACGGCAAAGTCAGAGAAAGTCGCACCTTCAACTTCACCACCAATGACTGCTTCCAGCTTCTCCTTCATGCTGTCGGCCATGTCTGCATCCTCCACCGCATGCAAGATGACAAATGCATAAAACGTTTCTTCCTCCTCTTCTTCTGCACTGATACTTTCATGCCTTTTTTTAGGAACACTCATCTTTGGTGGAGAAATGTTTGTTGCGGAAAGTTCAGGGCTTGGCGTGCCACTCTTATTGCTCGTTGCTGCTGATGTTTCATCAATCTTTGAGTCTTGTTTTGCTTCAAGCGGAGGAGATCCAGAGGTGTCAGGCTGAGCCTCAGATGACTGAGATGGCTCAGTCTCATTTTGTGCTTTGTTTTCTTGAACGAGGAGGACGGGAGCGCTTGGTTTGGGGTGTCCTGTTGTTTCTGTAGAGATCTTATCCCCTTTAAATAAGACTGTCGAGGGCATACTTATCTCCAGATGAGTAGGGTATGAGGGCATCGAGGGGTTTGCATACAGGGGGCTGGGAAGACTGTGAGAGCCTCCTGACGAATCCCGAGAAACAGCAGCTTCATCAACACTTTTGTGAAGATAGGGGTAAGGCTTCAGATCAGTGGGGGAGCACATCCACTCCGCACACTCAGGCCCGCACACATTTTTAGCTTCCTCTCTGAATTTGTTATATTCCAGATTATTACCATTGCTTGTTTTAGAAAGAGCTCTCTTATATGCGAGATTTCTCAGGCGCGGCTCGCACAGCCTCTGCTCTGTCAAAACTTTAAAAGCACGAGCCAGCTCTGCCAAAGATTCTCTCGTTAAGCCTTCAAAAAGACCACAATGAACCTTGAAATCTTCTAATTTGCCTCCACTCAGCTGACACTTCTCGGCCACATGCTTAGCGAGGGAGCTGTCCGTCAACATCTGGAGCTTGTCGAGGGCTTCCGCCTCCCTCCGGAGGACGATGAGACACAAGGCGTGTATGAGTTTATCTTCAGGAGACTCGCCCAACTGCAACGTCAGGCTTAGGAGTCGCTCCGAAGATGCCTTAACGAGAAGGTCAAAGACGTCTTGCAATCCTGTCCCTTGGTCTGCTCGTCTCTCGAGACTCATTTTCAGCTTTACCTGCGAGCCGGCATCCAGCATGCAACACAAGGAGACGGGATCACATGTGACTGTCGAGCATAACCATCTTCAGTTCCTCAGGGCCTCCTGGGCTTTCTCCTTTCTTTAAATAGACATCAGAAACAAACCATCAGGAATCACAGAGCTAACACATATGCTCACAGAATGATCTGCTTTAACTGGATGTAAAAAGTAACTCAAGTGACTTTGAACACATCAAACTTAGCATTATTCTTTCTCGTGGTTTCCTCCCCCTTTTATATTTCTTTGCATTATGCTCTGAAGAGCTAAAATAAGCTGCTTATATTGCACTAAAACAATTAAAGTCAGGACCAGCATCGAGTTACAGGATCCATGAATGTGTGTGTGTGCTTCTAGCTCAAAATAAGGAAGTCCCAGAGAGTGTCTCTGTCCTGCAGTTAACTTTAAAGAGAGAAACTCTTTGTTTTAAAATAAAGTCTAAACAGAAGGCTCTGAGAGCGAGGTTCTTCAGAACACCGCGGGCTCCAGTAAATCTCACTAAACTTTTCCACTAAACTTTTCGGCAAACGTACCTGTTGAAGTTGTAGGCCTCTGAAGCAAGCCTGAAGCAATTTTGCCCACATATTGATGATGTCACAGCTTGAAAACTACAGGAGCTCAAGAGGGATAAAAGACCGAAGCAGGAAGAAGCTCACATACCATCTAGATTATAGTTCTCCCTGTGGGTTCCCCGCATTACTGAGCTGTTCTCTCCTTTAGAGACTCCGTTCATAATATAAACATTCAACACTTTAACATGTATTTTGTGATACTGTTGTAACTTATATATGTGTATATATATAAAATACTTTTTGAATCTACCAAGAAGAAAAGAAAAAAAAAATCACTTCTTGTGGGGAAGTGTGGACGTCTTTAGCTCCTTGAGCACAATGGTCGTACAGGAGAGGAGGACTTCTGGCTTTTTTCCCTCTCGGCTGAGAGGCAAGTGTATTTTTATCCTCAGAGGAAACCTCCAACCCTGTATTTACCAGGGGTGGGGTCACGCCAGGCACACTGCAAACCAAGATCAAGCCCTTCAATGCAGCGCAGACACAGAGCCTCTCTGTTCTGAGCGCTGAGAGCCGTATGTGATGTGTTTACTGTGCGTAACCATTGCTGAAGGATTAATGTGTCTCTATAGGAAGTGTGGATTCTATGCCTCCCTTAAATATTTTAAGACTGGAATTTCTGTTTCTTTATGGAATGAGGGCTATAAGACACACATATAACCTCATCTGTAACTAACAGTAAGCCAAGAAACTTGGGAACTATGTGGGTGAGCTATTAAATCTACACGCACCAGACAATTTATTAGGCACACTTTGCTAATACTGGGTAAATCTTTGCTTTCATGTTTTTCACACCTAATTCTAAACTTACAATTCAAATGCTGCAGCAGAGATCAAAGACTCATCAGACCGGGCAAGAGTTTTTCCAGTTTTCTAGTGTCCAAGTTTGGTGAGCCCGTGTGAATTGTAGCCTCAGTTTCCTGCTCTTAGCTGGCAGGAGTGGCAGGAGTGGCGCTCGCTGCGGTCTTCTGCTGCTGTAGCCCCTCTGCTTCAAGGTTCTACATGCTTTTCTTCTCTACACGCAGAGATGCTTTTCTGCAAGCCTTGGTTGCAACAAATTTGAGTTTGACTTACTGTTATTGTTGCCTTGAAACAGCCCGTCCTTTGTCCCCTGACCTCTGGCATCAAAGAGGCATTTTCACCCAGAGAACTGCTGCTCACTGGATATTTTTCTCTTTTTCAGACCATTCTCTGTAAACCCTGGAGACGGCTGTGTGGCAAATTCCCAGTAGATCAGCAGTTTTTGAAATACTCAGAGCAGCCCATCCGATGACCGTGCCACGTTCAAAGGCATCTAAATCACCTTTGTTCCCCATTCTGAGTACCAGTGTGAACTTCAGCAGGTCGTCATAGATGCACTCAGTTGCTGCCATGTAATTGAATGATTTGACATTTGTGTTAATGAGCAGCTAAACAGGAGTACTTAAGTAACCAGTGAGTGCATACTATACTATACTATACTATACTATACTATACTATACTATACTATACTATACTATACTATACTATACAGTCTATAGAATCAGTGGGACTCAGTTGTTTTGATTATATAAGAAGAGGTGGGTTTCATAAGATTGTCCTGATTCCATTTATAATCAAATCGGAACTATTTTAAAGTCGTAATCAGGACATCTCTTCTGTTTCAGCCACCCTTACCGCATCCATCCAGCTTCTGAAAGCACTGAAAGGCTTTCAGATCATACGCCGTCATTGCTCCGTGACATCCACCTGATACTCCATCTGATGTATTTTTCCTGCTGCTGAAAGAAACAACAGAATCGACACGGAGGAAATCGCAGATTTTTCTGCGTGCACGATAAATTTAATGTTACGCGAAGGTGAACTATTCGGTGCAGGTTACGGAAACTGATGTGACACCAGCAGTCAGGTGGGGTGGAGCTTCATAAAGAAAAAATGGCCCAAGTTTTTACTTAAACATGAAGGAGAGCAGATAAATATTTGAACAAGCTTCCTCCCCCCTCCCACCTCTGTTGTGAGTAGCATCATGCAAATGCAGCATTTGAAAGTTGTTTAGTTGACTAATGTCAATCAGTCAGACTTGTTAACAGCTTTGTTGCTTCTGTGTACATTACCAGTTTTCGCCACGAAGAGACAAAAGAGACTCTGTAATAGAGTTAATAAATGAAAGATTCAGTGAGGGATTTGTTGTCCACAGAGCTCATGAATATGATGATTTTAGCTGGAACTGCATCCAACTGAGACTGCCTTTCAGAACCCACCTTTAATATGAGAGACGGCTCACGGAACGCCGTGCACGTTATAGCATCATCGGGTCAGTTTGCAGCATGCACGAGCTGTGATTTGAGTCCAGATTAGTGACAGCGGTCTTTCCTGTTCCAGGTGTAATTCCGGTTTTAACTGAGCTGCATAGTTAACAGAAAAACGTTCATTAAATATGGTTAATTTATATTTTTTAACATACCGAGGGGGGAAAAAGGAGAGTCAGAGTTTTTATGTCACAGAAAGAATCCAAAGAAAGTACGAACAAACACTCAGCCCCCCTCAGGATCATTTTCACACATATGTTATATATTTATTTTTCTTATAAACACTCACACACCATTAAATGCCCTTGTGTAACATTTGCATGCAAGTTCTGCTCCAAACATTCAAACACTAACACACACAGACTCTCTGTCACACACACACACACACACACACAGCCTCGGGATCATCCTCACTCTGTTACGTAACATGCTGCCAAACGTCCATCTTTATTGAGGACAATTCTTCTAACGAGAGACACGCTCTCCCAGCAGCTGTGTGAGTCAGCCTGGCAGTAAATTTGCTTTCACCTGCAGGCGAAAGCATATAGCAAGAGGCCGTGTCAGTTCTGCGAATCCTGGCTTCGTGCAGGAAACGTGACGTCTTTCGGACACATGCAACTCTCCATTTTATTAAAGCTGAAATGCAAACGTGTGTGCGTCTGCGTGTTTGCGAGTGTGTTTTCTGGCCGTGGGAGAGAGCCCCGAGGGACACACAGAGGGGTCACATATAAGAGGCTTTAGGGCAGACAAGTGAAAAGGGGGCCCTTTCTTGGACAGAGACTAAAGATTAGGATGAAAGACATATGAGTGTGTGTGTGTGTGTGGGGGGGGGGGGGGCTCTATTTTTTACGTCTCACCCACTGCTGCATCTCTCATACACATTCTGCATCGAGCCCATTGAAGACGAGCAGTTAGACAGATAAGATGGTGCGATAGGTGCAGAGCCAAAGACAAAGTGAGACCCTGACTTGATCAATAGGCTCTTTAGATTTCAGCGAGCGAGAGGCCGAGAGAGGCCACGCAACGCGCGCCTCTTTTCCCAGCCACTTGATTCGTCACACATGCTAAGAGAATTTAACACACTTGCTCCTGTGAGCAAATATATGCTCCACACGCACATGTACATGTGAGGACATACACATACAAAGCCACGCACTCATTCAAACAAGCCCCCCCACCCACCCACCCGCGGTTTGGCCTCTGCTGAAACACTGAAAGAAACACCTGCGCTACGGCCAGCGCTGCACTCTGAAGGCAAGTTTTGCATTTTTCTGCAGTTTCTTTTTATTGCTTAAGAAAACACAAAACAGCATACAGCTTTAAAAGCTTACGCAACAGTTTATTTTGTTCCGATTACGATAAAGGTTATGGATGGATGGCTGCAGCTTTAGGTAGGCTCCACACACTCGGGCGTGTTCTGTGTATCAAAGCAAAAATAAACTATCACATACTGAGGCTAGTTTATGTTGTTGACAAAGCGAGCCAACAGATCTGAGCTAATGTGACAGTTAACTAGCATTAATTCAGGAGCAAAAGTAAATGAAGCAGGCCTGCGGACACGACAGGGGAGTGCAGCGGGGATGGGAAGACGTGTGTACTGTACCACACTGGACCATGCTTGGGTGAGCATGTAGGCCATGCCAACAACAATGCATAATACAGCCTCTGGTGATGGGGGGGATGGATATGAACACACACAGCGCGCCCACCTCACCTCACACGCACGCACACGTAGACATGCGCTCAGACGAGCGCACACACACAAAAACTGGCACGCATGCACAGACATTGACGGTGATGCGGTGTGGAGCAGTTTATGCTCATATCAAAAGAAAGTCTTTGATCAGTGTGACAGGAAGGGCACTCGCCCCAAAGGAATTAGCTAACTCTCCTGCCTTGCAAAAAAGCACATCCACAATAAATCAGGCGTGCGTGCGCTTGCAAGAGAGGGGAGAGAACGTTTGATATTTAGCATCATTAATATGCTAAATGTATGAATATGATTTGTTCCAGTTCAGCGTCCAGAGTAGCATGTCCATAGTGGCATGATAACCATAAAGAGCAGAATGTGCAGAAATTCAGGTCGCATGTATAATCCGCTCAGCGTAAGAGCCTGTTACTCTGCACAAGTCATTTACATTCAGCTTTTAAATTAGCACCGCCGTCACTTTTATTTCTCCTATAAAAATATAGCCCGACACGATGAATACTTTTAAATGGATCCACGGGTTTGTTTTGTTTCTGGCGGCTGCAGCTGATGTAAACTTTGCTCTCAGTATATCACATTTAAAATTAATTAATTGGGAACAGTTTAACACACGCGTTTTCGTCAGTGAAATCTGAGGCCACTGCCTGTAGCTGTTTAGCATTGCTTAACTTAGCATAAAGACTAGAAACACAAAGAAATCTGGCTCCCTAAGGAACAACCTGAAGACCACAACTTTATTTGGTTCATAATTTATAAATAAAATAAACAAGCAAGATATAATGTGTAAAGTAGTGTCCTATCAGAGTGAGGCAGGCTAAATACTCTTAGCTAAGATTAGCTAGCTGCCTGCTCACTATACCTTAGCCGTTTTCAGTATTTTCACCTGACTGTGGTAAACAAAGTAAATGTTTAATAATATATAATTATTTTAATAATGCTATGATTCTCCATATTGTGATTAGTTCTCCTCCATAATGTGTATAGCCAGAGCCTGTCTACAGAGAAGCTGTTCAAATCCTATTTATGCTATTGTACCAAAATTAGCTGCTATATTATAGAAGCATATTTCCACCACTGAAGAAAAAAAAAAAAGCTAAGCTAAGTTTAAATTTTGGGTCATTATCTCAAAATTCCAATCTATGCATCTCAAAATTTAAAATGACTAAAGATCTCAAAATGTAAAGTTATTTCTGAGTAAGTCAAAATTTCAGGATGATAACTCAAGTTACGTATCTCCAAATTTCGAATTAGTAAGTACCTCAAAATTTTGTTATTTCTCAGAAAGTTAAAATTTTGAAATTCTAACCAAATTTTTTGATTTACACACAGCAAAAAAAAAAAAAAAAAAAAAAATTTATTCTGTTGCAGAAAAAAACTACCATAGCTAGACACCCAGCGATCAGGCAGCTAGCTTTTAATTGATAGGTAGCTAAACTGCTGAAATAATTTAAACACCTGGTTTTAGAGTTAAAAAAAAAATTCTTTTTTGCAAATATAGTATCATTCTTTTTTATACTTTTGTGTTCTTATAGGGAAATTGCTAGCATTTTGCTAATGTTTAGTGATTGCTTGGTTAAGGAGCTATGACAGCATGCTAACTGCAGCAGACGGGACCGTAGTTAAAACAGAAACTTACATCAGAAGTTGCTGTTTGTGGTGGTTGACAGTGACTGTTAGCTATAAAGTCTCTGCTGCTTCTTACTGATGTTGGCTGTCAAAAAAATGGTTGTAGTGCATGATTCATTAATACTATCTTACATTTAAAGAAATTAAAAATGAACTGCAGCTATAGGTTCTAACCAGGGTTCGAGTGGGATTTGGCCGGTGGGGGGAACCCTGCGACTGGGTATGGTGGTGCAGTGTGGGGAAAATAATGGCTTAGAAATAAAAAACAATAACTTGTATTGTGAGCTCCGGTAAATCTTATGTTTTTATATGTGCTGCTGCCGGTCCTCTGAGATTCACTGCTCTCTATCCACCTGAATTCAATAAGACATAAGCAGATGTTAGCAGATGTTACGTAAGGTCTCATAGCTGATTTCCAGGCCCTGGACAGCATAAAGCTTGAATAAAAGATAGAATTCAAGGAGTGAATCTAATCAGCATAATCACCTTGTGTTTAAATTGATGGCTGCTACCCTTGATTTAACCAAACACTGACCATTGACCACTTTGTTGGCGTGGTGCAGCCTCCTCTGCAACACTCCAACATGGTGCATTATTGTAAACTTGCACTAAATTGCACTAAGTGCCTCATATTCACAAAATTAGTACCCTTCAATTTGTTTGAAAAACTTAACATCAGCACCACTTTAGAATCAACATGTGATCAGCACACTCTAAAATAAATTAGGACTTTGCAAGCTTTAAATTTCCAGTTTATCAAAAGTCACTAACCGATCAGTGCTTACCTTCTCCTGCCCTCTTACATCATCTCAGAGTGTGGCACATTGAGCCAGCAGAATCACTGTGGTTCAAACAGCACAGCGACAGCTTGTTGATGTTTGTTAAGCATTTTGAAAAATTGCATTTGAACTCACCTCACACACACACACACGCGCACACACACACACACAAAGATGCTGAAGTAGTGACCATGAATTTATTGACATCTGCGCCATGAATGCATCACAAGAAGGAAAGGGGAAAGGGACGCACTGACCGTGCAAGCGGGTCGTGGGATGTCATTATTTTCTTATTACAGAGCAAGTATCTCCATGCTGTCAGCTGGAAGCAACGCCAAGCTGCAGCAGACGAAAGTTTGCTCACTCAACAGTATTATGCATTAATCTGCTTTCATTGCTCATTAAATGAAGGTGCCAGCACATTGTTCTGGATGGTTCCAGCCCATTTTAACCTCTGGTTCTAACCCCTTCCAACGGGCCCCATATATTCTGGCCTCCCAATGTAACAGGAAGCTCTGAGGAGGGGGGTTCCCCCCTATTTATATCTTCTGTGAAATAGCCTATATGACATCTAATTTCATCCCTACTCTGTTTTTCGTCTCTTTTTACTGTGGGATTTTTTCCCCAATTTAAAGTGATGGTCAGACTCGTGAATCTGGCCAATGAAAAATGGTTGTTAAGTGTTATTAAAGTCACCCACCCAAAGCAGGGCAAAAAGGAAGTGAAAGAATAAGAACATGGTGGAGAGAAGAGGAATTAAAACTTGCTTTGTATCAGCAATGAAGAAAACTAAAAGAATAAATGGACCCAATCTGGCTGCACTTGGTGCTAGAATGGCTGCCCATCCAAAAAACCCATGCCCAATCCACCATGTCACTTTTGTCCGTCTCCAAACCCTGCGGATGCTCTGCTTTTATAGCAGATGCACAGAACCAAAGGATGTGAGGCGTGAAAGCAATGGGAAATTCATTACATATTCCTACCCCCCTCCGTTCACCATAATCACCACAATTAGCAGACATCTGCAGTGACTCCAAAGCTGGGAGTGTATTCAGGCAATCAGAGCAGCTTCACCAACAGCTCTGACTGCAGCCCCCTCTGTGATGGGCCTCATCCTGAAGGGAAGCATTCCATTAGAAACTCAGTGATTAATTGAGACGGCGAATTCGCTTCTGGCATTGAGTACGAATGAAACCCAACAGGAGGCATCCATGATGGCAGAGCTGCGCGCGGGATTGCGGTCCAGAGTTGGCGGGGACTTTAACACAGCGTCGATGGTGTTAGATGAGGCGCTCACACTGTGGTTCGCAATTAGCGGTATGAGAAGAGTTACTAGAAAACAGCTATATGAAGATTTTCTGACCCATCAAGTAAACAAAACCTGTGTGTGTCTAACAATAACCCAGATTTTATAGCTACTTACGGATATTGCTGTTGTGCCCTGTGCTCCGAGAAACGTGAACTCCAGATTCCCCAATCACAGAAATCCACCGCAGCCTCCGATGCTGCTTCATTCTAAATGTATCTTGCATGTAAAGGATAATATTTTAAAGGAATTGCTGCACTTAAATGTCAAACACCTGCTGTCAGCTTAGCATAGCATAAAAGCGGGAATCTGAAATAGCTTTTCCCGTTCAAATATTGCTGCTCCGCGCTGCTGTGCGCCACTTTCACTGCTCGCCTGTAAATTTCTGGAGATGCTGGTGCATTTAGACTCCCTGTGTTTATGCTTATTGCACTAAGCAAAGTTAACACTCTCAGCGTACACATGCCAGGCGTCAATCTTTTCAAATCTTTGCAAAAAAAAAAAATAGACACATTCTTTAAAATGTCAAGCTATTAATGTAAAACGTCTCTGATTGGATGATTATCAAAAGTGTTGGGTGGCCCACTGTATGTTCTCCATCTGTAGTGGATGACAGCATGTTAGACAGCTCATTACTGAAGCAGTTGGAGATGTCACTCTTACTAGGCACAGTATGGAACATCCCCGGCTTTAAGCCTCAGCTTGTCATGAAAATTAACAGTAACACATTGGGCTCTTATCATCCGCGCTGAGTCCGGCGCTGGCTCGTTTCCGGATCGCGCGGCACGTGGACGTAAGTGTAAATACGTACATCAGTCGAGCTCACGCGGGCGCAGCTGCAATTGGGCCTCTTTGTCCCCTCGAAATGGCAGCTTTTCATAAACTAAGAGGACAGGCGCGTTTTCACGCAGTCAAAAACACATTCGGAGTTTATTAGATTCACTGGCAGGAGAGGAAATCATCCAGAACAGCTGACTGATTGTGTGTATCACTTTATAAATGGTTTTATTAGAGACTGATACATTATTTAGAGAAACACCAAACTGTAACAAATACTCTGAAAGCCAAAGGCATCCTTTCACGTTTCCTTCTAAATAAAGAGTTTGTTTTTACAGTGATGCACAGTGTACACGCTTGATGTTCAGCAAACTTAGCAGATGAATTTCCTCCCCGTAAGACCTACGCAGAGATGATGTGCTTTGTATCCTGCATATTTTACAGTGTGCATTATTTACATCAGATGCGGTTTGCCTCTGGATTTCAGCGCTTCTTGGCACATCACTACGTATCAGTAGAATAACATGAAAGCGAGCCACCACAAAATGCATGCCACACCTCCCGCTGCTTGCATGTATGCGTCCTAATGAGATACAAACAAAACATAGGACCGCTCATCAAAGCGCTGCTCGGTGAATCTAATCAGCATATGCCATCGTGTGGTCCTCAAAATATCCACGTGGTGACGTAAAGTTATATAAGCAGTCTGTACAGTTTTTTTTTTTTTTTTTGGCTGCTTGTTTTTAAAGCAGGAAGTACCCTCGTTTCTGGTTAGAGTAAAGATTCCCCTCTGCTGGGTGGTGTTCCGGGTGGTGCAGTGGTTCAGCCTGCCGGCTCACAGCAAGGAGGTACTGGGTTTGAATCCACCAGCTCGCTGGGCTCTTTTTTGTGTGGAGTCTGCGGGTGCTCCAGCTTCCCCTCGCTCCACAGTCCCAGGACGGGGTTGTTAGTTAAGTGGTGATTCTACTCGGTTGTCTCTTTGTGTTAGCCCTGTGACAGACCGGCAACCTGGACAAGCTGTTAGGAAAATGAAATGTACTGAACTAGAAGCACAAAGCAGAATAAAATGTCCAAGCACCAGATTTTAAACTTGTTCTTGCATCAGTGTGCACTCGTTTTCCACCAGTGTGACGTAACGACAGGTGGAAAAGACCCTCAAGTTCGCAGTTCTAATGTGATGTAAGTAATGAGGAAGGTGGTGTTTTTCAAACAGGGCTTTAAGTTTTGATAAATGTTAATAAGTTGGTAAGAGATTTTTTTAATAATCCAGCCGAGTGGGGAGCTAGATAATAAATGGATCATTCTGTTCCAGAAGTGCTTCACTGAATGAAACACTGACAAAAAGGATTCTTTCCGATTTGTCTTTTACAGCACGGCCGTCTCCAGCTGCTGCGCTCTCGTGTTTCAGGGTCACGTCCTGTGACCTAACGATCACGTTAAACCTGCATTTATTAATCACTGAAAAGAAGCTTTCCCAGTCAAGTAAGCACAGGTGAAACTGCTTTCCTGCAACACCCCCCCCCCCTTCACGCAAACCCACAAACATGCACAATTTGCTCTGAAAGTCATGTATTATCTGCACGCAGGAAGAACTCTACATCACAACAACAATCTCATCACCACAGCTCCCCTGTGACTCCACTGAGTCAACGACATACAGAGCATTTTTCACTGCTAAGACCCAAATACATTCATTTATACATGGAGGAAACATACAGTAGCTGTCTTGTACAAACTTTTAGTCTGAATCTTTACACATGAGGATAGAAATGCATAAACACACATCTCAAACACACTCCTAAATCCTCCAACTGATGTGGGCACTAGCAAAATATTCTTTGGAGAATCCAAGCATATTTCATATCTAATAGTTTTTAAGATTTCCTGAGAAATGTCACGGAGCGCTGGTGTAATATGCAGTATTTATGGAACAAAAGATTGCAATTCCTGGAGAAAGTGTGTGTGTGTGTGTGTGTGGTGGTGGTGGGGGGTTGCTGAAAACTGATACCAAAAGCTATAAGCTAAAAACATTTTGCAGTATTCATCACCACATGGTGGCGCTGCAGCTCAGTCACATCAGTGTAAAAATAAGAAGGCCCTCCTTGTAACTAGGTAAAAAAAAAATAAATAAATAAAATCGGTGGTTGCCTGGAGATTGCAATAAATATTTTTCAAATTCAGCAACTGCAAGTAGTTGTGACCATTTTCAATTGCAAGGCGATTACACAGGTTGCCTTGTGGGAGGCAACATATCTCCAAACAATTGTGGTCTGAGGTGGACTGAAGGTTTGCAAATAAATTTATAAATGAAGTCAGAATGTTGTAATCAGTCTGAGTCAGTCTGCGCCAATAAGTGCAACTTGTCTGCAAAATGCTTCTGTGCAACAGGCGACTCGCTGGTTGCCAGCTGGTTGTATTCTGGTAATGTTGCTATATAAAAGCCAGGTTCCTTATGTCATTTTGCAGTTGCTGTCCTGCAGCAGCTACGTCACTATTTGTGGAAAAATTGCTGAATTTCTGGTTCAGATCTCTGAGGTTCTGTCTGGACTCTGAATGTAAGCAGTTAATGTGAGTTTCCATTTAATATGAATTTCTGTGTGTGTAGACAGCAACAGATATGCAATTTTCGCCATTTTTATCAAAATTAAACAGCTTGCATGACATTTCCAACTCAACTCCATTAAATCTTAAACTGATTTAATGGATTGGACAGTCTTATTGCTGTCTTGATGCACCAAAGTTGCTTTGAAAACAGCAACTGACTGCCAGTGGTAACAGACCTGATCCTCGTTTTCGAAGCGACCTTTTCAAAGGCAACAAGATTGCAAGTGTGTTGCAATAACTCTGGTTGTGCAGTGGTCTCCAGCCACTGTTTTCCTTAGTGTGACTGTAGCATAAGCGGAGAAAAAGTGTATAAACTTCAGTCTTGCAGTATTTATACTTTTCTATTAATTTTTCATCATATATTGCTATATTATATAATTTCATAATATTTCCATAAATTGTAATTACAAAAACACAAAAATCATGTCTGGCTCAATATGCTTAAAAACAAATGGAATAATATATAATAACATTGTTATCATCATAATAATGAGCAAATGTAACCATAAATAATTGCTGTTCAACTACATCTGCCTGCTTTTTAGATTTGTGGGATGAACACGTACCAACAGACAGAACGGCGGAGCTTTCAATTAAAATCAGTGAGCATGAGTGAGTCGAGGAAACTAAATACGATAAATCACTGCATGCCAGTATGAAGTGAGAATGAAAATTTGAATTCGTTTCCTTTCACTTTTCCCCCTCCAAATCCCATCCTCCTCCATTTTCCCAGTTAAAAGGATCTTTGCAACCTGGAAATGTTTTCCATTTCAAAACCAGACGTCACCCATCCTAGCTGTGTCTGTGAGTGTAGAGGAGGAAGCAAAAAAAGGAGGAAAATAGAATTAAAAACACTCCTATCATGAATTGCTCCCATAAACATTGATGAGCGCTATCCATGGTGCTGCAAAGTGGCAGCAGTGGAGGGAGGGCTCTTTGGGAGGCTGGGACTAATAACCATATTCTGCAGGGAATACGGGCCTTAAGGGAAGCCTTTAAGGAATTCTAATAACTCCTTCTCAGAAAACTTTCCTTAATGACCCACTGAAGGAAATGAGCTACAAGGCAATTGTCCACTCATATTACAGAGAACCATCATCCTTGCAGACACATTTAAGCAAATTTAAATGCTAATATAATTCACCGGCATGTGTGGCGTGCTCGTATGCATGCTGATGAAATACAAATGAATGACTTTTAGGCGGATTCATGTGGTCTGTCTGACAAGTCAGTGGTCAAGCAGTCTGGCAGGCTAGTATCACAGACTAGCCTGCTGAGTTCTGGATGGCCTTCAGATTAGCCTGATTGGCTTTTGTAGCCTGACACCCTTTTCTTTCCAGCCTCAGTCTGCCTCCTCATTGGTGCCGTAACATGTCTCTGGTCTGTGGTTGGCTCTGCTTCAAACTGGGATGTCAGGGGACGGAGCTGTGAACATGACCAGAGCTCTGTGCAACTCTGGCAGAGTGCCCACGCTACAGTCAAGCAGTCAGACAACACACACACACACACACACACACACACACACACACACACACACACACACACACACACACACACACAC
>JAVDPK010002050.1:773277-788532 GCA_034780415.1 Cichlasoma orientale
ACACACACACACACACACACACACACACACACACACACACACACACACACACACACACACACACACACACAGGAGAAGTCTACCACTTTGTCTCTGTTACAGAGAGCACTAATGCACTCAGTCACACATCTAAAATCATGTGGTCAGCCTAAATTTCACTGATGCTCTGCACAAAAATTCTTCATCTGAGAACTCAAACAAGCCTAAACATTCCTGACATTTTGCACATCTGAGTCACTGTAAAGGACCTTGTCCCTTCTTTCACCCTGCAGAGAAAAGAGAGAGCGAGGGAGAGAAACAGAGAGATTCCTGGTGTGTCAGGCTGATAGCCCCTGTGGGGTTGTTGTCTTGAGTTGTTTGACAGAAACTGGTGAGTTTGTGAGGAGATGGCATCTTTGGGGGAAGGGAGGTAATTTGTCACATTCAGCCGAGCATCTAGAAGGATATCTGTTTAGAATGATATACTTTGCAGCTGTGTATCTACATGTGATTCTGCATTAATGGTAACATGTGATTCTGCATTAATGTGTGCATTAATGTCGTATCTGAAACATGAGTGTTTTTGCAAAGATTAACCTCTAGGTGGCAGATGCTGGCTCTGCATGGTCAAAGGATGCTGGAGTGCCACAGGAAGCATCGCAGCATTTGATCTGAGTGGCTCACGTATACATCCACACATGCAGTGATCTCCAATTATTGCCAATAATGTATTCAGAGACTTGCATAAAAAATAAATAAAAACCACCAAACCACCCGACAGCACTTACACCAGACAGTCTGATGTATAAGGATCACTAAGAGCTAATGTCTTTGATGGCTTGTCAGGTCTGCAATCATAATTCCTGTCACACTTCAATTAATTAAACTTTAGATGCATAGGAGACTGATTGACTTCATTCCTAATTAAATACAATTCACGAAAAGGGTGTTGCAAACGAGGGCATCGCCATAATCCCTCTTCATCATTCTGATATCGCCTCAGAAACAAAGCAAATTACCTCTGAAATCCTGGCAAATTATCTCTGGAGAAACTACAAACATAACGACAAAAACAAGCATTAAAATGTGAACTTCAAAGATGCTGCGTGGCTCACCCAAAACACAAGGAGTGCACAATGAGATTTTTTTTTTCTTTAAAGGGCTAAAGAACAGGAGATTTTTGTTATTCTTCACTCTCATGAGCAACTGCACTCCTCTACAGTTAACCACTGTGTGGTTTAGTATGTGTGTTTCTGTCAGATGGAAGGTTCACTGGTACATGCAGCCTGGGGGAATTATCAAGTCAAATGGTCACCTGTGACCTGAACGCCTCCTAGAAAATCAGAGCAAGAGCACGTGTCAACAAATAAAGCTTTCCCTGTGCAATTTTATATCCTTGCAGGTGGCTAATCGCACAGGAACTAGAAAAAAGAGGGGAAATGGCCACACTCCATGTGGCTCTGGCAATACTGCAAGAATCTGCACTTCAAACTTCAACACCATGAAATTCTCACTCAGCCCCCTTTCGCAGCTGCTTTATAACTCCATTTTGATTTATTCTCTCACACCAAGGGCGTGCAATTGTGCTCTCCCTTCACTTTAAAAGAAAGGTAAAATGCTGAACATAGCAGAGCATTACATGTTGTATAGAGCAGCTCATTGCAAAGACCCGACATGTGGCAGGCATCGTGGAACACCACAAGCCCTGGAATCTCTGTTTAAATACAAAGAGCCAACAGTCAAATCGGTCAGATTTAAATGTTTGTTTAAAAGAGACTGCCACTGTGAGAGAGCAATGGAAGTTTTGCAGGAGAAAGGAAAACAGATCACAGGCAATAAAATGACTTCATATATTCTCTTCTCGGTGCTGCTTTCCTTCACCTAACATAACATCAAACTAGATTTATATGCAGTAAAACAATAAAAATGCGGTTTCCCAGAGTGTGTGAGTACAGTCGGTATATCCGGCCAAACAGCATCACACCATCCAGTTCATCCTGTTTGCCAGCTAGATGACACTCTCCAGTAATTTCTGTCCAAAGCACATTGCAGTAAAATAACTGCATTTATTTTGAAGATGAGTGGCCTCAGTGGGAATGAAAATGCTTTCCCCAGAACAGTGCTGGTGCCGTCTGTGCCCAGAGTGCTGTGCTACACCTGACAGTGAGTTTAACGCTACCTCTCATCCCAACTCTCCACTTCATTTTACATTTGATGTGCTGCGTCTTAAAATTCCTTCCATGTCAGACACCCCCCCCCCCTCCCATGCCACTCTGTTTGTTTCACTGGAAAACATTGATGACATGTTGGCGATAAAGCTGCACTTGGAAACCACTGAGAACACATGGTGTGATGCACAAAACACTTAGAGTGACATCTGCTGACACTTTTCCTGATCTGTAATATTGATGTGTATTCACTGGATGAGTCAGCACATACGAAATATGCTAAACATCATATTTTTCATTGCATCCTTTTGGTTATATCATTTCTAATAATCTGTCCTGCAGCCATTTGTACCTGCATTGATCAAATTTCCCTAAGGTGAAGTTTCATGTTCTTCACCAACACGGTGTGAAATACATCTGAATTGTTGCGCTTTTTATGATAATATTTTTTTTCCTTCTAAGAGATAATATAAGAATTTGCACCAGACAAAATGATTCTTCCAGCTTCTAAAGTATTTATTATTCCAAGAATAAAATCTCATCTAAAGACCTGAATAAAATCTGAGTAAAGAGGGTGCGTTATTTGAATGAGTTTAAAAATAGAACAGGTCTCAAAATGATCATAATCAAAATCTCTTTAGCTCTTTCAGTGCTCTCTGTCAACTCTACTTGACTCCTCTATTGCAAAGCTGCAGCTGGAGGTGAAGATGCACAGTAAAGTGATATTTGTGCATCTCCATCAGAAGCCAGCTTATATTTAGCGAAAAGCTGCTCTTGCACTGGACTCTTCTTTAATTTTTCTAAAATTATCCTGTTCTTTGAATGTTAAAAAAAATGTCACACGTGATTCTATATTAACTGGAGTGAAATCATTTTTGCCACCACTGCAGATCAAAGAGGGCACTGAAGAGGAGAAACTTACTGGACCTTTGCTATAATTTGAAGATAAAGGGAAATTTATACTCCACAAAACAAATTTTAGAATACTTGTTTCAAGAGTCATCACATTGGTGCAGTGGTTAGCATTGCTGCCTCACAGCAAGGAGGTTTATGGTTCAGGACTTCCTGTGTGTAGTACTACAGTCTAGAGACATGCATGTGAGTGAAAACTACCCACAGAGTTAGGGTGTGAATAGCTGTCTGTCTGTGTTAGCCTTGTGAGGGACTGGCGACCTGTCCAGGGTGCAATCTGGCTTTTGTTCAGGTTCAGATGGAACAGGTGCCAGGTGGCTAAGAAAATTAATGGATGGGTAGTTCCTAGAGTTTACAGGATCAGCGGTAGAGCCTCTTCTTTGGAACCAACTTCCAGTTTAAGTTCAGGTAACAGACACTCTCTATGCTTTGGACTAGATTTAAAAAAAATTCCTTTTTGATAAATCTCATAGTTAGAGCTGGATCAGGTGGCTCTGAACCATCCCTCATAGCAGTTAAGGCTCAGGCTGCTGGTGGACCTCCCATAATGCACTGAGCACTGCTCCACCACGCTCCTCTTTTTCGCTCCACATTCATTTACAGCTCAGAGTTAGCTATGAGCTCAAAATGCTGCAGAGTTGTGCTCCCGTGCATTTATATACTACTATTTCATTCATTATTTGTATCTTCTGTCTCCTGTAGTTTGTGATTTAATGTGTTGTTGTCTCTATATGATTAGATTAAACTTTATTAAACTTTATTAATCCCTTTTCAGGGAAAAGGGATATATGCTCCTAATTTCGGCCCCTTTTCCCCCTTCACTCCAACCTGTTGTGGCAGGTGCCTGTCCCTCCCTGATCCTGGTTGTGCTGAAGTTAAAAGGGGAACATTAGGGTTCTATCTATAAATTTGCTAGATTTTTATTATATTATACACTTATTAAGTGATTTGTTAGTTGAATTAGTTTTTTTTTTATTCAGACAGTGTTACATAACTCATAGTGACAGTTACATACTGACTGAATATGCTGAGGCAGCTGCCAGGCCTACATACTCCTCCTTAAAGCTGCCGTACCCTCCAAAAAGAAAAAAGGAAAAATAAAAACAACAAAATGAATCTCTTTTGAAAACTACAACCGAATGACACATTTCCATAATTATGTTAGCGCTGTTCCGTAATTTCACCCCAACAATAGGAAGGCATCTTTTAATACATTTTCCTAACATTTACCTAACAGTAGTTTTTCCTGCTGTAAAATTACACCAACCAATTCTCGTGAATCGAGAAAAACATTTGTACACAGTCTGGAAATTACTTTAATTTTACTCTGAACATTATTCACATTATTTTCTAACAATGTGTTTGAAATTACTGTTACGATTGGTAATTGGTAGTAAGTTAAGCTTCTTTTTTTTTTGCAGAAACAGTGTAATTGTACTGGAAACAGTCAAAAGAAACAAGCAAAACATTTGTCTCTCACCTGTTCCTCCTCTCTGTATGAGGAGTGTTGCTTCTGCTCCCACGGGACAGTCTTTGAGCATCTCCACCACTCGTCCATGTCCAGCTGCAGCCACTGACTGCTGGTTTACCTCCAGGATCAGGTCTCCTTCTACCAGCCCCGATGCTCCCTGTGAGCCCGGCTCTAGCACCTGCACCACAACAACGTCCACTGTTACTACATTTGACTTCATGGCACCTTCCAGTCACAAACATAAAACTGCTATTGCCAACCATAATCAATAAACATGGGTTACAGTGGAAACTTGCACTTGTCCACACTGGGACCTAAACTCTAAAATCTTCACTGCCCATGTTGTACCATTAAAGATTTATAGAAACAGCCATTTGAACTACTTTAACTCACGAAGACTGTGAGAAATTCTTCAAACAAAACAATGGAAAAGGCACAGGTGCAGTCATGTTGGTGGAGACAGATGCATTTTGTGGTGCAGATGTTTTAGAGTACAAATACAACTGGGATGAATATTAGCATCTGTCACATCCCCAATCAGTGACTCTAATTTATCTGTTCCTTCTTTCCAGGTATTTAAATGTGCAGGTTGGACTTTTTTTTTTTGCTCTGTACCTTGAGGAGACTCTTGATTCGTACCATGTTAGCAGATAGCAAATTCAACACAGGCTGAGCTCACTTTGTTCTTCTTATCTCAATCTCTTTGTAACAAGTTGTGTTGATCAAATTAAATTTTCTCTGACCTGCTGTTGTAACTCTACTTCAAGTTTAATTTGTAAGTCAACTCTACTACTTTAGCTGACTGCTGAGACTTCACTCTTCAAAGAACACATTTAATTTCTGAAACACTGACAGAAAAATACAATTAAAATATTAAGCAGGTCTGAAGCCTTCATGTCTGGACCGTTGACTGATGGAGGAGGAGGAGCCGTGACGCATCACCTGTTTAACTCGCTGACCGGTAGGACTGTCGGCAATGGTGAACCCAAATCCTTCTGCCCCTTTTACCATGGTAACTGTTAGCAGCTCTGCCCCCTGTGCTGTTGCCCCGGCAACACCTGCAGTCCCCGAAGAGGCCATTGACACATTGTCATTGTGAGGTGTGAGCGCCGATGCTGAGCCGGGCGTGGTGGGCGGCAGGGATGAGCCGTCCAGATGCGTGTCTCCGGGGTGAGAAGCTCCAGCCTGGGCCAGAGCCTGAGCAGGAAGCTGGGAGCTCAGCGACAGGTACTCCAGGTACGGGTCGTAGCTGCCGCGGCCGTTCACCACCAGTGAACGGTGCTCTAGTCCGATGGGCGTCAGGGAAGCGCTGGCTGCGGCGCTCGGGTCCTCGGGGTCGAAGGGCAGAGGATATCCTCGACAGAGCACGAGGGTAACACTCTGACCGATCGGTACAGACTGGAAAAGCTTGACCACATCGGCGTGTGTAGTGCCGAGCACGCAGATGTCATTAATGTAGACAATGACATCACCTGAAGGAGGAGACAGAAGCAGCCTCAGTCACACTGCAGAATGTTACAGTACATGCTGGGCAAACCAAATGATCTGCTGTCAGTGGCTCATGTATGACATACTGTGCAGTAAAAATAAAAGTGTCAACTCTCAGTTGTATCAGAACATGCTGCAGCCACACAGAAGAGTCACACCACCCCTCAAAAGTGCTACACAAGTACATGATATCAGTTCACTGCCACAGTAGGCGCCCTACAAGAGTATGTGTGAGACAGACAGGTGAGAGGGAGTCAGAGGTCAGAGTCTTGGCGAGTATGACTGGTGCAAACCGACAGAGACCTTTTCAGTCATGAAAATCTCAAATATTCAAATGTGCAAAAACTCACAGCCTCACGCACTGTGCACTATAATGCTGCGACTCCATCTCACAGTCAAAAACACAAAATGCATGAGCACTATTGTTTATAAGATTTCGTGTGTGTGTGTGTTTAGTTTTCTTCATCACACCCGTCCTGGCTCGTGGTGTCAGACTCTTCAGTATTAGAACTTTAGATTACTGTTCCTGGTTGATTGATAGCATTTTTTCCCTGCACACCAATAACAAAGAGGTGAAATAACTTCACAAATGCAACACTAGATACTCCGTCATCTCTGCTGTAGTTTGAACGTGCGGAAAGTTATGGATTTTAGCTTTAAATTCACAGCCCCATGACAAATACAGCTGCTTCAAATCCTCTATTTCACACTTCTGGAGGCACTCTCTGTCACACGTGCAGACACGCACACATTCCCATGAGTATACACGCACACACAAACACACATACGCCATACATGTCACATGCACAATCGTACACAATCCCTAAGAGCAATGCTGCACAGCTCAAATAGGCCAGCTAATCTCAGCCAGGGAGTGTCTGTGTGTGACAGTGCGCAAGTGTAAGTGTGAATGTGTGTGCGCTCTGGCAATGTCACAGAGCGTAGAGGAGCAAGTTGGAGAGAACAGAAATCAGAACAGAGAGAGAGAGAGAGAGGAAAAGGCTGACAGACCAGGGTAAAGGGATGAAGAGAAAAAAACTAGAGAGGTAGAAAGAGAACATGGATGAAAACATGCTGAGGCTGAAAACAGAGGAAAAGTGTCAGATGACATGGTTAGATAAGCAAGCATAATAAAGGGTAAGCTGCAGAGACAAAGAGAGATTGAGATAAAACAGAAAGAGATAGAATCCAGATAAAAGAGAAACTGATAGGCAGAGGGAGAGACATAAAAGCAAAGAGCAGGAGCTGAAAGCAGGAAGGAGGAATCCCAGCTCTGAAATGAGCTCTAAATGAGCAGTTTAGGCACCAGCCGTGCCAGGCATGAGGCCGGCTCGCAGGTTCAGAAGAGAGTGCACATAAAGCCTCATACAGTAGGTCCTTTTCTGATCCTGTGACTATGGCTTACTATGACTATTACTATGACTTTCCTAACATTAGCTTTTTGATCTAAGACCTAAAAAAATAGCTTGTTTGTGTAAAGTTTAAAACAACCTGTTTCCTTGAGGTCACCAACAACCTATGGAATCGGTATTTTCAGCCGCAACAATATACTGGTAATGAACAGGATTTGGAGCTTTACTCAAGGACACTACAAATGAAAACACACACCGGCTCCAAGAATCCAATCTGTGCCTCCTCTCACACAGCAACACCGGTTCTCTCTAACCACTAAGTGAGCCACGCGAGACAGCATTACTGCTTGTGTGGATGTTGCTGCTCGTTTGTGTTTATGAATCAAAGCACAAACACATGTCTGGGGGTGTATGACAGTGGCATACCTGTGTACAAATTATTTTACCTTGACTGCTTGTGCTCCTGCTGTTTGGCTATAAAAGCAGATTGAATCTCCTAATGAAGTAGGTGTTGTGTGGGCTGGTGTCAGTTACGGCCAATCAAATCATTTTCTCTCCATCTTATTGGAGGATGTTACAGTGCACTGACAGAGGACAGAGTGTGCTGAGAGGATACCGAAGTCCTTGTCTGGGACGTACAGTGCCACAGGCACAAATATAGGGCACCCCAAATATGCCAACAAGGACAAATGATGCCCATGAATTCATATTTCTGGGGATGTGGAAACCATACCGATAGGTTTTAAATTTCTATGACTCCTGGGGTACCAAGGCAGCTTTTTTCCCCCTCCTTTCTCCACAATATTGATACCATTTATTATACAGCACAGGAGACTTTCATCAACTGGACTTGAATTGAGTTTGAGAAAAACTGAAAAAGACTTTGATAAAGAAAAATGCAGGAATCATAAGAGCAAAACGACATTGACCTTAATAATGGATGCTCATATAAAAAAAGAGCGGTACAGAGAGCCGTATATTTTGCTACAGAAGACATATTGTGCCTCCTATTTGTATTTTTCATACGACTGTAAACATCCTTTCATATGTGAGTATGTTACATGCACGGTTGAAGGAAAGACTATCCTGTGCTTACTGTGGATGGATTGAACTGGCATCTATATACGTTTATATTATAGTGCTCTTGTAGTCTTACTGATCACTCAACCACACATTCATACAGTGCTTTATTCTATACATTTTATATGAATGTCTTTCGGGTTGTGCCCCTATCCCGGGCCTAGCTCCAAAGTGGAACCTCGGTAACCCAGGGCAGGGTAAACTGGACCACTGATTTTTTTCATCATCGTAGAATCACTCTTTTTCTGGGCCCTCACCCAGGACCAGTTTGCCTTGGAAGACCCTACCAGGGGCAAATTGGCCCTGACAACATATCTCCTGGGATCCTGGGAATGCACAAAATCCTTCACTGTGATAAGGTGGTGATTCACGGAGGGACATTCAAATTAAAGATGACAAATACTTAATGAGAGTACTACTTGCTGAAGGGAAAAAAAAAAACTGACAAGGAAGCGGCCACAACCTGATGAAGCACAAATTAAAGATTGGTTAAAAATGAGAGCTAAATAATGGAAAGACTGTCCTTTTCCTTATAAGTACAGCAAGAAAACTTTATAGTACTGTGGTCAAAATGGATTGCATTTATCACCCCACTTAGACCAGACTTCAGTTAACTGGAGGCCCCAATTATATTTTCATTAAGATGGAAACAATGACGCTTAAAACTTCTGTGTGAACTGCAACACAACAGTTATAGTTCAAGTCACATTAATATTGTCTTAGCAGGCTATAATTTAATGGATGTATAATTTAAGCTGTATGCTGATGTATTTTTGTTCTATACTGTATCTTTCCACATAAAAGGAAAAAAAAACAAAACAAATCTATACATCTGATGAAGCTGAGGCTGCACACACACACTTGTGAGCTACGGGCACAGTTTAATGAAGAAAACCTCAAAACTTGAGGAACAATAACTGAGCACACGTCAGAAGGTATACACTGTTGAAATACTAACCTTGTTACAGAAAATATTGCCTCTGACTTTTGAATGGAGTTTTGAGAAGACTTGAATACTTGAGAAATTAAAGCAATCCACTTAATCAGAGGCACTTCAAGAACAGGGCCTTGTGTTGTCTGAGGTCTGTGTGTGCTCTGCTGTCACGATCTAAATCACTGCTTCTCATGTTAGGAAATCTCTGGATTTGTTCGACTTTTGAAGCTAAAATTACACAGCAACACAAAAATGCACTGGATACTGACGCTACTGCTTTCTGTAGATTTTTTTAGGAACCAGACATGTTGACAGAACCTGCCAACAGGCAGGTGAAAATTCAAATTCCTGCCAGTAAACGCTCTCTGTATTTGATCTGCCATGGCAAAAAAATATAAAGGTCCATAACACTGAGGTGTCACAATAATGAGGGAGTACTTAAACATTTCTACAAACACAGTATTACACTATCAGCAGTGACAGCACTGACAGCTTGCAGCTTGTTTAAACCTCAATTTATTTCTAAACCAGTTGTCAAAATTGCACAGTACACATAATTACCTGTGTCCATTTTTCCGTCCTGAGCAGCAGGTCCATCTGGTATTACACTCTTCACTTGCAGGAACTCGTCGGGCTCGTCGCCTCCTATTATTGTAAAGCCAAATCCCATGTTGCTCTTCTGCAGGGCTGTTGATAGGAAGGTGCCCTTCAGCTGGGTTGGGTCCCTTGTAAACAATGGCTTCTCTACATGGAAACAAGATTGTGAGGGACAAATTTACACCTCCTTTTCATTTTCAGAAATTCTGAATATTATGGTATAAAGTCATTTTTGCTTCGATCGAAACTTTGACACGATTTATTCAGTACTGGATGCATCTATTGTAATTTTTTTCTGAATGCGGAAACATGAAAATACATTTTCCTGATTATCTCACTGGAGAAATGCAGTTTACCCTCAGATGAAGCAGTACATAATGTCCTGGTCTAGTATGTCATCATACGCATGCCTGGATTAGACCACTAGGGGCCTTAGGGCGGGCATGTTCTCTGTCCCCCGCACTGCCCATGATTTCCATTCAACCCTGTACACTGACAATGTTTATCCGCCCCATCACATACTCATGAAACAGCCCACTGTGACATAAGCCATGGAAAGAGTAGGAAAATGCAAAGTATTCAATGCAGAATTTCAGTACAGCAGGGAAAATGTGTAATTATTTCAAAAGTGTACCAGCGTGTGATGGCCTCAAGACCAAGGCTACGTGCTACACATATTCTTTCTGCAGTCATGGCATTTTCATGTTTGTGCAACTGTGTGAGCACGTCAGCATGTTTTCAATGTAAGTATTGCACACAGTGTGGAACTGTACCTCTGTATATCGTAGGCAGCGGTAGAGCAGAGAGTCCCTGGCTCTGCATCTGCCTCTGCTGCTCCAGGCGCCTCTTAGCTTCCAGGACCGGATTCTCAAACTGAGTCCTTCTATTGATGTGACTGTAAATACAGTGCATTGTTACAAATTATGGACGAGGACAGATTAAAGCCTCCCTGGAGGCCAACAGAAATACCAGAATGCAATATTGTATTAGAACTTTAACCACGGTAATCATGTTTTTTTTTTTAAACCTTATATTCCTAGGTATTCAAGTGTCAGAAGGAAGTGCTCATTCATAAAAATAGCAGCTTTCCTCATTTTTAAATCACTAACATTTAAACTCCACTCAGTTAAATGACTCGTTGAAAGAAAGGGTTGTTAGTCTTGCTGATCTCACTGAGAATCAACAGCTCACCTCTTAGTTAGATTTTCAGCTGTTGTTTCTAGTAAACATTAGTACTCTACTCAAGTAAAACAGCAGCAGACGAAGGACCAAACTGGAGATAAAATGCCAGCAAATATCCGAGGAAGATGTTTCTGCTGGATGTAAAACTAATGTCTGGCAGGTGTTTGCAAACATGATAACCGTAACAGCTTAGTAACACCAGGCTAGTTTACAATAAATTGTGTAAAGCAAATGAGAAAATAGAACTAGCACTTGGAGCAGCAGCAGCCTCCTAAAACTGTATCTGAAAGAATGTAATTCCATTAAAAAAAAAAACAGCACCTAAAAATGTGTTTGTAATATAACGCGTGGAAACACTGAACAGGTTTTCTATCAGCACCGTTCTCAGAATAGTCCTTATAAACAAGCGCTTTACTTTAAACGTTTAAAGCTGTAATATATGAGAAAGAAATGGGAATTGAATCATTTATAATTCATAATGAGGCCTTGCGCCACGTGGAAATGCATTTCCTGTTTTACTACAGAGCAGCTGAGTTATCCAGGTCAACAGGGAAACTTACTCCACGTAGTAGCTGCCGTAGATGGGGTCATCTATCTTCTCCCAGCCGTAGGGCAGCTCTGAGGGAAAGAAAAACCAGATAAGGGAAATGAAGTCAGTTTATGCTGAGAGCTGAAGAAGGAAGGTAGACCCTAAATTGAACCACTGAGGGGAGACGACATGAATCTCAGGGCTCACAGCTAGGCGCTCCCAAGTGCCCCGTTAATAGACAGACAGCACTTCGATCTGCAGCGGTCGCTTCTTCATGGAAACACGAATCACAACAAAGATGTCAATTCAAAGCAGGGTGGGAGGAAAAGAACATTTAAATCATCTGACACCTCAGCCTGCCTTCTTTCTCTTTTCATTCTCCACCTTTTATCGTGCGCACAAATCCTTCAAGGCCAAATACCTACAACGTACTACATGTTTGCCTCTTTCACCCACCCACTTGTTTTTGCCTTGGATGGCTTCCATGGCTGTTGTGTTAATTGTCTCCTCCTCTCCCTCCTCTGGTTCTGTTCCCTCCTCACTTCATCCATCCCTTTGTTGATTTATCTCTCCTCTCTCCATTATAAAGGAACTGGGTCAAGGCGCTGCTGAAACTCCCATACTCTATGCCCATTTCTTCTAATTCACTTCTAACTTTCCACTGTGGTGCACAAACATGCTTACACACCTCACACAACATGTTGTTATGAGCTCCCTCTGCCGGTTTTTTGCAAAATTCAAGATGTTTTGGTTTTCTGGTTTGGCACCCAGCTTTCAGTGAGCTTATAAGCAACACAAGGGGTTTTAGATTGCACTATAAGATTGAGCTAACATAGAAAAACACACACACACACACACACACACACACACACACACACACACACACATACACACACACACACACACACACACACACACACACACACACACACACACACACACACACACACACACACCTACTCAGCAACAGTCCATCTGCCAAGCTGTTTCCCTCCCACTCACATATATTCCGGATATATAGCATGTCTCATTAGCATTAGTGTTCTTGAAGGGTTCATCCCATTTCTCACATTATTTATCCTCAGGTCTTAAATAGTCTCATTTATGCAGTTTGTAACTATAACCAGTGAAAAACTAAGTACACCCCATGATTCATTAGCTTATAGAACCACCTTTAGCAGCAATAACTTTCAGTCTCTCGCAGCATTGGACAGACGGCCTCACATTTGACTCTAGAATACTTTGGTATACAGAGGAGCTCATGGTCGACTCAGTGACTGCAAGGTGCCCAAACAAGCCCACATCCTCCACCCACCACAGTGTTTAATAGTCGGTATGAGGCGTTTGTGCTGATATGCTGTTTGTTTTTTGACAAATATGGCATTTTGCATTATGTCTGAAAATCTGACTTTTGTCTGTCTAAAGGACATTGTTCCAGAGGTCTTGTGCTTTGTTTAGATGCAACTTTGCAAACCTACGTCGTACTGCCACGTTCTTTTCAGAGAGAAGAAGTTTACTGCCAAACTTATTCAATCTTTTTCTAATTGTACAATCATGAGCTTTAACATTTAACATGCTGACTGAGGCCTGTAGAGTCTGAGATGCAGCTCTTGGGTTTTTGTGAATGTGCTGGGACATCCACTCCTGGGTAGATTGCAGCATTATGTTAGGACACACCTGAATCCCTCTTAATTCCTATGGAAGCATTAAGAGTGTACTTGTTTTTCAGAGGACTGCAGAGTCCTGTGAAAATGTTATTTTTCACGTAAATGAAGATGGTCACTTTCCACCAATAATAAAGTAAACCGAACAAAGAAAGTACTGACTAAAATGTATTTCTAGCACTGACTATTAAAATCTGTAAAGCACAAAAAGTTTAAAACAAGTTCCTGGGCTGCTGATTATTTTAAATTGTTTGAAAACACAATTCTTTGTTCAACTGAAAACGTGACACTTGCAGCAATTTCAAAGTTGCCATGTTTACATAACATTTCTCATTTCACAACTCCAAAATCTTCTGAAAAACACGCACATTTTCTGATCATTTTATTAACTAATTATCCTGCAAAGAACTTTGTAATGTGGTAAAAATTATCCTTGAAAACATTCAAGAAGCAGAAGTGTTTATTTTAATTAATTAATTAAGTAAAAATAAGTATAAATAAATCATTTATAATTCAGTCTGGAAGTGTGCTGAATTTTTAGAACATCAATCAATCAATCAATCAATCAATCATTGTGTGTGTGCATGTTGATTTATAGATTAATTAAAACAGGAGCTCATTTACTGACTCTACCTGTAAGTACAAACACATTGAATTAAATCTGGAGGAAACTTTGTGCAAATTGTTAAGAAATTACTAAATGTGAGAACAACCTATTTAGATTTCCCAGAGCACTAAACTTAGGTATTTATCTTAATTTTTCCCAAAAAAAAACAAAAAAACATTACCAAGTCCAAAACACTGCCTGACCCACTTAAAGAATCACAGACATCCCCACCCACGCACCCACCCCTGGTCCTTTTATTTTTACAATCATTTGGTCCGTGTGATACTGATACAGTGGCATCATCCCCTCGCACTCTAATATAATTATGAACAGATTTGTGATTTAGATATAAATAATCCATGTGTGAATGTGTCAGTCTGTGTGTGTGTGTGTCCTGCTGTTGGGCATGTTGACTGTGCAGCCCAAGGTGAAAGAGGTGCAGCTTCAATTATCTTTCCTCTGCTTTACTGTTTGCTCAAACCGCCAACGCCGCACCGTCATTACCTTAAATGACCCTTCTCATTCTTGAGGCAAAAAAAAAACCCCCTGATGGATTCATACTTCAAACCACCTTAAATTTCCCCTCACCCTGTCCACAAGCCACCTTAAATGTCGGCCTAAGTCATCCACTAGTCGCTTGCCCTCCCCCTGAAGTGAAAGGGAGACAGTTTCCATGGAAACCACCAGTCTTTTTTTTCCCCCTCGCCTGAGCTGAGGGCTCTGTCTTGTCTCTATTTCCTGCCGCTGCAATACAGAGCGTGGGGGGTGTGGGGTGGGGGTATGTGTGTTTTTTAAGCATTCATACAAGTCTATATTTGCTGTTTGTGTGTGTGTGTGTGTCTGTGGGGGGGTATTAAATGGCTGAAAATTTGTCATCTCTGGCATCAAACTGACTTCCTCATGTGTCTGAATATAGTATGAGCATCGAGGGGGCTCAGTGTGTATGTGCATTTCTGTCTCTCTTGACATAAAGTCTAATTGTGATTCCTCTGCATTAGATGACTCATCTTCCCTCTCACAAAACGTCTCTCTGACCAACAGGAAGCCATGAGCAGATACAATGAACTCATCTGACTCATCTGACAGGAAAAAAAAAAGATAAAAATGACATCAAGAGTAAACTCAAAGAAAAAAACATCCCACATCATTTCTATGTAGGGATGCAAAAAAAAAAGAAAAAAAAAGGGAAAGATTCTTTTGAACTTTAAATTATTTTTGTAACTAGAAAAAAGCATTTCCTTGCAGAAAATGCCACTGTGAATGCTTGCAGCTTAAAGATCGGAGCTGAAATG
>JAVDPK010002050.1:798915-827480 GCA_034780415.1 Cichlasoma orientale
CACACACACACACACACACACACACACACACACACACACACACACACACACACACAAAAACAGACGGTTTTTCTCACACACCCAATACACACATGCAGACCTGAATGCACATTACATATGCCAAGCATGAGTCAGAGCCAAGCCACTGCAGAGCTATGAACCCCCAGGAGAGGAGGAGAGGGAGGGAGGTTGGGGGGGTGATGGAGTCTGAGGACAATGAGCACAAGGGGGAAAAAAAACAACATAGAGATGTCAGAAATTGAGAAACAGGGAAAGACAGAGACTTGAGGGGGTCAAAGACTGAGCCAGAAATAGGAAAGATTTTTAGAGTGACAAGAAAAGCTGGTGGCAACTAAGACAGTGGATAAGAAGCACGCGATCAAGGTGAGAAATACTGAACTTAAAGTCTAAAGGATTTCTGTTATAACTTTGTGAATGTGCAAAGAAAATGCAAAAATATTAGAAAATAAGTTCAGAAAAAAGTCAGAAGTCAAATTAATATCTGCCTATATCACATTCACAGTTCAAAAATCAGTGTTGTTACACAGTCGTCACCAAATCGAAGCTGTCATCTGCGCCGGTTCTTTGGTGACTTTTTTCAAGATTTACACTAGACAGGAAAGCAAACTTATTTAAGTTAACAGCAAACAAAGTGGAAAAATATATGTTATAACAGCGAAGAGTACAAATAGAGATGGGGAAGTAGAAGTAAGCAGAGAGGGCAGAAGGGACAGGGCCACAGAGACATTAAAAAAAAAGGTAGGATGGAAGAGGATGGCAGGGGAAGAGAGAAAAGTCATGGTATTAATAGAAACAAGGACAAAGGCCAGAAGCGTGAAGACAGAAGGAGAGACAATGAAACCTGAGGAAAGAGAGAATGGGAGCTGATGCCAAAATGGGACTTTGGATAGTGATAATGGTGGATACACAGAGGTGCCCTTGTGCATACATGTCGTGTAACATAAGGTTACTGAGAACCTGAGCAGGTTAGGTTCATGCAGTGTTTGCAATAACTGGTCAGGGCACAGTTTTCCTGCAGCTACTGTATAAACTGCAGACATGAACATGGACTCAGGGGGAAAAGAGACTTGTAATTTTCCACTTAAGGAGCAATAAAGGTAATGTATCAGCTGCTGTGACAACTGGCCTTTTTCACTGGTTTGACTCAAGCATACCAGTGAGACCGCAATAAACAACCCAGGGGACAGTTCAGGCCTTCAAACCAGATTTTCTCCTCTCCGAAATATGAGATCATAAACTGTCTTCATGGTCACGGCACTTGTGAAATAGAATGTAATTTAGGTTGTGAGTACATGAAAAATGTGGCATACATCAACCGGAAATTCAAGTTTCCCTCACTCCTCCCGCAGTACCTGGTGTGATGGCCACCCCGTTGCCATTGACAACCGGGCTCTCCTCTTCCTCCTCCTCAGGCGGCTCCAGACTGGCACGCTGCTCCATGTTGCTGACTGATTGGTTCCTCTTTCTCTTGCCCTGGGCGCTTGGCCGGGCTCCGGGCAGCAGGGCCTCACTCACATTCAGAGGAGGTGCTGCCGGGGACGGCTCGGCTGGAGGTTTTGGCGTGCCGTAGAAGTTATCTGAGGGCAGAGAAGCAGCGTTTGTGTTAGAGGCCACATGTACAACCAAAGAGGGATCCCAGGTGATGTAACACACCGTCTGGGAGGCAGAGTGGAGGTCCACAGCTCGCAGACTGCTGCGGCTTTGAACAGATGACTGCCTTTCAAAGTGTAAGATTAAACTGTCTGACCAGAGCGCAGAAGAAATGACTTAGACCATGTTTTTGCCTAGTAACTAATCATTTCTATTAAGTCGAATCAATTTTCCCGCTGGCTGGTGTTTCGGGAAGGAACAAGCATATGTGATGCTATTTAATAGAGGGCCTTCTGACAGACATTAGTCTGAAAACATGACTGGATTCAGAACACAGGCTTTTTAATCACTTAAAATATAATAAGGATGCCAACACAATAAATCAGGGAAAAAAGGAGCTGCCTATTTTCATACCCTGTCAATTTCCCATTCCCATCCCACAAAAACACCAGCTCAGAAAAAAGGGAGACAGCACAAAATGGCTTTCTTACAAAGAAAGCAAAAATGACTAAATAAACAACAACAATACACAATAAAATTGAGGGGGCATAGAAAATAATACCCCACACATGGAAGTCAGTGATGTCTGAATCCTTTAACCTACAAAATATTTTTCTGCCCTATGATGATATGTGGCACATGTGGCAGCCTTTCCTAACTCAGCCATAAAACCTGAAAAGGAGGCACTCCCAGCATTGTCCACTAAATTTATCACTCAATCACGGTTGCTCCTTTTTTCAGCACACTCGCTCAAAGACTGAGAAAACACCCCACAGATTTCTAAAAAATAACATTTTATACACGATAAAAGCTGCAATAGAGGCTTCATCCTGATCCGTCACCTTGTTTTGGGACACACATACATTTCCAATAGACTTCACACTCTTTCACAGTATACACCCGCCAGCCACTTCATTAGGTACACGTTGCCAGTACCAGGTTGGACCCCTTTTTGCCTTCAGAACTGCTTTAAATCTTCGTGGCACAGACTGAACAAGGTGCTGGAAATATTCCAGAGATTTTGGTTCGCACCGACATGACAACGTCACACAGCTGCCGCAGATCTCTATTGGATTGAGATCTGGTAACTGTGAAGGTCATTTGAGTACACTGAACTCAAACTTTCTTGAGCTTTGTGACATAGTACGTTATCCTGCTGCAAGCAGCCATGTGAAGATGGGTACACTGTGGTCATAAAGGGATGGGTCAACAACAATATTCCGGTAGGATGTGGCGTTTAAATGTTTTAAATGAAATCTATTTTAATCGTACCATCTGAATGTTGTAGCAGAAATCGAGACTCATTAGACCACACAATGTTTTTCCAGTCTCTTTTTTTTCTCTGTTAAACCCTGGAGATGGTTGTGTGGGTTGGTGCCCATCTGACACCAATAACCATGCCACATTCAAAGTCACTTAAATGACCTTTCTTCCCCATTCTGATGCTCGGTTTGAACTTCAGCAGATTGTCTGGCCATGTCGAATGTCTAAATGCATTCAGTTGTTGCCGTGTGATTGGCTAATTAGATATTTGTGTTAACGAGCATTTGAACAGGTGTACCTAACATTGGTGTACATCCAGGGACTAGACTTCCTAGTCTGCTGCAGGTCTGGTTTTATTTCTTTTTGTTTTTTTGCCTTCTTTGTTACTTTATGTAACCTCAACACACAACCTCTGTGAAAGATTTAAATTTAAATTAACAGAAATGTTTAATTGCTTTTTGCAGAATAAAAGCAGAGAAACAGACACAGAAATTCTTCTGCAGGGTGTAATTTGGATTTGGTTTCAAAAGAGAGATCCATTTTCAGGCACAGTATTTTTAGGGTTAAACTACACTTCTGCATTGCTGCTATACTAGATTACCTGACTCACTAGTCTGCTGACTCCTAAAGCCCAGACCAGCTGTTTGTTCTTCCTAATTAAGCCAACTCTTCCTGAGCTACAACTGCAGCGTTGGACAGACATGTGGAAGTATGTTTGGAGAATCATTATCAAGGTGTAAGTGGGAGGAACAGCAGATTAGTTAAAGTTGGGCTGGGTTTCTGTAATAGTCACTAACATCCTCAGCAGTAGGCCAGGTCCTTAATGGATTGGGGGAAGATTTTAGTTTCTCCTAACATGAAGAATCACAAATATAAATAAGTCTCCTAGCACAGACCATGTCCTTTCATATGATAAAATAATGGCTAACAACATAACAACCAATCACAGATGAGCGTCTGTCTACCCAGCACTAACCAGAAAACAGGAGAAGAGGAGGTAATAAAGGACAAAATGACCAACAGTCCACAGACTTCAGTTTACTTTCATCACAGCAGAAGGAGGACAGATATTACAGCCACCACTTCCTCCACAATCTGTGAAAAATATAAATGTG
Source organism: Cichlasoma orientale (assembly GCA_034780415.1). Classification (NCBI taxonomy): domain Eukaryota; kingdom Metazoa; phylum Chordata; class Actinopteri; order Cichliformes; family Cichlidae; genus Cichlasoma; species Cichlasoma orientale. The sequence goes on from JAVDPK010002050.1 coordinate 802,905, forward strand.
CACATGTAAACAAAGACACAAGCATAAAACTGCATAGGCTGCAAGCACCCACATGTGAAAGCTTAAAGAAGAGATGCTCTAAAGATCATAAAGCATTCTGGGGCAAGTTTAGGCCAGAGTTCCTCCTTATGCACCACGTTAGTTTTAAAAATAAAATGTTCCCTTGATCTTGAATGCTTGAGACGCCTAAAGGCATCCTGGTTTTTTTTGTAACAGTTCAATATCCACCTTCAGCTGTGACTCATCTCACATGATCACATGCGTAAGCTGCTATGTGCACCGATTCTTGCATTCACATGTACACCCACATGGAATACAGTGTCCAGACTCCACGTCTGATTTTAGTCTCCTTCACTGTCTGCGTTTAATTTATTTAAATAAAGGGCACAGAGTTTGTTTTTGTTGTTGTTCTTTTTCTCCTCAATTTGAGTCTCCGTTTTCTCTCTCTACATAAAGAGAAGACAAAAATGATCGAAAAGCACAGCATTAACGAGGCTGTCCTTTCACATATTGTAAACAATGAAAGAAAAACAGATGCGCAACAATAACAAAATAATTTTGACAAAATATATGCAATGGGGTTTAACGACTGTTTTCAGCCTTTAGCAAACGTCGCCTTTTCCACTGTGTAAAAGAGGACCGTGTCATACAGGGTGACTCTGGAAAGTGAGGCAGCCAACGCTGCTTTTTACCTGTAGTTTGAAATCAGGACAGAAGCTATCTTGAATCTGAATACTCGCAGTCTGCTGCATGCTTTTATCTCAGGTGTTAGAACACTTTGTCACGCTTTAGTAACCTTACACTGCATGGTGGTCAGTTCAGAGACGTGCTTTGGGTAACAACCATTTAGGTGTGTTACACTAACAAACATCACAGGTGAGTGGATCACCAAGGAAACAGTGACAGCTTATGCTGCTGTCAAGAACAACTGTTTCCCACTGCTATCCTTGGTTTAATTTATAAAACAGAAATGAAGCACATGTCTCAGTTATGCAATCTAGGCTTTTTTCCCCTCCACATTTGATAAAAACAGTAATTTGAGTTAATGAAATTATAAATTATTCCATAATCAAATTACTCCGATATATCACCCAGCATACATCCGGTCTCTAATTCTTCCTTCTCCACTCTCTTATTTTAATATGCATTACAAAATGAGTTGCAGCACCTCCAGTGCAGCCACCCAGAAAGAGACAGTTCCCCCCAGTGGGCATAGCTAAGCTCTATGTCAAGGGAAATGTACACTGCAGGCACACAAAGACACACACTTGTGATATGAACATGGAAAAAGTAACACACATACACACAAGTGTACATGTGCCCGTATCCCCTACATGCACACATTCACACGCGCACAAATTATGTGTGCGTGTGTTCAGTTGCACACGCTCAGGGAAAAAAAAAAAAAAAATTGCTTCTGGGCAAATGAACCAGCAAATCCCCCATCTGTAGACATATCCCTGACAGTGTAGCAAAGCAGAGATGCACAGACTTGACATGACTTGGAAATGGCTTTCGTCCAGCTCTCACATGCTTGCGCGCGCACACATACACACACACACACACACAGAGAAACTGTTGAACAACCACGGGAGGAAACTATAATACTGATTACAAATCAGTGCAGAAGACTCATTTTGTTTACTTGAGCTGTGTAAAAGAGCATCACCTGACACATCTAATTAATCAAGTAAATATATACACACTGTCGCACAGTGTATTTAAAAAAGATGGCAGATTACATTTTAAAAATAGAAAACTGGCTCCACTGAAACATACGTTCCCATTTTTGCTCCCCAAGCACCTGTACTTGTCCTGCAGATGACGACTATTTTGTGCACAGCAGCATTCCCAGAGCTCACCTTCATAGGTTCCACTCTCTAGCAGGGCTCCACTTTGCTCCAATTCCATAAAACGCTCCACACTCACAAAGTTGTAGTCCACCCCTGGCACCTCCCCCTCCTTAGGCTGCCTGGTGGTACCTGAAAAGAGAGAGAGAGGAAGAGGACAGAAGAAAGAGAAAAAGAGAGAGAGAGAGAGAGGGAGAGGTCATTAGAGCCAAATGGTGCACTTGAGAAGAAAAGGCAGGAAGGCAGAGAAAGAGCCCAGAAAAAGGGCTGGATGGGAAAAAATGGCAGATTTGAGGCTACAAAGTGTATGAGAGGAAGTGGGAGGGGAAGGGAAATGGAACAGAAGAGGGTGACTGAGGAGTCATCACTTGTGATAGCCAAATCCATTCACACAATTGTGTGTGTGAGTGACAGTGAGAGACAGCAACAGAAGAGCAGGGAGAGCAAAACACCAACAGCAAACCACCATTATTCAGTTCCTACAAGCCAATCCAGTGCTGCTTCAGTAATGAGTGAATCAATATGGCAGCTTTAGAAAGCATAATTCAAACCTCCTTACACAGCACACAATACAGCGCCGATTGGATTATTGTGGAAACAGCAGGAATGCAGACGCACCACATTACCATGCAGCAATTAGAGCCTTCCTGCATCAGTGCTCTGGAGATCTCCATCAGTGCAGCGGCGTCGGGGCTCGGCTCTGTGATGGCAGCAATGGGAGTTTTGAGTTTAATGAGGTGCTGTGTTTGTGTCTCTGCCAACTGGACTTACAGCTCGGGTTCAGTGAAGTATGCTGCCGCTGATGCCTACTCTCTATCGATCATGCCTGAAAACAATCATTGGCATGGAGCGGACAGGGAGACCGCTCTGAGCCTTTCCCAGGACTCGAGTCCACATTGTAACAGCTAAGTCGGATTGATCTGGCTGTCCAGTTACCAGAAAGTGAAAGATTTGTGCCAGGTCCAAGTGAAAATGTTATCAGTGAGGTTTTGTAAAGCTAAAAATGCCTCATGTTCTCAGGTATGAACAGAGGGTATAAAATGTTCACAGGCATCATAGCAGAAGTGTGAGCTGTGGGAGATGAAAACAGCAGGTGAATGAGGTGCTGTGGTCTCAAATACCACATACTCGTGCATACATAGAGAGTGGCAACTGTCCGCTTAATCATTAGATGTCTATTGATCGTCTGTCACCACTTTATTCCCGTATTGCATCTACTGAACATTCTCGACTGTATTTACTTCACTCCTGGGAGCAAAGATGGCAGCTTAGCAACACCTAATGAGTGAGGAAGTAACACCAAAAACATCAGACATCAACAGACATCTATAAAACTTTAAAACATGGCCACACTGTGCACAGACAGTTTTTTTTTCTTGTATTTTTTTCATCTCTGTGTGTCTAAATATGTCTGTTATACTGTGTACTTGTGTCTAGGACTGTAAAGTGTCCACTGTGCCAACAATAATCCCATCTCCAAGCTGATCACACCTCAGTCAGACACCGTGAATCTGCATCCCCACAGGAATGAGTGTGTTGTGTGTGAGTATGTATCACCATTACCATTGCTTGATGGACTCAGATCAATACTAAATCAGTTGACTATGATGTCTGTAATTGCTCTAAGACTTGTAAAGAGCTCCACAATGTATAACATAACCACACTGTTCATTTGTTAATTTAACTGACAAAGCTGTGGGAAAGTAGAGCTTTTTCTGTACATTAAGGTTCAACAGAAATGTAAACTTTTGGAATAGCCTTTACTTTTATACTGTACACAATTTAATTTTTTTTCATATCAGACATATCAGGTCTGGCCACAAATATCAATTTAACTAGTGAAGGTCCTGTTGTGCTCATCCTCAGTTTGTTTCCTGTATTTTGTCTAGACCCTGCAACCAAACAACCAACAACAGCACCGTGGTAAAAGCTGCCTACTGCTCAAATAAATTAAATTTTAATTAGACTGTTTTTTCATTAGTTTTGCAGTTGGCTGGGGTTAGTGTCATTACTGGTAACATGAGATGATACCTGGACCCTACAGAGGTTCCACAGGTAGTCCAACTCCTCCACGATGGCACATCAATATGTGGCACTGCCAGGTTTGTTGTGTCTCCCAGCACAGTCTCAAGAGCATGGAGGAGATTCCAGGAGACAGGGCCGTAGAAGGTCCTTAAACCATCAGTTGGACCGGTATCTGCTCCTTTGTGCAAGGAGGAACAGGATGAGCACTGCCAGAGCCCTACAAAATGACCTCCAGGAGGCCACTGGTGTGAATGTCTCTGACCAAATAATCAGAAACAGACTTCATGAGAGTGACCTGAGGGCCCAGTGTTTTCTAGTGGGCCCTGTGCTCAATGCCTGGCACCGTGGAGCCTGACTGGCATTTGCCATAGAATACCAGAATTGGCAGGTCCACCACTGATGCCCTTTTCACAGATGAGAGTATTAGGAGCATGCCCCAATACTGTCAGGTATGCATGCAAGCATGTTGTGGGCATACAAACTACCAAGTAACCTTTTGAGTTGCTGCAATGAAATCTGGGCTAAATGGATTAGCCTGCTGCTGCAGCATTTTTTCACTTTGATTTTCAGGGTGTCTTTGAATTCAGCCCTCTGTAGGTTGATAATTTTCATTTCCATCAAACGACGTTGCATCCTTTCTTTCCTAAAACATCACCCAGTCCATATCAGTACAAATATCGGCACGATTTTTTTCCCCATCGACATCTGATGTGTTTTCAAAGTGTTCCTTTTGATTTTTTTGAGCAGTGTATTTTTACCACAGCTTCATAAGTATTGATGGGAATTGATGGGAATTTTTTCAGGCTGTAGTTTTTATGTTTTTAAATTGGATTGCGTTGCATCATATGGTATAATAAATATCTTCCCCACATCCATTAGGTGACTCATCACTCCTCTGACTCAGTCTATACAAGCATTTATTATTATAATCTCCACAAATATAATATATTTTTAAAGGCTATTTTATAATATTGCATCATAATGTCATAATTTTAGATACAATTTCGAAAACACCAACACCCCCTAAAGACACACCTGTGTGTCAACAATGCTACTGGCACACATCACCAGAAAGGCTTTCTTTAACACGATTACTGCTGTAAAAGGATCTTTTTCTAAAGTAAACTAAAAACTCAAAATAAGAAGTCCTCTTGCCTTAACTCAGGACACAAATTCCAGTTCTCTGAGTGAAAATACTGTGTTTGATCTATTAATCCACCACAGTCCTCTCCACATGGACTCTTGTCACTTTTATACCACGTCACGTGCCCTGAAGGCAAACCACTACAGGTAGCTTCAGTCGTTGAGCCATGGAGCTATGGAGCAATGTCAAAGTGATGTGCAACCATGCATTCACCATAGTGTTTACAATCTTTTTTTGTGGAGCTGGCTTTAAATAGTAAATATGTGCAGAAAACCTGGACGCAAATGCACACTTTTTAAAAGAACAATCGTGAAGAAGAAGAACCACCACGACCTGAGAAGCGAGATGCTGAATATGCCCAGCCAGCCAGGTGGGGCTGGTCGCCTTCCACTGGGTACAGCTATTGATCTGTAAGATCAGAATGAAATTATTCTACTGCCCACACCAGAGTAGGCAGAGCCTTCTGGAATACTGATGACCTGCTGATAGCCTTCTCCCACAGCTTCCTTCACTGGACACACCAAGCGAGCAAAGAGAGGCAGAGTGGGAGAGAGGGAGGGAGAACGTCTTGTTGGATCTGAGCTGGAAATATTGATCGACTACCTGGGTTTGAGATAGGCAGATAGGCTGACTTTTCCTCATTTCTCCTCTCCTTTTTCTTTACGCATTTCTGCTCAGAGTGGTTTGGCACATTACCCGTTTTTCTGCTTCACTGTGTGTTCTTCCTCCTTCCTCCCACTAAATACCTGTGAAGTAGACCTTTTTATTATAAAGAACATTGTTTCCAGAAAAAATCCATACACTGTTCCTTCTGCCCCTGTTGCCATCCTTCTCTGTCTTCATCTTCATTTAACCTTACCAACTGTTTTTGTTCTTATCTGGGAAAACTTTAAGGTGAAGGGGAAAAAAATAGATAATCCATAATTGATGGGCCCTTGTGGATGAAGCCTAAAATGTCTTCAGTTTGGTTTAGGGGATTTCTTCTTCATTTTTTTGTACATCATTACACTAAGGCCTAAATAGCGCTTTAATAAATGAGATGAGCCAAGCAGGACAAACAGCACAGGTGCTCAAATTTTAAAAAATAGCAGCAGACTCCACACAGACTACAGAGTGGAGGCAGTGATGTCAACTGCAGCCAAAAACATTGCTGCAGTTGACTATTGATTGGATTTCGTACTTTTGCTAATAAAAGGATAAAGTGGGCTGCGAGCCAAAATTGGTCTTTGCATCGCAATCAGCCAGCACATCCAAAGCTCTCACAGGTTGACGCTGCAAGTAGGAGTATGAGCGCCACCGAGATTTATGGCTTAAATGACTTAAATCTACAATAAAACAGAAAAGCTTTGGAGCTGCCACTTTGGGAGCGAAAGACATTGTCTGCCTGAAACCATGACAGCAAAGAACTACAAAATATTTTCTGTGGATGTGTGTGACGGGAAAGAATAGAGAGAGAGAGAGGATGTAGAAACACAACAAGGAAAGTCCATTTAGAGCTAAAGCTAAAATAGCTGATACACTGAAATAACTCAGCTGGGTGTCAGATGATAAGAGGACAAAGACCTTTGCTAAATTATAGAGTGGAGGAAGAGTGGCAAGCAGAGAAAAACAGAAAGAGGCAGCAACAGCGAAGGAGACGGTGAGAGAGGGGAGGGGGGAGCCTGATTGGTTAACCTCGCGGTGCATCCACAGCAGCTTGCAAGTGTGTTTGAGAATGTGAACTGTGTTCATTCGCATATTTATATAATTAGACAGGAAGTCACCAAGAGGGAGAAGCAGAGTGGTGGAGATTCAAGGCTAAAAATAGTTTATCGATGGACTGATTAACATAATAAAGGTTGGGGGAAGGCAGTCAAATGATACGGTCTCTGCGCGAGAATGTGTGGGAACAACGAGGTGTGTTTGGAGTGGGGGTGTCAAGTAAGTCTCTCTTATTAATAGTTAATACTGTAATCTATACACAGAGCAAGGGGATATCATTATCATTTCTCCAGAGTTCTAATACTCATTACCTTCTACAGTAATTTTAATAAATTTGTAGTTATAATACATCGAACAGCCATATGATAATAGGACTAAGCAGCAAACCCAGACTAGTAAAACTGGATATGCATGGCTTCACTTAAACTCTGTATCTCTGTATCTCAGTATGCATGCAGTTAGCCCCATAAGTATGTGGACAGAGGCACGGTTTTGGTAATTTTTTGCCTTTGCGCACCACCACAGTGGATTTAAAAATCAAGCTATCAAGATGTGATTGAAGTGCAGACTTTTAGCTTTAATTCAAGAGGTTTTACAGAAGCACTGCATTGACTGTTTAGGAATTACAGACATTTTTATACATAGATGCCCATTTTCAGAGGCGATAAAGTAATCAGACAATTGGCTGACAATGAGTTTCATGGCCAGGTGAGGCCAGTTCACTCATTATTTCATGATAAAATAAGCAGACAAGATCTGAAGTAGATTCCAAGTGTTAAGCTTGTATTTGGCAGCTGTTCAACGGAATTCTCAGTATGAGGTCCAAAAAGATGTTGGTGCAAATGAAGGAGGCCATCGTTAGGGTGAAAACCAAAATAAATCAACAGTCTGGTAATTCTTAAGAAGAAGGAACGCACTGACCAGCTCGCATGAGACAACTGAAGTACAGGATGACAGAATTATTTCCGCATATATAAAAAACCCTTCACAGCATTTAACAGTCAAGAACACTCGCAAGGAAGTAAGTGTGTCATTGTAAGAGTCCACAATCAGGAGACACCTTCATGAATGGAAACAGAGGGTTTATTGGAGTAGACACCGATAGAAAGCAAATAAAAGAGTCTGGACAGCTCATCAATGGCCAAGTCAGTCACCTGATGGGTGATAGTCTGTCCAAATAATTTTTGAGCCTCTAAAAATGGGGGTATATATATATATATATATATATGTGTGTGTGTGTGTGTGTGTGTGTGTGTGTATATGAAAATCTGGGGGGAAAAAATGGCTGTAATTCCAAAACAGTTAAAAAAAAATCCTTCAATTAAAGCTTGAAGTCTGCACTTCAATCACATTTTGACTGATCCACTGTGGTGGTGCACAGATGCAAAACTACAAAAACACTGTCTAAACACCTCTGAACACTGTGTTTGTCTCACAAACCTCTGTTCGCTTCTGCATCTCATCCATAACAGCCATCAGGCTGCACTAGGAGCCGAGCGAATTTGTTACATAGACTGAATTAGCACCAAATCGAACTGTAACTAAAAATACTCTCTAAAAGGTGAATAGCTGTGACACTCTTTTACAATAATCCTCTAGTGGGCTAAATGAGGAGGTTTTATATGTGCATGTACAGAAGTGATAGCACACCTGTTTTCTGAGCTAAATGTAGACCCATCCTAACCTTATTATGCTGCACATCTATTCAACTGAATTAGCACGTGGCGCTTTTTCGTACCTGATTAACCCTGCTACATGCTTTGGTAGATCTATATTAGCGCAAAATTCAAAATTCTAACCATTCCTGAATTTAACACTTAAATTATGCGCAAGATGCTACAATATTTATAGGGAACACAAGGTCTGAAGACACAACCGTGCAACCGTATAATCAAGAAACACAGAGACAGAATACACGGGCCTCAAAGCCCTGAACTTGTTAACCCAGAATCCTTTCTAGCACAGAGCAACCAGAGCACAACAGACTGTCTCAGTCAAACATCCACCCGTCCCTCTTCTCTTTCTCTTGTTCCAATTTACCTCATTGCTCTTTGTTCCACTATTGGTGATTTCTGTCCCCATTTCTCCCTCTCTGTCTTTTTTAATCCACTCCTCTTTCCCTTCATTATTCTCCACTCCTCCTTTGTCTTTTCTTCAGGCTCTGTCTCACACTTTGGTCTTCTCTTTCATTCACTCTCCCCTTTCCGTCTTCTTCTTCCCAGTTGGCAGATGTGAAGTGTGACAGCAGGTCTATAGAAGAGGTATGATTGAGCGCGTGCACGGACGCACGCACACACACACACACACACACACACACACACACACACACACACACACACACACACACACACACACACACACACAAGCATCCTTATTTACACTACAAAGCCCGGGCTACAGATGCAGCGACACAACATGGCAACACTCTGAGAGGAGCTTATGCTCTCACGACAACATGTCAGTACTTGGCAACACAGACTCACCATGGTAACAGGCAGCAACATCTACATGAGCTGTACATAAATAATATCTATGTCAGGTATGACACACCATTTTGCATGCAGTGCTGTTTTACGAGTCACAGTGTGAGAGGTCGTCAGTTTGAACCCTTTTGCACTGCACCGCTGCAGGTCTGTGCTCATCGCTGACTCTTACTTCATCAATCAATTACTTTTGCAGCATGGCTACCCAGAGCTCACACCTGGCCACCTCGGAGTAATTTACCTGTTGTTTGAGCAGACAGGTTTTACTCCGATGGGAACTGCAGGCTGGGAGGACTAGGGGACTTGGATGTCATCGCTTAGTGTGAGTCTCTCTCAGGGCAGAAGGATGTTCTGCTCCACACTTTCAGTCTGGCTGCAGTCAGCAGTGAGACAGTTAGAAAGACAGCTGTGAGACTGGCTGCCCACTCGGTTACACATAAATCAAATTTAAGGTGGGCTTAATATGCTTTTCCTTATTTTCTGTCATATATACTGTTGCAGTGGCGAAAGCTTCAAATAATGAGGTCTGTGTATGTACCAGTTATCCCTATGATCCAGACGCTCAGGCTTCACACAGCTCAAAATGCTCAGTTTCAAACAGATTCTGCTCTACTCTTGGCTCCGTAGAATGTTAAAATGAGAGGATATCCATAATACAGACATCTCAGTTCACACTTAAGATTATATAAAGGCTAAAACCAACAGAATTAGTGAGCTTTGGAGGTGGTGGTAGGTGGATCTGTTGTTTTGGCTAAGAGCTCTAAGAGCTAGGCCAGCTGTTTATCCTTGTTTACAGACCTTATGGAAGACATTAGAAGAAATGAAAACATGGATGTCAGCAAATTTTTTTAATTTAAATTACATCACAAAACAGAAGTGGGCAGCGCGGTATTACGTTGGTTAGCACTGTTACAGCGAGAAGGCCCTGGCTTCAAATCCTTAAAAAGCCTTTCTGGGAAACAAAGAATCTGAGAGTGATCGTTGACAACATTTGCTTTTTATGAGCAAAAATATTGTTGTCAAAGCTAACTTCATTCAACTTCGGTACTTGAAGACGTTTCTCTCCCTTAGAGACTTTGAAAAGGTTACAGATGCCTTCATTTCGACTCGACTTGACTATTGTAATCGTTTTTTATTCAGGTGTCAGTCTTTCTTTGTCAACTGCACCGGCTCCAAAATGCTGCTGTCCGGGTCTCGAGGGGCACGTGTGAGTAAGACCACATTCCCTTGAATCAACCTCCAGTCAGTTTTACAACAAATCTGACATTTTTTATATTGTTTGTTCTTTTTTTTTAAAAGTGGTCTATTAACTCTGCACACTCCCACTAGATCACAGAGGTCTGCTGAGCAAATGCCCCGAGGTCCAGAACCAACATCTGGAGAGTAGACCTTTGCTGTATTTGCTCCTAAATAATGGAACGCACTGCTTTTCACATCCGGACCCCTAAAGATATTTTTAAAACTCCCTGGAAAGCCCTATTTATTTTTGGCTTTCAAACCTGACATTGTTTTTATTACTCATTATTTTTAATGTGTTTTATTATTATATTATTCTTTCAGCTGTACAGAATATTAGTGAACAGCTGTCTTTTTAAAATACATAGAAAAAGACAAGTCAATAAATCAAAGTTAAACTAACTAGCTCCTGATGAAGAATCAATGTTGTCATCTCATTCTGCACAGGAACATGAATAACAGTAATTCTTTAAAATGGTGAACTATTCCTTTACCTGGAAGTTTCAGGAAGGTTGCATCATTATGGATGCCGGGCTGAGTATCAATAAAAAATAATGTAATTCTGTCTGTAGCACCAAGCAGTCAAAGAGCCTTAACACTCTCTTTAATCAAATGATAGGATGTTTAGCAGTTAACTGACTTATTCCTGGACATAAAGCCAATGCAGGTTAGTTTTAGATGACCAGGAGGAAAAATAGGTGAAATTAAGTTGAATAAATATGATTTTTTTTTTATTGTTAATTGCTGATTAAAAAAATGTAGTGAGTTGATATTATTGAAAACATGCAAACACTGCGTGAGAAAACAAAACCAGCAAATTCTTGCCATTTATGCAACCTTGGCTTATCGACCAGCTGAACAACTGTTGCAGGTACCAGCTAATGAACTGTAAAAAAAAAGGGTCAATATATTTCATACTGACAATTATTCACATGTAATGTGATCAAAATAATATTTTACATATTTCCTTTCCTTTTTAAAGTAGACTGCGTTAAAATTCATCTCATTTCTGAGCAGTTGGGCTAATTTTCTTTAAGGGCAGTTTTAACTGCATGTTGGCAGACGCGTCTACTCATTCTACTCATTGTCTTAGCAAATATATTAACTGACAAACAGCATCTATAAGAGAATTTTCTCAGAGCTCTTGTAGATAGAACTGCAGATTTGGTCATCTGTAGGGAAAATCTTCTCAAAGCTTGTTTTGGATTTATTAATGCTGTTTTCCAATTTTATTGTTTTTTCTTCAGCTTGTCATATTTGGTGTGTTTGGAAATTATGAAAAAATGAACAAATTAAATCCTGTAAGTTCTGTGCATATTAGCTTGTCATCAAAACCCACTACTTTAATAATGTATCCGTCAGTCCATCAGAAGGAGTAGGTGATTGAGACAAAATATAATTTTCTAGGGAATTCAAAATTCATCCATAAACTAAAGCAAGTAGTCAGCTAAACCCCCCTTCGTTTTCACGTTCATTCAAATTAAACCTTGCATCAGGTGTAGAGTTCCTTCCATAAGTCTGTCTGTCAGGTCCAGAGGCAGCTGCAAAGACAACTGCTTGCTCGATGGATCAGCGTCTGGCGGAGTCGGAGTCAGAGTCTGGGTGACATTGAGAAATTACCTCTGCACCGAGGAGTTTCCTGTGGTGATGGAAATCAACCGCGACAGACTGAAAAGCACCTTTATTAGTCTGCAGATCTGAGTGACGAAGGATGACAGTGGGGGGCATAATTCACACACAGATGTGGTGTATGGCACACTCACTGGCCACTTTGTTAGGTACACCTATTTAACTGCCTGTTAATGGGAATATCTAATCAGCCAATCACACAGCAGCAACTCCGTGCACTTAGGCGTGTGGACATGGCCAAGATGACCTGCTGAAGTTCAAACTGAGCAGGTGATTTAAGTGACTTTGAACGTGGCATGGTTGTTGGTGCCCGACAGGCTGCTTTGAGTATTTCAGAAACTGCTGATCTGCTGGGATTTTCCCACACAACCATCTCTAGGGTTTACAGAAAATGGGCTGAAAAAGAGAAAATATCCAGTGAGCAGCAGTTCTCTGGGAACTGATGTTAATGGAGTTCACAGGAGAAAGGTCAAATTGCTTTGAATTGATAGGAAGGCAGCAGTAACTCAAGTAACCAATCATTACGATCAAGGTATGCAGAAGAGTGTCTCTGAACACATCAAACCTCAAGCAAATGTCCTACAACAGACCACACTGGGTGTCCCTCCTGCCAGCTAAGAACATGAAGATGATACAATTGCACAGAGTCACTAAATCTGGACAACAGAAGACTGGATTCTTAAACTTGCAGTGTGTAAAATTTTCACTGCTAGATGTCATTAGATTGCAGATTGCAGTCAACTGAGTTCTGTTTTCTTACGCCCCCTAATTCAAGTGTAGCTACAGTGGCTGCCATAGGACGAACATATTTTGGTCATCAAAGAGAAATCAAAGACATTCAATTTAAACTGTAAACGTAACGGTCATAGCATGTTTCTACTACTGTTAGTGTAAAAAAAAAACATTTTTTTAAAGACTATATTTTAGCATATTCGAATAATATCAATGCTTAACAATAAATCAGGAAATAAAAAACAGATACAGTCAATTAAACATTTTATGTTTTTACCCCAGAGTCACCTCAAAAACGCTGGCCACCGTTCATTTGTACTGAGTGTACTCAGATAGCAAAAAGACTCGGACACGATCCGCCCTGGAGCTTTTCCCTGTTCTGTAGGCTGTCAGTCCTCAGCTTACCTCAGCTGTCAATGCCAGTTGAGACACATCCACCTTTATTTACTCTGGAAGAGGCTGTCAATGAGTCAGTGAAGCTCACTTCTGACCGATGACAGAGATTCTGAGGTGAGTTGTTGAGGATATCCTGAACTTTTTTGTTGGTAAGAGCTGCTGTTTTTGCCGCTGTTAGCCTCTGTTAGCCAGCATTAGTGAAACTGTCTTTGAAGTGGATGTAACTTTCATATGATGTGAGAATGAAATCAAACCGGCTCCTTAGCTGTCTAGAGATGGGAGAGTCTCATGTCTAATCAGCTGACAACAGGTAATGGTGACCATATTAGCCCCAAATACAGTTCAGGAGATGAGGCTTGAGGTTGAGAGGAAGAAGATGACAGTGACGATGTCGCTTTGTTTTTGCTTCTTTGGTAAAGGGACCCCTTCTCAGACAATACAACATAGGTATGACGCTTCATATATTGAGTCTTAAGGTGCAGCCATAAATTTAAATGTCCATACATTGCACATGAATGCATATAACTTCTCTTTTCCGTCACCTTTGGCGTACGACGTATGTGGCTGCCACATATGTAAAATGTGATTCCCACTGGAGGGAACACTGTAGGAACCTGGGGGCTTCCACAAACCGGCACCTGCTCTTATCTCTTTTTAATGGATTAATTATAAGTTTACAAGAACGTATCAATTGTTGAAAGATGTATAATACCAACCGAGCATCGTTTTAACATCACAGCCTACCTGAGTATTGTTGCTGACCATGTCCATCCCTTTATGACCACGGTGTACTCATCTTCTGATGGCTGCTTCCAGCTGAATAACGCACCATGTCACAAAACTCAAATCATCTCAAACTGGTTTCTTGAACAAGAAAATGAGTTCACTGCGCTCAAATGACCTCCACAGTCACCAGATCTCAGTCCAATAGAGCACCTTTAGGGATGTGGTGGAACAGGAGATTCACATGATGGATATGCATCCGACAGAGCTGCAGCAACTGTGTGATCAAGTCAATATGGACCAAAATCTCAGAGGAACTGTCTCCAGCACCTTGTTGAATCTGTGCCGCGAATAATTAAGTTTGGAAAGCAACAGAGGGTCCAATGCAGTACTAGCAAGGTGAACCTAATAATGTGGCCAGTGAGTGTACACGTGTATGCTTATGGCAAAAAGTAAAGGTTAACAGTGTAAACATGTGAGCTCACTGAGGTGTGACTGTGTGTCGACCATCAAAGGATGAGCCTAGCTTATCGCAAACATTACTCAGATCTTTAAAGTACCAAAACCAGCAAAACTGGAGACGGGAACATAAATATAAAACAACAAAACAACAAACAAACAAACAAACAAACAAAACAACTCATTTTGTGATTAGCTGCTGAGTGAGAGGATCACACTGAAGAGGGGGAAAAAAAGAGATGACACCTGTCCAGAGCTTAACGTGGAAAACACTTTGCAAACATAACCAATTCATTAATCATGTTCAATATTTGCTATTTTAATTTCATAAAATTCATATCGTTCACTCGCAGTTTCTTTCATCTGTGGAACAACATTAATCCAGTGTGCCAATCACACTGCAGGGAGCACAAAACCACATCAAAGCATGTCAGCCAGCCCTTTAACAAGAGCAAGCCAGCAGGCAAATCACCCCTTTAAGGAGCGAGTCCCCGAGGGATGATGCATTTCTCCCTCTCTTTCGCTCTCTCTCTGTCTCTCTCTCTTTCACACACACACACACTGACACACACACACACCCACAGACATATAAAACCTTAACAGAGAATGGCATGTAAAAATCCCCATGATTCATTTATTAACTCAGCCTATTAAATCTTAGCACACAAACAGAATAATCAATGCAACACTGTTAAAAAAAAAACAACCCACAAATGCACACTCATACATAAGTAGTGTGTTTTTGTGCATATACAAGCGATCATTCTCCCACACATCGACACACAAGAAATTAATTTTATCTTTATCACTTTACTGAACTTTGCCATTATCATCACGACAAACATCCTGAAATAACTGTCATCACTCCTCTTCCTCCCCCTCTGCCTCATCATCAGCCACAGTGCTAAATTAGAACTAGGGCCCATTCACATTCATATTTGTAAATATGAGTACGTTTTAATCAGCAATCTATAAGCAGGATTTAACTCTTGATAAGTAAAATTAATGTGTTCCAACTGCAAACACTGAACCACTTCATGATTACGTTTCAGAACAAATTTCTGGATGCAGAAATCACAGATTTTTCTGCAGTCAGTCAAATTAAAAAAGAGAAAAATCGAACACAGATGGAAGTGGGAGAATTTGGGAGATAACAACAGTGACGGCTCCCTTTCCCGAGGAAATCGTTTCAGATGAATGGACTGAATGTTCATTTAGAGGTGCAGCATTTGCTCTGTGTGCATTTATAGGAGGTGTCCATCTGACTGCACATTATCAACAAAATAATGAATTCAAATCTAACTTTGATACATCGCCACTTTGGGAAGCATGCTGTCTGAGCCAAAAGGTCGGGAAAGTGTGAATGTACGAATGACTGTGAGGAAAGCAGAGAAAATTACAATATGAGGCTTCAGCTGGTAGACACACATTGTCCACTCATACCCACACTGGTGACTGATTAAAAATTTTAACTATTATTCTATGTGTTGCCAAGCATTTCTGAGGCTTTGTGAGCACAAAAGCACTCTGTGATAGTTTTTTTTTTTTTCACTCAGTAGTATGCAAATATTTAAAAGGGAGGCGCTGGATATACGTAAGACAAAATGAGAGTAGTAGCTTTAAATATCTTTTGAAAAATAGCTGTATTAAACTACAGAACTGTGCAAAAGTCTTGAGTCACCCCTTATGTCTTCATATTTCGTTTTTAAGGAGCCAAACTTTCTCTGAATTTTTCAAAGTGGTCTTGGGCAATAATTCTCGAGGCTCGACCGATCGGAAGGTTGGTGGTTCGCTTCCTGGCTCCTCCAGTCTGCATGTTGAAGTATCACTGGGCAAGATACTGAACCCTGAGTAGCCCCTGATACATCCACTGGAGTGTGAGCTTGTGTGTGAATATTAGAAATGCTTAGGTATAGAAAAAAAAAGAAGCTTGTGTGATTGGGTGAATGAGGCTTTTAGTAAAAAGAGCTTTGAGTGCTCAGTTAGAGTACCAGTCCATTTACATTGGCTACTTTTTCAGTCCTGACCATTTTCAGAGGAATGTTTTGGGGGTTTTTTTGTTAAGTCACTTAACACTGACCTATAAATTATTCCAAAAAAAAGGCACCTATCTCAAGGGATGAACCAGTATTGTGTCTACAGGTAACAGACAACTTAAACTGTTTCTTTAGGCACTTTGTTACTAGTAGCCTGTTGCAAAAACTCAAAATTTGTTCATATTTCTTTAGTTAAATCTACAAAAAATGCCAAAGAAAACACAGTTTGACAGGCATAAAATAGTATTTTTGCACCAACAAGGTTATTCACAAAGACCTATTAGATGGAAACAATGTATCCTTAGAAAATCGGAGGAAACTACAGCAGATGAACAGTATCTGAAAGTCATGTCTTTAAGAAATAGGAAAAAAGACCCGACACGGGACTTGAGAGATCTAGCATCTGGCCCTTCAGCTGATTCATCTACTGTTCACTGAAGCGTCATTGGAAATGGTCTCAGTGGAAAGGTGGCTGTCAAGAAGCCATTCTTAAGGAAGGGAAACAGGGAGAAAAGGCAGATGTATGCCAAATTACACAAGAACTGGACTGGAAATCAGTGTCAACAGGTCTTAACAGGTTCAAAAGGTCATTGACATGAACAGAGGAGGTCGAGAGAGAGGTACAACAGTGAGTGTCTACTGCCATCTGTAAAACACAGCGGAGGCTCTGTCATGTTTGGAGCTGCATTTCACCCAGCGGTGTTGGAGATCTTGTCAAAACTGATGGTATAAGATACGGATCTTGCCTTATATACTGCATTTCCTTATATATTTGTACGTTTCAATAAATCACCGCACCCATTTCCCATATAGCTTAGCAAAGCACGGTATAAAGAAATGAATGGCGGCTCAAAACCTTTGCACTTTTTGCATTTTCTTTCATGTGCCAAATTACTTCCTGCTTACTGTCAACAAACAGGGGATGGTGTACATTACCAGGAGTCTGAATTAAGATCTCCTGCATGCATTAGGGTTAAAAGGTGTCTTTCATCTTCAACAAATTTCCCACATCATCATGATCATTATCAGACATCCATCATCCCTATCACCATCGTCATCTGAAGCACCTTGGCCACGTTCAACTCATCAACATCTTTATCTGCTCCTCCTCTGCAGTCTGAGGAGGATTCCCTGTCGGAAGCTGCGGGGCAGCATGTGTCCAGAACAGTGGATGTAAAGTGACAGAAGCTGCATGTATTTATAGGCTATCTGAGTAGAGAAATGTGCTGCTCACTGTTGAAGCTATTTATAGAGCCTTTTACTGATGCCTCTGAGTAGAGTGGAGGAAAGGAGATGGTTCTCCCGGGTATTACTTACGAGGCTCCCTCATAGCTCCCTTTACCCTCATTCCTTGCACGTCTGCTCTTCTCCCCACATCTCTACCCTCATCCTCTTAACATCCACTTGCATCGAGTCTTGTTTCTCACTTTCCATCTTCTGCCCCCTCCCTTCTTTCCTCCCCTTCCTCCCCTGCTGATCTTCTCCTCTTTACCTCCTCTTCTCCCCATTTTCCATCTTCTCGCAGAGCATCTTTGCTCATGTCCACATCCATCACCTTCACTCCCCCCACTCTCTCTGTTTACTATACCCCCACCTCTTTGCTTCTTCTTCTTCTTTTATATTTTCCAGATGTTTTCACTCATCTCTACTTGCATCAAAGAGGCACTCATACTGCTAATATGCAGAGAGCAAAGCCATTTTCAACTTCTCTCTAAATTCCTAACAGCAGGTGCTCTGACAGGAGCTCAGACTGAAGTGGTCAACTTATCCCTGTAAAATGAAATGAAATGGTGCTGCAAATTTTCTAAGCTCAAAAGGCTTGAGATGTTAGACTGTCAAACAGCAGCAATCTCATCAAATGGTTCAACCTGAAATGTGGGATACCTCTCTGAAGTTTTACTATCCTCACATCCAAAAATCTCATTTTCTGCCAATTTTATTTTTTTTATTTCTAAAACTTATTGATTCACTTAAAATCTTCATTATCTTTTTTTTTTGATCTCTCCTAATTTATTTACTTCAGTCTTATTCATTGCCTGTCCTAGTGAAAATATGCACACGTGCATGTCCTTCAAGTGTTTGCCCTGCTACCATTTGTGTGCCTGCTGAAGTGCGAACGCATGGGCAAAATAAATCTGAAATAAGTAAAAATCCACATGGAAACAAAACAGAAAACACAGAAATACACACAGTAGGCTGCAGGCCACAATACAGCATCTGAATACCGTTATTAATAACAGAGAGCAAACGAGCACGTTCAGTTCATTATTTTTGCAGAAAGAACGGCCAATCCTTGAGCTGAATGATGTAACAGGATGCAGTAGTTGATGTCAGCATGTGAGTCTTCTAGCTGTATGAGCACACAAACGCACACACACACACTTAGACACACCTCCTCCCACGTCCTTGACAGCGTGTTGTGATGCAGAGTGGCGTCTGCTTGTCAAGCTGACAGACCGGTACTGACAGCATGGTCAGAGCGCTGCAGACAAGGGAGAAAAACACTGATTTTATAACGCTCCAAACCACAACAACAAACAGCCCACAGGGCACAAGCAGTGCAGCACTCAGGACCATCAACCTTGTTATTTGGCCCTCTGATGCTGTGTCACTGATGGTTGAGCAACGCCTGCTTATGCGAGTCTCAGACTGCCAGCAAATCGTGTATTGAATATACACTAAACAGGCACAACATTAATACCACCTTTTGAATATTGGTTAGGCCACCAGAACAGCTCTGGTGAACCATGAACTTTAAAAAGACCTTTGAGGTGTCCTGTGCTATCGGGAACTATGATATAAGACGCAGGTTATTCAAGTCCTGTACGGGTGAGGAGGGGGCTTGAGGCTAGGTCAACAGAAGGTTGAACTCCTTCCAAAAATTGCAGGAGAGATTTGAGGAGCACAGCAGTGTGGCTTTAAAGAGGCCACTGCCATCAGGGAAAAAAAATAAATGCCATGAAGGGGTGTATGTGGTCTGAAAAAATGTTTATGTAGGTTGAAAAGCTTCCACATGAATGGCAGGACCCAAGGTTTTCCAGTGAATCACTGCCTAGAGCATCAAACTGCCTCTGCCAGCTTCCCTCTTTTTTTCTTTTCTTTTTTTTTTTACTACCACCTCTTTCTAGTGCCCAAACACCCCACCCACTTAATGTAAAAGGAAACATCATCAGACCAGGGCACCTTCTTTAATTGCACCACTGTTCAGGTCTGATCAGAACTTGCACAAGGATCCCTCTAAATTCTGTGTTCTGACACGTCTCTTTAAAATAAAAAAAGAGAGAGAAAATATGTCTTAATTTGATAGAACAGTAAAAAGCAGAGCGGAAAGTAGGAAGAGAGAGAGGGGGTGAATGTCACGCACCAAATGACCTGGGGAGAACCCAGGCTGCTGCAGCAAGGACTTTAACTTTCAGGACATGGCGTGCATGCTGCACCAACTACAGGGATGCCCCTCTGACACCCTTCTATCAGCAATTTGTGAGCCCATGACCCTGTCACTGGCTCACTGGCTGTCCTATGTTGGACCACTTCTGCAGATACTAACCAGTGCATACAGGGAACAGCCCTCAAAGACCTGATATTTTGGAGGGCCTCTAACCTTACTCCTCAACCATTTTTCCTGCTTCCAAGCACCGGCTTCAGGAGGTCACAGTTCATCAGCCTACGCCGTGACAGCTGCCACTGAAATGAGATAGTCAATGTTATTCATTTCACCTGTCCCCGATTTTAATGTTGTGGCTGATCAGTGTATGTGAAACAGCATAAGTAGTACAAAGTGCTCACCATTAAAATAAATTTGGGGAATCCCTGTAATATTACAACTGCATTTTAATGACATTTAAATAATCAGCATATGATTCAAAGCTGCTGTGCAGGAGGTCTGTGAGTTGGAATTTCTATAATCTTCATTAAACTGTATCAGCTTTGTTAAGTGATAGGCAGTTAATTATGGGGATATCATTAGTGCTCACACATCACGCAGAATGAGCGTCTTTCCATTCTCATAAAGGGCTGGAAGGGGACTATAATTGCAACGTGGTGACAAAACCACCAAAACAGACACGTGCTGCCCTTCAGCCTCAATAGGGCAGAAGTGTTGAAGCTTAGCCAGTCCACACCACCTCTGTCGTCACCCTGTCAGTCTGCCTTCACTGCACTATTACACAGCCAACAGTCTGAGAAAGGCAGAAGAAAGGAGAGGCAGAGGGAAGGAGAAGGAGAAGGAGAGGCCGCCTGGAGTTACAATTGAAAGGGAGAGAAAATGTGATGAAGTGAGGTGGTGACCAAAAGAAATCAAAGAGGCGGGGGTGGGGGGGTGAGGGAGCAGGGGGAACATGAGAGAGAGTGAAAGCAAAAGATGAAGACGACAGGAAAGAGAGGAGAGGGGAAAACAGAGTGAGAGAGAGAGAGAGAGAGAGAGAGAGGCTCAGGAACTGTGCAGCTGTGGGACCGTATTAAACAATCACTTCTGTGTCAGCAGCTCAACACACCGGCAGAGGACATCTAGTATAGTAGAAGCAGCCAGTACAAAACAACCATCCCTGACGTCAAACCTAGCTCTGTTTTCTCATGCATCTGTATCAGAATGTGCAATATGAATTGCGTTATGAACAGAGGACAA
Organism: Cichlasoma orientale; assembly: GCA_034780415.1. Lineage (NCBI taxonomy): Eukaryota > Metazoa > Chordata > Actinopteri > Cichliformes > Cichlidae > Cichlasoma > Cichlasoma orientale. Next base: position 823,943 of record JAVDPK010002050.1, read on the forward strand.
CAAAACATGTCAGACGAGTGCAAAACCCCATCAACAAGCATGCATTCAAAGCGAACTGATCCACACGCTGCATGCAGTCTGCAGACTCAACCATCAGACCTGATTCATGAGCTGCTGCCTATATTGACACAGGGAAATCCTGCTGGGCCCTGCATCCCCACAATATTAATCACACAATGACATTGTCTGCCCAACAGGCAAAAGGCACACGCGCCGATAAAAAAAACACCTCGCATTCACATGGAACCCACAGACATGAAACGTCTCGTTTCGTCTAATTTGTCACACACAGATACAGAAACTTCAAGAGAGAAAGATGTAAATATATATTTATTTATTTTTTTATATTGGTGTATGTTGTGCATGTCTAGCATGTGCTGAAGGGGGTAGGGCATCACCACAACGCAAGCCTCAAGACAAGAGGGTGGTTGCCGTGGAAACCTCAGGCTGAGAGCTCGGCAGCCGGACGACTGAGGGAAAAGAAGGAGCGATAGACGGTGAGAGACAGAGAGAATGAAAGAGCGTGTGTGTGTGTGTGTGTGTGTGTGTGCGTGCGTGTGTGTGTGTGTGTGCACGCACATGCGTGTGCGCTCGCGCGTGTGTTCACATGTGTAAAATACGAGGGTAACATCTCGAGGGCAAGCGGAGGAAACTAAAGGAGAGAAAGAGAAGGTGTATTAGCTGGTGAAGGAGGGTTGACAATGATATCCAAGAAAGAAATGGAGAATGAAAGAGACAATTACAGACACACGGTGAGGCAGCAGAGAGGATGAGATCAAAGAGGAATAAAAAATGAAAAGAAAAAAAAAAGAGGAGTGAAGCAGTGATAGAGGCCAGAGGGCGGAAGAGAGGAGCGATAAAGGGTGATGTGGACTCACAGGGAACAGTGCGGAGGTAGAGGTTGTCTCTGATGATTTGCTGGTGGTCGTGGTCCACTGAGCCCTTGGAAAAGCGCAGGTTGAGGTAGTGCCGCAAATCCTTGTCAACCACCCCCCCTAAAAACACAAACAGAGCAAGAGAGAGGTTAGAGCTTGATGACAGCACACACACAAACTGTCAAGGGACATTTTGTTCTTGATTTTTTTAAATTGGCTCTATATGAATCGTGATTCAAGTGATACTATTTAAAAAAAAATGCCAAAAGGATTTCCACTGCAGTGAAAGCACCATTTATTAAAACCACAGAACTTTATAACTGTTAGCGAAAACTCAAAGTTTAAAGGACACAAAACATCAATGCATGAATTCCAGTTATTTCAGAGGTTCTTCATCTTCAGTTTGAGTATTTTGAATATTTTCAACAAAAAGCTGAAGTAAGCCGATACAGAATGCACAGACTGTCACAACTGTTAACAAAGAGAAACACTGAAGAATATCTGAACTTCCTTGAGGAGCAATAAAAGGGAGAACTGCATGTTAAAGGGGGGAAACAAAACACAATTTTGTAGTGTCATGAGGAAAAATGGCTTGCAATAATTTTCACAACAAAGCAAAACAGCAAAGGCCGCTACAGTAATTGTGTAAACCAGTGATCCCCTTGGGACCAAATGTGCGTTGTCAGCAGGTTGGGTGACAAAGGCTACAGAGGACAGAAGCTCAAACCTCCTCATTTCTGCCTCTCTGTCTCTGTTGATTATGTGCTCTTTGAGCTTTCTTCCTTGTCATTATGTCCATAAACTGAAACAAAGAAAAATGAATGACAAACACAAATAAAAGGCAAAGAGCAGGCCATATCTATGTGGTGTATGTTAATGTCCATGAATAGCTTCTCCTCCCTTCATTTGAAACCAAAGAAGCCCAGGAGGATGAGAGGAGGGGAACTTATTTTCCACGCAACATTCGATATGCAAAACCATCACATCCGACAGCGGGAGGGATGAGGTTACATGCCATGCATTTACAAATGACATAAATGCCTCCCAACTCACACATACTCTCGTGACCTCCTGCCAAACGGAGTTGACAACGTTCAGCCTACCAGTTAAGATTTAGGCAGTGTCTACCTTTCAAGGATCATAGGAAACTCTTTATATTGGAGCCATGTATACATGTCGCTGACACAGGTGACACTGTATTTCTCAAATTATAAATCCTTTTAATCTAACATCTTATGTAAACTGACACCATTTTAGCAAGGCCATGAAGCAAGGCTATGAATTGCTTCACAAACAGCAAAGAGCGAGAGGAGAGGAGAGAAGAGGAGAGGAGAGGAAAGGAAGGGAGAAGAGGAGGGGAGAAGAGGAGAGCAGAGCAGAGGAAAACAAAGGAATAAATGGAAGACAGGATGAAATCTTGATTGACATTACTACTGGACAGTGATTGCTTCCAGATGGGTTTACCATGATGTCATGCAGCTATGCATTTATACGTAGGCCATATCTTTATCATGCACAGACACCAACACACATATATCTGTACATGCACACCAATACATGCTCAAAGAGAGAAAGACATTCAAGAGAAAGAGCTGTGCAATCCAGGCACTTCATCAGTACCTGGCCCAGATGTTGATATAAGCAGTCCTTTCTCTACAGGTATATATCCACAGACAGCCTGTCCTCCCAGGCGTCCTCTAGCCTTGCAACCATCCACCGCACATCTTCTGCTGCCTTGGTGAAACCATACTCTCTCGCCTCCTGCCTCTGCTTCTCCACTGCTGCTCCAGCACACAGCAACCAGCTGCAGCCAATTTTAATCCCAGGGAAGAAGACGAGGACAGGGGGGATGGGAGATGTAAAATGACACGGATAGATGGCGAGAGACGACGACCGTCGGGAGAAAAAAGAGGAGAAGATGTGCCAGTGTGAAGCCGGGCTCCACAAAACCTACCAGCAGATTGGCCGGATGACTTCCACAGTCCTGCAGCAGCCCCTATCTGCTACTGCTGTTACTGCATTGGTGTGTGTGTGTGTGTGTGTGCAAGAGACTGAGCGAGACAGTGAGTGGTAGTAGCAAATACATGTTTATGCATGTGAAAGCATTCGTAGATGTGTGTCAGTATTTTTGCCTGTGTGTGAGCGCACCCAGATGCTCCCTGACGTTCCTCAAATACTTTGCATCTCCTGTCCACCAGATGCTCTCCCTGTTTGACCTTGTGTTAAAGGTGCAGACTAGAGAGAAATACTGTGAAACACAGCAGCAGCAGCAGCATATGCCACACTGAGGTTACACTCACTCATCCGCACATGGAGGGCTGATGAGCTCACAGCTGCAGTAGATGCCTTGAGCGCCGTCTTGAGCAAGGTTTGGTCAAAACACAAGACATAAACAAACACCAACACAGAAACACACGCTCGTGATATGAGAACTGAGCTTGAGGCACAGCTGACTGTGGAGGAGGGGTATATTTGAAGAAGCTTTATTGGTGTGACTGTTCCAACAGAACAAATTTACCAGGCTCAGAGTTAAACTTGATGCTGTAAACATCACAGTCAACTTGTTTGATCGCCTGGCTGCTTCAACAAAGCAGAAAATGATTCTGGGAAAGGCATTTTTTATAGATTTCCAAAAAAGAGAGGATGGGGGGGGGGGGAGGACG
>JAVDPK010002050.1:832252-893132 GCA_034780415.1 Cichlasoma orientale
CAGGTGATTGAGCTCTTTCCAATCTTTTGCTCCACATCCTGCTGAGGAGACAACCAGGTGAAGGTGAGTACCTCTAATATTTACAACACCAATGAAAATTGTGAAAAAGAAAGATAATTGTGAACAGTTCTGACTAAGGTTTTGTTTTATACAGGTAGGATGGCCAGTCCCCCTCTATTTCTTCACCTTCTACTGTCACTTTAACACAAAACAACCTAAAATAAATTCAATAAACAATACTCAAACAATAAATGTGTGTTCTTTTGAATATGTCACTTATTTAAAACAACCATTACACAATCCCTGTGGGCAAAAGGTAATGGAACCCCTGGTCTCCATTACAGCCAGACAGTAAAAATGTTTTTTATTCACACTTTGGTATGCACAACACAAATTGCTGAGTACCACTTTTGTTTACATGGCATGGCTAATGTGTTGCGTGGTTTGTATGAATATGAGAAGAGAAGAGTGCATATTGATGCAGACACCAATGGGAGCCATTTTGTTTGATTTTGGAAGGCAATAATTAGGCCTGACATGCTCACTTTCCTGGGAGGCTGAGAGAAGAGGGAAGCACAGTCCTGCCACATTGATTCTCTGAGCTTCTCTCCTCACAAAGTTTAACTGCTGAACTCTTAAGTGCAAACAACCCTGCAGTCATGCTTCAGGAGCTTACACCTGCATGCACACTGAGACTCTTACTGTATATCCACACACATGCACCCACACAAATGCAAGGTGACATGTTTATATTTAAATGCAAATGCAAGCACATAAAATTCTCATCTTCCTAAGGATACGCCACAAACATCTATCCAACTCCTACTGGCAAAGATACACACACTACTACACTCAGTAATATGGGTAAGATCTGCAGTGATGATCAGGGGCGGTTGAGGAGAGCTGAGGTGAAGTGGTGCTGCTGTACCAGAGAGGTTGTCATGGAGAACGAAACCCAGAGAGAGACTTGATGATCGATAGCGCTCCCTTATTCTCACAAGAGGTCACGCGGGTTACAGAGGAGTACAAAACTGCAGGGCATGAGGCACTGCATATTCAGTTGCACCTCTGAAACATGCACACTCAAACATGCATAAACAAAAAGAGGAAAAACATATGTGGCTGTTTCCTCATCCAATTCCGACCAAGCTGCTGAGCACCACAGCTTGTGCCAGCGTTACCCATTCACAGGAGTATTGTAAGAAAAACCCAGCAAGTTCACTGGACCCCTTTTTCTTTTGTTTCCAAGGTCCCAGACTTTCTAATGATTTTTTAAACAGTAGTCTTGAGCAATAGTTTGCTAGTCTATCTAAAAGTCTTTGAAGGTTTTTCTTTGAACATTGGCTGCTTTTTCATTTTCAGTCCAGTCCTTGTACCTGACCTTTTTTAAAGGGCTTTTTTTCCCCTAATTATGAAGTGCAGCTCTTTTTTTTCTGTTAAGTCACTTAACACTGACCTATGAATCATCCATCCATCCACAGTGTGCAGTGTGGTCTTAAAAAATTTAAGAAAACTTAAAAGTGGAGGACAAAAATAGTGTCAGGCCTAAAGTCACTGTTATACCTCTCAGGAGAGAGGTATAACAGTGAGTGTCTACAGCCATATGTAAAACCTGCTTGAGGCTCTGTCATGGATTGGGGCTGCATTTCAACCAGTGATGTTGGGGATCTTGTCAAAATTGATGGAATTATCAACCCAGAAAAGTACCATCAGCTATTGAGCCACCATGCAATGCCATCTGGAAAGCATTTGATTCACAAAAGCTTCATCTTCAGGATGACTTTAGGCTAAGGATCATGGCCTCAGACTTAGAGATGTTGATTCTCATTCCTGCTGCTTCACACTCAGCTGCAAACACTCCAGTGTGAGCTGAAGGTCACCACTTGATGAATACAACAGGACTACATCATCCGTGAACAGCAGAGATGAGATTCTGAGGCCACCAAGGCGGAAGCCTTCCGCTACTTGGTTACCCCTAGAAATTCTGTCCATAAAAATTATGAACAGAATTGGTGACAAATAGCAGCCCTGGTGGAGTCCAACACCCACTGAAAAAGAGACCAACTTATTGCTGGCAATATGGATAAAGCTCTTGCAAAGGTTGTACAGGGACCAAATGGCTAATAGCAATGGGCCAGACACCCTATCCTCCCAAACCACCCTCCATAGGATACCCTGAGGGATGCGGTCAAATGCCTTCTCCAAGTCCGCATTACACATGTGGACTGGATGGGCAAACTCATCCAGTCCACGTACCCTCAAATAACCTCAAGAGGATTAAGAGTGTTCTGCAACCAGGATGAAAACCACATTGTTCCTCCTGCATCCAAGGTTTGACTAACAGACAAACTTTCCTTTCCAGCACCTTGCCATAGACCTTCCCAGGAAGGCTGAGGAGTGTGATCCCCCGATAGTTGGAGCACACCCTCCAGTCTCCCTTCTTAAAGTTGGGAACAAACACCCCAGTCCAGAGACATCACCCCAGATCTTCACACAGCGCTGCAGAGGCGTGTCATCTAAGACAGCCCTACAACATCCAGGGCCTTCAGGAATTCAGGGAGAATATCATCCACCCCAGGGGCCCTGCCACCAAAAAGTTGCTTAACTACCTCAGTGATCACACGCCCAGTGAGGGGTGAGTCATCCCACTTATCCCCAGACTCTGCTTCCGCTAGAGAAGGCGTGTCAGTGGGATTAAGGAGGTTTTCGAAGTATTCCTCCCACCACCCGACTATATCCTTAGTTGAAGTCCACAGTGTCCCTCACACACTATACTCTGTGTGAGTAGAGCACTGCTTTCCCCTCCGGAGTCCTCTGACAGCTTGCCAGCATCACTTCGAGTTAGTTTGAAAGTCCTTTCCCATGACCTCACCGAACTCCTCCCACCCCTGAGTTTTTGCTTCAGTCACCACCCAAGCTGCGTTCCGCTTGGCCTGCCGGTACCCGTCAGCTACCTCCAAAGTCCCACAGGCTAGCCAAACTAGATAGGACTCCATCCTCAGCTTGATGGCTCCCTTCACCTCCAGTGTCCACCATCTGGTTCGGGAATTACCACCACACCAGACACCAACCACCAAAAGCGACCTGCAACCTAGGGTGTCCTGGGGCCACGTGCACTTATGGACAGCCTTATGTTCGAACATGGTGTTTCTCATGGAAAAACTGTGGTTTGCACTTTTGATCTTCACACAGGCTGAAAGCTTCCAAAGCTTGGTTAAATTTTACTAGAGACTATAAATGGAAACTGGAAAGCGTCTAGAACCAAAAGTCTCATCCTTTGCCTACAGATTCTAAATATTAATGTGCAGGTATCCATTTTTAGAGATCAGAAGTCAAACAATATATTATTTGGTGTAGAAGTGGGTTGACAAAGACAGGCCCTGCAGTGAAAAGGATTAAGAAGAAAGACAGCACTGCAAAGTTCACCACATTTAGACACTTGCATTACAAACTGCAATCATCAAGTCAAGCTTTGCTTAGAGACAAAAATCATTTTCCCACAAAAGTAAAGTAAGTAAATATAAGGTATGCACCTTTGACCAGACATAAGAACTGATATTATCAATTTTCAAAATTGAATAGATAACACCAGAAACAATGTGAATAGGCCAAATTCTTCTTTTAAACATCTGTGTCACTTTAGGATTTTACAATCAGTTTATCCCTAACACTGATTATCACTATGCACTTTTCCTAAAAGTCAACATACTTTTTAATATAATGAAAGAGGTAAATGTGGGGTTAAACTGACGTCGAGCTTTATTAACATATTATTGGACTTTTCAAAGCCAGTAATAACAACACAAACTGCTACAGTGCATTATTTGCACCTGTGATTTTCAAAATGGCCTAAACTTTGACATTTTAATATCAGCTACTGCGTTCACTTAGCACCCACAGCATGTTGTTTAAATAAAAGTTATTTAAACGTACCTTGCTGTCACTTCAGACTGCAGGAACAGATACAGCACTTATTTTGACACCGTCAATTTCCGTTTCTCATGTTTGCCTTTCAGAATAAACCAATGAATATACATAAAAAGCTTAGAATGACAAACTCTACACTCTTTGAACATAAAAATCAAGCAATTATAAGGTATAGTAATCGACTACAAATATTAATTTATTGCAATACACATACTCTTTATTATTTATATTCTGCATTGGCAACATTTACCTTACATCCATTGCACTGAGAATGAAACATTTGAAAAAATGTTCATGATGAGTAAAGTCAAATTTTTATTTTACTGACTCTTTAAAGAAAATACAGTATCTTTTTTCTTCCCCTCTTCCCTTTCATTTATATTATTCTGTTTTTCTAACTCCTTTTTTCTTCTTGTCACATCTGACATTTTACTTTCACAGTTTCTTCCTCTTTGTCTCTTCATCCACATCTCCTGTGCTCCAGTTTAAGGCTACTCAGATCTGACCCAGTCCACTTGTTTAACAGTCCCAATTAGGCACAGGAAGGCCTGTGTGTGTGTGTGTGTGTGTGTGTGTGTGTGTGTGTGTGTGTGTGTGTGTGTGTGTGTGTGTGTGTGTATTATACTGGATACTGTATGCACTTATAGTTGCCACATGTGGGTGTATTGTAAAGGCCATTTAGCTGCAGATAAAGCATCAGTTTCCAGTACTCCTAATGGCGTTATTACAGCAGGCTGCAGGGCCCATTATTAATAGTAAATGACAGAGCCTCTCTCCTAAAGGTCTTAATATTGATCCCCCCCCCCATCCTCAGACTAGTCTTAATGATGATGTTCCTCCCTGTCTTTCTCTACAGTGCCGTAATCAAGGCCAGACACAACCTCTGAGTCACTGTAAAGAGAAACAAGCTCACACTACAAATGAGATTTCAAGACTAAAAGAGGGAGGCTAAAGGAATTGCCGGTCCTAATTCCTTCTGTGCCCATGCTCAGTTACACCTCACTGTTAGCGGCTAGTTCAAACAGCCTCTCCACTCTGCATTGTGCTGAAAATAATGAATGAAAGCTTGTTTATCTATTTGTGCTGGCATTTATTATCTGTATAGGAACAGTTCTCAGCACTTAAAAGGTGAAGCAAACCCACTTGTAGCTCTTTTGGTGGACATATCTATATTAATAAAAAATATATACTCACAGTTCTGTGCTTGGGAAGCCTGAGACAATACATCTCCACAGATACATGGCTATCAAACTGTGGTAATTACGCCAAATGGAATTGCATGCTATAAAAACTGTTACAGTTATCCTGCCTTCCTTCTCCCGTCACTCCTGACTGCATTCAAGCAGCGCTCCAAAGACTCCATCAGAAACAAGCAGCATGCCTGTTAATGAAAAGTAAAGCAACAAACCAATTAAGAGGCAAAAACAGGGTAAAATGTGCATGGCTCAAACACTTCATCCTCTGTTTCACAGATGTGGGAAGTTGAGTAACAGTAATGGGGAGAAAACATAGAGAGTGAGATATGAAGAAGCCCCAGAGGCAATGGAGAGTAATAAGAAACTCATCAGTTTGGGGGCGCAGCAGTCCATTCCCTGAGGGGTTAAAACCAGCATGGGTGTGTTCCCTGTCAATACAGAAAATTAATAATTGCGACTGTGGCTGAGAGAAGGCCACCTTCTGAGCATCATAATGATTCTGCTCTCCAATGCATCACTTGGCTGCTATGGTCTGATAGTCTAATAAAGCCTGTCTGTAGTGATTAAGGGGCCCTTCATGCTGCTAAATCCAAACTAAAATGAATTGAATTCAGCTCCACTGTACTGACCTGATTGCTCCTTTCTTTTCTCCATTACAGCTTGCTAGGATGAACTATATGAACAAGAATGTAATACACACCCTGCTCATAAAGTCTGCGAGAAGTGGCCATAACTCTCACCCAAACAAGTCAGGTGGAAAATACTTTTAAGCTCCTCACGAAGCAGGCATGCTTCTCTGACTCATCATCACAGTGATTACCATTTTGTTAGGATCATCACCAAATTATTGTCAGTAAAAGCCAAAACATTTTATTAAATCACATGATATGAGCAGTAAACAGCTAATCATAATACACTTAATATCTGGATCTGACCAGGCTACACTGCACATACGTCAAACTAACGTTAAAGGACAGAAACATATCTTCCCTTCTGATTGATTAAACCTTTATAAACACCCTGTACTAATGCTCTTAATAATCACAGCATCTTTGCCCGTCTTTTCCATAAACACAATTATAAGATCCAAAATTAGAAAACAATAAAGGACACAACAAAGTAAAGGACTGACAGGTTGAGTCATCCAAGGTTTTTTTTTGCAAAGGTTTGAGATGTTCTCAAAGATCTTAGTTTCAGCCCTGTCACAACAGAAAACTTTTTCATCGGAGTACGTCTCTGCTTCAGTGAATACAGTGTGAACCATTTTCCTTGAAAATTCCCCACAGAGAGAGACAGATGTCTGTCCCCACTGTGTTTTGTGGCTCATTCGGGATAACCAAAAGAACGTCTCTTCTGGGAGGACAAGTTTCCCTGCATGCGTTATAAGAGGTTTGTGTTCAGTGGAGTTTGTCAGTCCATCAGATATCAGAAAAAAAGAATCAAAACTGGACAGGCAACTGAAGAATCTGTAAAATGTCTGTGCGGACCCACGCCATGTTATTAAAGTTGCAGCCCCTGGCTGAGCGTGCAACCCATGCTTCAACTGCACCGAGGGCCTGCATGTCATTCCCCTCATTCTTTCCACACCCTGTCTACTCGACACTGTCCTCTCTGATTGTTGCAAAATGGCGCAGTAACCTTTGCAGAAAACTTCTGTGGTGTAAAGAAAGGTGATATTCACCTCCATTATTTAAGGATTCTAGCCTGATACGTTAGAATTGAATATTTAAGTTCATAATTTGCCCCTCAGACATTCATGTTTAACCCTCAACTCAGAGAAAACTGTTTTCAAAATCCATCCATCCATTTCTGCTTTTCCAACTCAGGCTTGCAGGGGGCTCAAGCCTATCCCAGCTATCATAGGAAGAAAGGTGGGGTACACCCTGGACATGTTGCTAGTCTCTCTGACACAGAGAGAGACAGACAGCCATTCACATCAGTTTAGAATCACCAGTTAACCTTACAAACACCTACGTGCTTTGAACAATCTAACATCATTTAGATGTTTGACCCCTCAGCTCAGAGAAGGATGTATCTTTATAAACTAGAAGACTGTTTTCAAAATCATTGACTGAAAATGGCTCTGAGCTCAAATGCAAGTTTAAGGATTTATGACATCACTACAGGGGTTGGAAACCAAATCCTGGTTCGATCACAGGCAACTTAACACCAGCATGGAAAGGTTAAGTGTGCGCGGCACAAAGACTCAATTTTTTCTGATCACACAAATGTACTTTTTAATAAAAACAAAAACCCTGAATATTCTTCACAAAAAATATTTCCTCTTCAAGTGGGAAACGTGTGTGTCTGCATGAAGAACGTGATTTTGGTCTCGTTTACAACTTAAAAGACACAACTTACAGTTCTAGCCATCTTTGATGCTCTCGTTATTAAATTAATCAGTAACTGGCTGGTCATTATACACATAAACTTGTTCATTTATCTCAAACAGCAGAGTTGGTTTAGCACAACTGATGTATGCACTGAACTCATAGTTCAGTCTGCTACTATTAAACTTTCCCATAAAGTGAACTAAAGGACCTAGACTTCCTGTGAGCGCTCCTTTGGAAACTGATTAGACAGCTACTGTCCTCTACTGGTAGGAAGCATTAGCTACAGTTATGAAATGATCCTGAATATAAATGAAGAGCTTTAACACGTCAGCTGAGATTTCTTCCAATAAAAGCTGCCTGCTGCTGCAATGAGCATGATTGAGTCAGCAGTGGAATTTAAATTCATATTTAAGCAGAGCACCCTTACACAAAGTGATGCTTTCCCCCTTAATTTATTGTATAGAGGTATGGCATGTGCATAAACTGATGCTGAGCAGACAAATTAGAGGTTTTTGAAACAGCTGAAGCGTGGTTATGAAAAACAGGCTCTAACGCATATACATATATTATATCCAGTGCTTACAGTGCATGAAACACTGTATATAACTCATATACACAGTACTGTGTATATGAGTTGGCTCCACTTCAAGCTACTCAGAAATGAAAGTGAGCCTCTTTAGAAAGTCAGAAAATCATACACCATTGTTGGTAGCCATCCACCAGTTTCAGTGCAGCAGCTGGAGCAACTCCGGACGCCAGCTTTTATAATCCTTCTCATTCAGATCTGAAGCCCACAGTGAAGCTATCAGATTATTGCTGCTGGCTAATACACACTGTGTCAATGAATGAAAACCGTGCGCTGCCTTCTGTGCCGCCATGCCTGACTGAAAAAGATATGATTCAGTGAAAGTAGGAGGGATGCCATTGTTTCACAGACCTGACTCCCTGAGAAAGTTTTCTAAATACAGCAGATATCATTTTCAAAGCAGACCCACTGACTTATAAAACACACAGAGACGTACTGTACGCACAAAGCCGCACGAACTGAACAACTCTAAATACATGCGGCAGCTGTGATGAGCTGACTGCCTCCACCTCTGAAGGTGAGAGGTGGTGGTGTCTCTCAGCTGTACAGTTGCCTCATTAAACCCTTCGACCTGCTGACTGAGACAGTGGGAGAAAAAGGGTGAAGTGACAGGGGTTGCATGCGAATGTCAGTAGGAGAGAGTAGTGATTATTAGTAAATTTAAACATAAATACTTGAGGGCTTCCATTTTATGCCATTTTATATTTCCAACTGTGTGCTTTTTAAACTACAAAAATTTCTAAAATTTCATATGCAAATCATATGCGTTTGATAATAATGAATAATATAATTCAAATTAGTGGTTACCAATAGGGGATGTGCCACGCATATCCAAGGGCTCCGCAAAACTCATTTGCCATAAATTATAAAATTGTGCTGCAATTGCTTTGTTGCTTTGTTTTTACGCCAACAAAGCAAGCATATTGTTTCCTTTACTCCCCCCCGTGTTATCGCCACATGTGTCTGAAGCCTTTAGATTGGCCCGTTTTAGAATACAAACATCTCAGAGTGTCGATGGTTGCGAACAGAAGATTAATCGGTGTTGGAGAATTTTCTTCTCGGGAAAAACGTCTGAGAACATCAGCATTAAACAACCTGACAGTATAGTAAAAAATGATGAGTACTATTAATCATATCAGATATCTCAATATAGTGTACAGTTCGTGCGCAAAAGTCTCGAGCCACCCCTCATTTCTTTACATTTTGCTCAGAAACATTGACATGTTTGTACAATACTACAGAAAGTCAATATTTGGTGTGACCACCTTTATTCTTTAACACAGCCTGAACTCTCTTTGGCAGCTTTCTTGTCATTTCTTTAAATATTCTTCAGGAATAGTTCTCCGGGCTTTTTGAGGGGCATTCAAAGTTCTTCTTTGCCTTTTGTTCCGTTCTCTGTCCAGATGATCCCAAACTGCTTCAATAATGGTGATTCTGGGCTCTGGGGAGGCCAGTCCATGACTGATAGTGTTCCCTTGTATGATTTTCTATCCAAGTTTGCTTTTACTGCATTGGCAGTGTGTTTGGGATCATTGTCATACTGAAAAATGAAGCTGTTGCCCACCATATGCTTTCCACATGATATTTTGACAGGATCCCCATCAACACTGGCTGAAATGTAGCCCCAAACCAAGACAGAGCCCCCACTATGTTTTACAGATAGACACTCACTGCTGCACCGCTCTCCTGACATCCTCCATATATATTGATGACAACTTGAATTAAAGCACATTTTGATTCATTACTCCATTTGACCTGTTGCCACTGATTTTCAGTCCAGTTCTTATGTAATTTGGCATACCTCAGCCTTTTCTGCCTGTTTTCCTTTCTTAAGAATGTCTTCTTGACAGCCACCCTTCCACTGAGACCATTTCTGATGAGGCTTCAGTGAACAGTAGATGAATCAACTGACGGGCCAGATGCAGCTTTCAGGTTCTGTGTCAGGCCTTTGCTGGATTTTTCTCCTGCTTCCTAAGGACACGATTGTTCTGCGAGAGACTATTTTTAACCTCCACTTTTAAGTTTTCCCAATTTTTTTAAGAACACACTGCACACTATGCCAATATATCAGTGTTCGATGGCTTAACAAACAAAAAGAAAATCATGTGAAAATGGTGAAAAAGCAGCCAATGTCCAAAGAAAAACCCTAAAAGACCTGAACTATCGCTCAAGATCATTTTAAAAAGTCTGGATCCTTGGAAGCAAAATGTAAGGAAATGAGGGATGACTCAAGACTTTTGCACAGTATTGTACATGCAATCAAAGGGCCATTTTCTTGCATTATTTTTTATATTTAAAGTAGGTTTTGTATCCGAATATAGTTGCAATTAGGACTTTTCCTTGTGACGGAGTATTTTGCAGCGTGTTACTGATTCAGTAAAAGATAAAAATAAATAATTTCACACAGCACAACGATTTTCTCTTACAAAGCAGAAGCGCCGCAGCTTGATCACATTACCTTCACTGCAGTTGTCACAAGATGAAAAAGCACCACAAGGTGGCCAGGGGTGTATGTAAAATACAAATACCCATAATTAAGAATTGTTTATACATGCGTGATTTGTAAACCTATTTTTTCAGAGTTCAGGGCAAACTGCATGATGAACATCATGAAAAGAAATAGGTCATATAAACAAAATAAACAAAGAAAACAGCCGGCAGTGCAAAAGTGCCACCAAAGACAGCCATGATTTGGGCTCCGTCTTTGTGTTTTTACCATTCTTGTGTCCATGTTATTTCACCAAAAGAGATGATTCACTGCTGAAATCTTGCACACAAAGACAAGTTCCTATTGTTCCCATAATTAATATGTGCATGCATACATTTTACATACTCGCAATTAGTTTCTTTCTCAGCATATTTCACACAAACCTCTCTTTCTCAGCACACACACACACACACACACACACACACACACACACACACACACACACACACACACACATCATTAATAATCATAAGAATTTGGTGTTTATCTCAGCCAGTATGAAATACAGCCTCACACTGCATCATATGGTCACATTGATCCATCACTAAAAGCTCTGTGCTGTTACAGATTCTGGAAAAAATTTAACAGCTGGCATCTTAACCAGTCACGTCCTAACATTAGAAGAACTGAACGGTGCACGAATGTCGTCGCGGTGCTTAAAAACTCTGATCACATCATGACTAGAATGACATTTAGGGAAAATGATTGACAAAAACCTCCTTTCAGCCACGTCCTCCACACAAAGACACCGCTTCTATCTGCACCTCACAAACACATGCTGCAGCGCAGTCCCAGATTGTCCCGTGCAGCGTGTCCAGGGTGAGGAGAATTACATTGACCTAATTCACTTAACTGGACCAGTTAGATTTTTGGTCATTGGCTGGCTAAGCTCGAGTTTGATCCTCTGAATTGAGCTCCAGCAGCTTCTAGCCTCAATAAAATCATCCTCCGCCTCTGACAGAACTCATCTCTTGGTGAGTTATTAATACCAACGGAGCAGACAGGATGTTATGCACTGATTCTTCAAGCTTCTCATCAACAAAGCGACATGAGAGCAGAAGAAGGTCGCCTTCTCTCCCTCTGCTCCATCTGTCCCTCCATACTGTACCCACATTAAGAGGACTGGCAGCACTTGGACAGCCAAGTCAGAAAACTTGACAACATCAGACAATGCCTGAAAGTGTAGATTCAAGAGACATTAAAAGCCAGCTGAACACCCATTTAGCCGCTTCGTGCTGCAGCATGAGTGCGGCTGTATTTTGTTTGATGCACGCAGTTTTAAAATGGCCTTGCTTGGACAGTAGCTTTGAGATTTGTGCTTTGTGACCATCGACGCCTCCAAACAGTGATTATTCAGTCTGAGCTTAGCAACCATAACCGTGCTTGGAAAGCCTGTCAAGCTTTCAAATTTCTCCTACATGTTGTGTTTGGATGAATCTCCTTCAAAGTCTTTAAAAAAATCAGCAAGACAACTGAAAAGACTAATGAAAATATTAAAATGTGTTTTTTCTGCTCTAAAATAAACTGGAAAGATTAGCATGCTTAACTAGCTCAGTACATACAGCAGTAACCTTCCAAAGAAAGCAAGCTTAACAGTCTGCCGCACTGGTTTGTGGAGAAATGGTTAAGACTACAAAACTAAACTAAACTAAACTGTGATAAAAGACTTTAGGAGGATAATAACTTTATTTATCTAGGGAAAGTCTGTATTCCAGTACTCCCAGCAAAATATGGGCTTAAAAAAACATATAAAAAAATAAAATAAAAATCAGTGAAAACCAAAAAGCCTATTTCAGTTTACCTTTGTGTTCAATTGAAGATGCGCCGCTTAATGAATTAATAGCAAAATCAAGTGAGCGCCCATTCTTGATGTAAACTGCAGATATTAAACAGTCAACTTCACAAAGAAGATGATCAAACTTATACAATCAATATGATGGACAGATGCTTTTATTGCTGCCTGCTCAATCCTAGTTAACAGTTTCATTAGTAAAAAAGCTCGCTGGCCTTCCCCCTATATGCTGTGGGCGAGTGCTGCTGCTACACAGTGTGATGGAGGCTGACTGTGCTCCACTTAGATGTTAAAGGGCATGTTAACATTTTGAATTCATGTTGTTTTCCCTCAGAAGCACCACATATTATGTTCACAAACCCTAGTGGGAAAAAAAAACATCCTGGGGTCTTCCACCTCCACACATTTCTCCGTGAGGCAAAAACATGTACTGTATTTGCAGGGGAGAAAATTACATTTCAGTCAGACAATATCAGCAAGCAGTGACAGCAGCGGTTTCTTTCTTTGTGTGGAGTTTGAATGTTCAGGTAGGGAAAAGGGCATTTCTGATATTCTGCTTATTGGTACTATACCAGCATTTGTTGTAGATTCAGCCTGAGACGATGACCCTAATAAAATCTGAATAAGGGAACAAAGACTCCCAAAATAGCTGATTTTATTATTTATATCACTGCTTTTGCTCCATAGCTATTTACAACAACAGATCAGAGCCAATTATATGCAACAAAAAGGTTCGTGGTTGAAGTTGAGGTGTAAAGCATTAGTCGTATAACTGTTTAGAAATTTTTTCCAAAAACTGAACACAGGGAAAAACCAACTGATTACCAGCCCTGAAAACAAATGAGCTTCCAAACATTACAGACACAGCAGTATAAACACATTATTTTGCTTTTAAGAACGAAGAACCTGCCAGACATCATCTAGTAAGAAAATAAAAATAAAATAATAATGACAATATGGAATTGTGTCCATTTTGCCAATTGTCTTTTCTCACATCTCCACTATTCTCTTCTCTTAAAACTCCACCTTTCTCTTTCTCACTTTGTCACACACACACACACACACGCACGCATGCACTTATTCACACTTCTCTCCGCTCCATACTGTTCTAACACCTCTGTGGTTGTGATCCTCATGGCACTTCTATAAATCTGCCTCACTGAGTCGAGCAGCCGTTTGCACTTCACTCACGCTCGCTGCTGATGAGGTGATGAACACGGCGGAGAGCTCTGCATCACATCATTAAATACAGACGGACACAACCAACATCTAATGTACAAACGAGCACATGCTGTTATCATTTCAAGCTCAGCGACAGCACACTAATTGGTATAACGGGCCTTTGTCATATCACGCATTTTTCTAAGCAAACAGTGAGCCAGCATGGACTCACTCATTTCCTTATAACACCCGTGACTCTCTAGCTATGACATGGCAGAGTGTCATCAGCGAAAAGGTCCTTCTTAAGCTTTCTTTGAAGCATTTGTACCCAGTTGCTTGACCACTTGGCTATCCGTTCAGCCAGAAGGTTCCAGAGTATTCTTTACAAAATCTAGAAATTGTTATGTTTTGTTGGTATTTTGTGGTGGGGTTTGTTGCTTTGATGGTGAGATTTATTTACAGCACATTCATTTACAAGACAGAGGGGTGAGAATCTTGAAGCAGCTAACACACATACACACACACACAGACGGGGAATAAATAACTCTTAAAATGTTGGCACTTCAGTTATCACGCTTAAATAATTTCTGTACAAAACAAAGCAATTTGCCACGGTGGACTGATTAATTGAGTAATACAGCACATGATGCCTATGGACACTTTTAGAAAGTGATACATCCCAACTCACGACTCACACCTGCATGCTGCAATGCACAAATAAATAAATAAATAAATCTTGCCAGCACAGGTTTTTCTGAAGACAAAAAAAAAGCAGGTTTGTTCCAGTAAAATGTGCATGATTGGCTTCCCCCTTCCAATCAGCTTGGATAAGAGCAAAGTAAAAAACATGCCTGAACGTTGTGCTTCCTGAAAACCTGTGATGAAGGCACATGAAACAATATGAGAGGAGGTCACGGGAGAGTCACCTCATGCTGGAGGTCCATCAGCCTTCGCTGTCAGTGCAATGCTCCCTCTGGGACTGAAGTGGAGCTTTCTACAGTCTACCTGACTGGAAATAGCCTGTTAAAATGTGTAAGTACGCACATGTTTGCACGGTCAGTCAGATGTGATTGTGCACTCAGATGGGACAGCCATCTCTGTTATATATATATATATTTTTTTTTTTTGGCTGTGTGTGGCCTCTGAGCTGAGAGGCCGGACTGCTTCTAGATGATTCCTCAGCGGGCTGTGAGTGTGTCAGCAACTGTCTGCCATAAATATACTCCACTCTCCACTGGATGGAAGTCAAATAGTAATATATGACAGGGAGAGAAAGCGCGAGAGAGGGAGAAAAAAAATATGTAGTGAAGGGGACAACAAGCTGTGCACAAACAGCAGAGTGCTCAAGGACGTTCTTAGCAAAGACCATGTTCATCTGGAGAGCAGCGAGGTGGGAAGTTCAATATACACATACACTCATGTTTAAATGCATAAGTGAGGGAGGAAGAGAATGGACCTGTCTGTTAGAGGCACATTAGCATTTTAACCCCTCACACATCACAACACCATACTCCCACTCTGTCAGCAGCTCTAACTCAGTAATCAATCACATTGATGCAACCCATGGAAACAGGGATTGAGACAGAGCAGGCAAATCCTCTCTAAGCACACTCGGCAATGTCCAAAAATAAAAACGGCTGGATTTCTTGCTTTACTCATGTCCCTACAAACAAGCCACTCTGAGGCTTATTTCATGGCTGAGAACGCAGCCCTTACTGGGGCTTAAACTGAGCCTCAGAGGGTGCGATGATAACTATCTCCTCCACTGTTACTTCTATCCAATGTTCTAGCTGCGCAGAGACTCTGCCTGCTCTTACACTGGCTGACAGAAGCAGGTCACTCAGTCAAGTCTGTTGCCAGAAATCCACTGAAACATCACAACAAGCCTCCAGCTTCAGAGGCTACAGTTTTTTTTTTAATCAAAACTGTGCACAGGCAAGACAAGAAAAACACAAAGCTATTCAAAGCTTGACTGGACATTTAATAAGCATCATATGTGTACATGCGTGTGAAAATGTGACTTTTTCATCAGTGACCAGGTATAGTAGAATAACAGTGATGATCTGGGTTGGCATGAAGCAGACTGTTTGTGTGAAGCGTGTCTGTCTGTCGCCGCTCAGACTGTACAGCAGCCAGCAAAGAGAAAAACATTTGATCCACAGCGCAGGCCCCGCGTCCTCGACCAAAATCAGGAGAAAACCGCAGGCTGTGGCATCAAGCCTAAACGGACACACCCCCTCCAGGCTGTGGCATCGAACCAGCGATAAACAGACCGCGGCTGCTCCCGGCTGCGATATAATCATAATAGTTACTGAGCCTGGTGGACTGAGCCCATCATTACGGCTCGTAATTATATTTCACCAACAAACAGGCCTGCAGCCTAGCAAAGGTTCGTGTTTACACCGGCGTCTCCCTTTAATGCAGACTGACAGATGACTGCACAAATGACATCTTAATCAAACCAGCAACACTCATTTACACAAACACAACATACACACACATCCGCCTCTCCACGTATCCGCGCGGCGGTGCGCTCATGGCCCCTCTCACGTTCAGCATATATCTCACCTTGCTTGACACATTTGAAGCGGACCGGGTCTTTGCAGTGTTTAATCACGGCCAGCACGTCCCGGGTGGTGAGCCCGGCTACTGGCATGTCGTTGACCTCCAGCAGCAGTTCATCCTGGGCCAGTTTGCCGCTCTGGATCAGCCCCTTCCCCTGCTTCACCTCGCCGAAGTAGGGGAACTGGCCGTTCTCTGCGCCCCCCTTCAGCTCGAACCCCAGCTCCCCTTCTTTCCCCCGGGTTATCACCGCTTCGTGGACTTTGTTGGTCCAGTGGTTTTTCTTCTTGAGGCTCTTCGACATCGTTAGGGCGAGTTAGTCACCGCGGGCTAGCCCTTGCAAAAGCCTCCTACCGTCTCATCTCTGCCTTTGTGCGAGCGGCTGCAGCTTCACGGCGCTGGTGGCTCCATCATCACCGGTGCACGCTGGCGCAGTGTCCGCTCGGTGAGCCGCGCAGTCGGGCAGAGAGCTGCAGTACAGCACGGCAGCGGATTGAAATAATTATCACTCTGTCAGACACACAGACGCAAGAGACAGATCCTGGCGGATGACCCGGATGTGAAGCCTGAAGGAGGGGAGAGATGAATGGTTCTGGTTCGGCGTAAAGGGATGGAGAGGAGGGGAAATAACACAGGAGGCGCTTCACTCTTACTACACTGCCAGGGGCGCTTCCTCCGGCTCACTGTGATCGCGCACATGTAGGACGAAATATGGTACACTGCGCGATAGCCTATATAAAACCAGTCTTGAGCGATTTACATTCACGTCTGTTTGGGGAGTCTGAGAAATAACCGATTTTAGGCAGACTTTTCCGTAGATTAAAGTCTTAGCATGCAGAATCCATATATCGGTGGACTTTAACAGAATATTCCCTTTTTATGCAACAAGCTTGTAAAGACTACCCAAGGCTGCATTACCAAGAGGGACAACTTCCCAGGGACCCCTGAGGTCAGCAGGTTCACCAAGTTGTGGTAATTACTACGTTAGTGGCTGATTGTTAACAATAAGTACACCATAAGCTGAAATGACGAGGTTGAAGGTAACACCGACATTAATATCTTGGGACTCCATCGCGTGTGCGTATCGATTTTAAAAGTCTTTATTATTGCAGCTTTTACTCAGTTAAATACACGTGTGCCTAATATCTACACAACACACAGGTAAATCTGCATATGGCAAACTTGGAGTTGTGCCAAACTATGGTTAAACTAATACGTAGGTTAGTGTTAAACTGTGGTAGTTGGTCAATAAATGTCTCCCTCCCCCATCTGCTTTAGTGCCTGCTTCTGGCATGCAGGATTGTCCATTAGATGATCATAAAAACCCAAACAGTGGGCTTCAAAGAGTGTTTTTCAGCCCATTGGCACCCCTCTTGGATGCTTCTGTTTTCCTGTGCCATTATGTTATAATTCATCTGCACACCTCCGAACATCACAGGTTTGTTGCATGAACGGTTAAGAAGCAGCAAAACTTAACGCAGACTCAGATCTGCTGCGAGGAAAAAGTCGCATCCTCAACTCTGTTTTGTTAAAGTTCACCCTCTTTGCGTTGGTCACAGTTACATAACTGCGATGACATAAATCCAAGTTCAACAGAAAACGACAAATCCTTTTGTTGCCATTACTTTTTCATGGCTTGCATGGCTTCCCGGAGCGGGCGAAGTAAAGTTGCGTTCAATATTTAATGCATAAGTCGAGAGCTGCTCATCTAAATCTACTGAGGATGAAGCTCCCTCTTACTGCCAGTCTCAGCCTCTGAATGTGAGTTTGTGTGTCTTGTGTGTGCGTAAGGACATGCGTGAGCTTTTGTAATGTGAGTATTCTCCCTGCAAAACAACATTACTGTACACTGAAAGAAACCAATAAATAATCTATGAGGAGCAGTGGACTGACTTTGACTGTCACTTTACACACTTCGGTTTCTTGGCATTTATGCATGTGTTCAGATGGCTTCTGACACTAATTCTAAGCAGATGATGTAGACTGGATTCATTTTAAAGACTAGCTACCAGAGTAGAGAAAGAGTACTGGAATAATCCAGAAAACTGGCTGGATTAGTAGATTAGACACCCAGAGGGGGAAATGAATCCCTGTTTAGCTTTGCTCTGCTCTGCTGGTGGACGTCAGAACTGCAGCACCGTGAGGCCTCTAGCCTGGACTGAAACTTCATTTTTTGACTCCAGTACCAGCTCATTTAATGGGTCTGGGTGCACTAAATTATGAAACCAGCTCATGCTGCCTTCAAAGAGAATACAAATGTGGAGCACTCTCTTGCTCTCTCACTCTCTTTGTTACATAAGTAGTATATTTGTGCAGGCAGGATAAATCATACACAATTTTTTTTCCTGTGCTCATGTATCTATATCTGGATCAGAGTTTATTTTTTTTACTATTTTGGACCTTCTTTTTTGTGAACACAAGAGCCATAGAAGAACAAAGAGAAAAGCCATCAGCTGTCGAAGCTTTGAGCTAGAGCATCTAAATTTGGAGTCACTTTAGGCAGCTCGTTGGCACTTCAAGATTTTTTTTTTTTCCTGACAGGATGCTAAAGTAGAGCAGAAGCTCTCTGTGTCTGTATGGCCACTCACGAACAATGACACAGCTTCAGTGTTGGGAGGAGGAGGAGGAGAAGGAGCACATACTCCTTTTGCTGGAGTGTCACTCCGATGCTGATGTTTGCTCCAACGACGCATCACGTCTTCCAGTTTCTGCAAGAATATAACAGAATGAAACAGTCGAATTAGCTGCGAACCTGCACCCTGAAAACAGGCCTGTAAATATATTTGTGGCCACGTTTCTGCACGTTGGGTGGGGGAGGAAGATAAAAGATACGGATATTACTTTATATCATCATTATAGACAGAAAGTAATGAGCATCCTAAAGCAGACTGCCAACAACAGAAGGCAAAAATACAATAACACGAGGCAGCCTGCGCACTCAGAGGGGGAATTTCAATAGAGCTTATATGGATTTAGTTCACTGCCTTCCTCATTGACTCTGCTTTGTGCATTTGCTATTCGGGGGGGAAAAAATGCACACTAAGTTGTTTTTATTGCTCAGCGAGGACAGGGGTGGAGAGGGGTCACCTTCACACAGACACTCACACACAGTCTCCTCCAGTCTTTATCAACTTTATTTAATCCACAGATGGAATAAGGGGGGGGGGATTTCTGCATGTGTCTGCATGCATGAGACTGTAACAATATTTGGGAGGCATTTTACACTTTAAAATTATACACACATGACACAGTCACATCTGTGAGGAACCCAGGGGTGTGCTGGAGCTAAAAAAAATCAGTTTCACACATGCACACAGTCAAACGCAACACACACACAGAATAAGTTAATTAGACTGAATGGCTTCAGGGAATTGGCAACTGAATCACATTTGCTTTTTCTTCGAGCTCACAATGAGATTTAATTATGAAGGGAGTCTTGCGATGCCAGAGTACACCTGTTATAAAAACATTTAAAAAAAAAAAAAACCCAGACTGATTCCAGACCAAACCAGACAAAGGAGACTGGAAATTCAGCAGGATTAAGGTAATATTAGCTTCCACTGATCTGTGGTGGTGTCAGTGTCGGCTCAGTGCAGAAATGCTACTCAAACGTACAGATTTGAAGCTGCATCAGTCACTTATTTTAGATTAGGAGTTCATAATGTATGCCTGCAAAGAATTATAACATGAATCTGTAGCTCTCCTCAGTTTTAGTGGGCTTAATATATCACATTAAATGTAATTTTTTTTTTTTTAAGAATCTTACAGTCAAATCCAGAATCAGCTATACTGGATAAAGTCTCACACTGATGCTTCCAAATCTTTCAAACGTCACATAAAAATGTGCTGGTTATTACACTGGTCTGGGTTTTGATTCCTTTGTGGTCTGGTACCCTGTTCTTTCCTTTTCCTTTCCTTAAACACATACCTTGTTTTTGATTAAGTTATTCACACCATTTGATCTCCCCGGGCGGACTTTAGGGATTAGCTAAGTGACTCTGCAATTAGCTTTTAATTCACACAATGCCTCCTCAAAAATAGTGTCCTCCTAGCTAATGCCCTATTATTGTGCTTCACTGGTGATGGCTTAGCTACGTCTGCAAGACAGCCTTGGCACTGGTGCTGCCACCCATTTTTAGGATGTTACTTGCCATCATCTAGATGTCTATTAAATATATAAATATAGAGAAAGACTGGAATGTGACAGTTGTTCTGATAATCCTTTCACTATCTCTGAACTAATTCCTTTGATCAGCTCATGAATGCTGGAAATGATTTTGGGCCTCAGTTCTTGCTTTAAATCACCACAGCTTGGTAGAAAATCACTTTCTCGCTCTAGTTCAAGATTAATTAGCCCTAATCTTGAGGGCTTTCCAGTGGAGATTTTATATGAAAGGCCAATGCATCTTTGTCACAAGCAATCTGTGTTAATTATATCAAAACTGCTGATTAAATTTTTTCTCTTGTCTGCTTTATAACCATCAAGCAGAAATCTCTCATTACATGCTTGTACTAATAGTGTCCACTAGATGGGGCTAGTTACTGTTGAACGGCGCTGATAGCGGCTCCTGAAGATCACCTATGCTTTTATTTTTTCTATATTGATCTGTGAGTGTTAGGATGTATCATGCATGTAGTTTTTTTATAGGACAGGTGCATCTCTGCATTCAGAGACTCTCACTGATTACTGTGCCAAAAGTGGCCTGATATGGATATAAAACCAGCTGCTTTCTGTAGTTTTGAACCAAAACTGTGAAATTCTCCATCACAGTTTTTTTTTTTTTTAATAAGCTATGGATCTTAATGATTTTGGGAACACTGAATAAAAAAAATTAAGGGAACACTCGCATAACACAAAGTCAGTTAAACTTCAGGAATATATTATTTTAAAAAAAATGTAATTCACTAACTGGCTGCATCTCTGCTTTCTTCAGTGAGTGTAACTGGCTCAGGTGTCGAGTGAACTTTAGGTAAATGGTTTGTTTTGATCACTGCATTTATATAAACTTAGCACAAAAAAGTAAGAATATTAGTGTTTATTTCTTTGTTGTAACAATGCTTCTTGGCAATAAATCTTATACAGTTGGGAAGCTTGTTTATT
This sequence comes from Cichlasoma orientale, assembly GCA_034780415.1. Taxonomy (NCBI): domain Eukaryota; kingdom Metazoa; phylum Chordata; class Actinopteri; order Cichliformes; family Cichlidae; genus Cichlasoma; species Cichlasoma orientale. Next base: position 853,399 of record JAVDPK010002050.1, read on the forward strand.
TAAATGGTGCCACATTTTTAAGGAAAATGCATTTGTGGGTTGGGCAGCAGAGTTGAGTATGTGAGCTGCGCCCATGAAAAACTTGTCATATCTTCTCTGCCAATGCTAAACCCCTTATTCTGCTGTTGACTCTTGTTTGGTGTTGTTTACTGGATTGGATGCTTGAAGCAAAACATACTGGCAATTTAAGAATGTATTCATTTAACAAACGGGGACCTCAGTATCATGTGGACGAACCATACACAGCCACCACAGCCTGGTACCACCTCCCCGTGCTGCTCACCAGCTCGGTCACACACTGCTGTGGGATGGCATTTCATTCTTCAACCAGCATTTGCCACAAATCAGCCAACGTGGTTGTTTGTGTCACTCTGGCACGAACATCACGCCCAAGCTGATCCCACAAGTGTTTACTGGGCTTGAGGTCAGGACTGCAGGCAAGCCATCCTCTCTATTCCCAAATTCTGGAGGTAGCCTCTGATAAACCCCACTCTGTGGGCGCAGAGTGTTGTCATCTTGGAGGATAGAGTTCAGTCCCAGACTGTGGAGATATGGGATTGCTGCTGGTTGTAGAATCTCATCTCAGTATCACTCTGCATTGAGATTGCCTCCAATGACAAGCCTGTCAGCACCTGGGGTATCCATCATCCAATCCAATAAACAGCACCAAACAAGAGTCAATGGCAGAGTAAACAGTTTAGCATTAGCAGAGGAGATTTGGCAAGTTTTTAATGGGTACAACCCACATACTCAACTCTGCTGCTCAACCCACAAATGCATTTTCCTTAAAAATGTGGCACCATTTAAGAGGAAATAAACAGGCTTTTCAGCAGTAAAAGATTTATTGCCAAGAAGCATCGAGCAAGCACAAATTTCTGTTTTGTGACAAGTTTAAATATTGGACAATTAAAGGTTTAATCACATTTTTTAAGCATTTGTTGCAGGGCTGCCACTGAATGTCTTGTCTATGAAAAAAGTGAATTCTTCACATTTATTTCAGAGAAGCTAAAACTTCAGAATGCACCTTTTCCTTCAATTCCTTATTAAACTGTATTTTTCTTTTTTTCTTGGAATACTGATGACTAATCTGTGATTTACAATGACAAACAAGAAAAAAAAATACATTTGAGTAAGCTGGAGCCAGAGAATATTTTGCATTTTTTGTGACAAAAGGCTTAAACAAAAATCAAAACAGCTGGAGATAAATCTTCTGTTAGGGTTGTTTAAGCTCTACTTTAATCACAGTTATAGCATTATCTCAGAAGTATGCAATAACCGTTTATGGAAAAAAAACACAAGGCAAACATGTTTGTTGCATAAGTTGCCATGGTTTCAACATAGCAACTCTTTTATTAGCAAAATCATGGAGATTAGTCCACTAAAGTTCCCATCTCATGGAAACAGAGATGTGGGGTCTAGGAGGGGGGGGGGGGGGGAGGGGGATATGTAACGTGAAACCTTCACAGATCATAATGAGTAACAGTGCACTTGTCCTCAGTCAGCTGTATCTATGCACTGAACACAGATCTACATATGGTCCTACGGTCTGCTACAAGGCCACCATTGGCATCCTCTTTTCAAAGCTTCCCTTTCCTTCGTGGTTCAATCGGGAATGTTTGCAGCAGCGCATCGACAAGGTGCACTTTTGATTTGAGAGGAGCTTTTTTTGGTCTCTTAGAAAAATAAAACTTTGAAAGAGGATGACAAGTAGAGGAATAAAGTCCCTTTGTTTTATATTGTGCACACATTCACACCCGCACACACACACACACAATTTCAGTCACGTGCACATTTGCCCTCGCTCATATCACGCATGCAATACCACACATCAGTTTACACACAGCTCTCACAGTATGTCAGCATCAGAGTGAATTGGTCTTGCTTGTTTTGTACAAGGAGGCAAAAAATATGTATATATAACAGTGAAATGGCCAGAATTTTAAAAAATTAACATAATATGAATTCAAGGGACTTGAGAAGAGTTAAATGGTGGCATCTAAATAAACATAAGTCAATAATAAAGAAAAACACTGCAACTAAGGCATGCAAGGCACAAGCAACTACAAAAGACAAAGCGTTGATTCACAGACAAAAAAAAGCAAAAAAAAAAAGGAAAGGCCCCCCTTTTTTACATAAAATTAAAAACAAGGTAAAAGAAGCACATTTTAAAAACAGTGGAAAACAAAAAAGTCCCTGGCCATAGACAGTTGTACAAATATTTTACACAAAATGCTTCCTCTACACACCACCTTTTAAACTTTTAGAGATGAACATAAGTTAATAAGAGGTTAAAAGTGACATCAGTCAAGTTTCCTCCACTCAGACTCCTCTTGAATAAAGTCACTCATTAAACCGGACACCAAGCTGCCTAAAACAGAGGAAATAAAAAAAGATTAGTAGAGAAAATGTGACAGAGCACATGCCGCCCAGCTCACGGATGAAACACCAGACGTCACCTTTTAGAAAAGGCCGCAGTCTTTCAGATTGTTCTTGATGATGACGTCAGTGACGGCATCGAACACAAACTGCACGTTCTTGGTGTCGGTGGCGCAGGTGAAATGGGTGTAGATCTCCTTGGTGTCCTTTCTCTTGTTCAGGTCCTCAAACTGGCACTGCACATATGCTGCGGCCTCCTCATAGGTGTTAGAGCCTAAAAACAAGGAAAAAAAGGAAAAGCAGGGTGGGAACAAAGAGGAAAGAAATTGGGGGGGAGAAAAATTAATACCTCCTGTTGTGCCTTTTCACTGCCATCGTGAATATTAAAAAGGCGCAGATGCACACTTTTGTTTTACTGTTTCACTCAGCAACTTAATCTCACTGCTCACCCCAAGTAAACAAATAAAAAATGGTTGCAATTACCCTTTTAAAAAAAAGACAACCTAACACGCTGTGAAAGTCATGTCTTTGCTGACCTCCAGTGGTTTCAGTCGTACGTGCAGCAGTGTCGTACAGATCGACTATCAGTGTTGTGTGGTTCAATGTTCAACAGACAGCTGACGTGAGCTCAGTCTGAGACAAACAGGATGCACTTTCTAACCGTGAAGGCCGTTAAACACCAATTTCAGCCCCGTGTGAAGTTGACATTTAATTCTGCTTTACAAAAACGCTGCTCGTTTATGTCCAATCTGGCTGCAGAATATTCATTTCCCAACTGACTTTGTTTATAAACTGACATTTAATTAATAAAGCCTTCTGACTTTCACCTAACAGAGGTTACCGTTCAATCACTACAGGGAAATGTTCAGTGTGTTTTACTACAACCCCAATTGCAAAAAGTTGGGACACCGTGGAAAATGTGAAAAACAGAATGCACAGACTTGCAAATCTCATGACCCCATACTTTATTCCCAAGAGAACACAAAACATATCAAATGCTTAAACTAGTTTAGGATTAAAAGCACTGTATGTGTGAGGGCTTTAAGATGGGAGAAGATCTACAATTTGTTAATAATGTCCAGCTTATCTGAAGACACAAAGGAGAGCAGGCAAAAACACTTTAAGTTAACAGACTTCTCAATATCACAGCTCTGTCATTAAGACACAGGAGAATCTGATGGATTATAATCAAGTATTCCACTAAATTAAGGTTTAAATGTGTGTTAAATGGTTTTAGATTTTATTCTTTCAGCTGCAGCCTCAACTGTGTTTAACATTCTGAGAGTAAAGAGCAAATATAAAAACGGAATTCAAATGTGGGTTTTGATTAGGCTACATGCAAATGTGAGAAAGTACACAAGTAGCCTAAAAATAGGTGCCCTTTTTTAGGATCATATATATTTATGATTACAGAACAATAAAATTGTTGTAAAGTTATTTGCAGCAGAAATGGAAAAATAATACAAAAATACATCAAGAAATAAAATTGTTTAAGAACTTTTTTGTTTTTACTGATCAGGAAAACCTCAAATACTATTAAAAACTTTAGACTCTCCCTGCAGAGTATCTTCCAGGAATGGTGACACTATTTTCCAGAGAACTGATTAGTCAGTAGGTGGTGATTTCATACCTGTCGATCTCTAACTTGTGATCCTTACCTGCTCCAGTAAGGATCACAAGTTACCATGGGGGTGTACCCCAGTAAGAAGTGCACAACCTTCATAGTACACAAAACATAGGGTTCCAAGAGGGATTCAGGGATCCCTCCAGGGAGGAAGAGGTTAAAACTTACACTGTATTAAAACTCTGGATCCCTACATCACATTGATATAAATAGATATTGACTGAATGATGTTACGAACACTATGTCATTCAAGCAGAATTTTGCATGTTAGCAGTGAGGAGCCATGTGAGAATATTAATCATTATCTGTGAACCTGACAAAAATGCATTGTTTAAACATGAAGCAGCCCACACAGGTTCAAGAGCAGAGCAATGAGGAGGACAAAAACAACATCTGTGTCATCTGCGGGGCCTGCCACACCTTTGTCTAGCAGCAAAATATTTTAAGTTCTAAAAGCAACATTCATATTATTCTGACAGTATAAAAAAGTCTAAATATGATTTAGATTACACGCTATCTTAAAAACCCCCCCAAAAAACCCACTTGAGTTAAGACTAAATTATTCACAACAAAGGTGCCGCCATTTGCAGACTTTTACCGTAATAACCCTATATTGGGTGTGAAGCGCAATTTCTCAGCTTTCAGAAATCATTTTCATTTTTTCGCCAGGACAAACAGTTGCGTAATTACGGTAAAGCGAGTTTGATCAGATGTCTCAGCGGTGATGCACTCTGCGTTAACTAGCTGTTCACGGCAAGTAAGGGCAGGTAACAGGTGCATCAGTGCCGATCGCTGCTGTTAAAGGGTTATTTCTGAGCGCTACAAATCCTTATAAATCAATCAGTCATTAAAAACCCAAATTCTACACACATAGCTGGGCTTAATGGTTTATATGCCCCAGCAACAAACAAAGGACATCGTTTGCATGTACGGAGCGCCAGCTCTGCATGCCAGTGTTTACTTATTTGACTCACCTGCGTACTCAGGGAAGCAGATTGTAAGGGGGCTCTTTTTGATCTTCTCCTCAAACAAGTCCTTCTTGTTGAGGAACAGGATGATGGAGGTCTCTGTAAACCACTTGTTGTTGCAAATGGAGTCAAACAGCTTCATGCTCTCATGCATTCGATTCTGAGTGAGAGGAGAGGTGCACAGTGATTACAATCAAAGTAGTACTAGTAGGCAGAGTGTTTCGAGGGCAGACAGCTCTTACCATTTCCTCATCCTCAGCCAGCACTAGGTCGTAGTCACTCAAAGCCACACAGAAGATGATGGCGGTGACTCCCTCAAAACAATGGATCCACTTCTTTCTCTCTGATCTCTGTCCACCTACATCAAACATTCTGAGATCACAGAAAGACACTGTTAAATAACTGCAACACACAAACGCACATCAGTCCGGGTGGTGACATTTTCAGGAGCTGACACACATCTTTCAGAATGTGTTTTTAAAGCAATGTTGACAGCTGTCAGTCTCAATCACACAAACCTTTTAGAAGCCACTTTTTCAGCTGGTTATCAAATGTATGAAGCTGCTGTGTTCTTGTGTGCAGCGACTCTCATGGCTGGTTATCAAATGTATGAAGCTGCTGTGTTCTTGTGTGCAGCGACTCTCATGGCATCATATTAGGTGACGAGACTACATGCGTTCATGAGCAATGCATCCACAACTACCAGAATCAACTGCGTGAATTATAATGGCTGTCTCATGCTGGAACAGCGCGGGGATACAGATCCCTGATTCGGCTGATTCCGATTTTCTATCTTTCTAAGAGCTATAGTTACATCAATTACAAAAATTACATGTACAGATATTCTATCATTCCCAAATAAAGCTTTTAAAATGTGTTTTAGCATATTAGGCATCCAAAATATTAGTTTGTGGTGGGATCTCCATGTGGATATTTGTGTACCTCAAACAATGGCTGGTGTCAAAGCATGTTGACCACCAACATGTTTTAGCTTTTACTGAAATTACTGCAATGCAAAAAGGGGACTTTGAAACCAAATGAGTCTATGACCTTTGAAAATGAAGAAAAAGTAGATGGCTATGAGAAACCATTACTTTTTACATATTGGTTCACAGAGGCAATTTCCTGTCGCTGTATTTCTTGGGTTTTTTATTAAGTAGTATTAGAAAACTATAGATGCACTATCTTTGAGTCCTTTGAGCTTCTAAAGGTTAAAAGCCATAAATGAAAATAGAAACACACATATGAGTCAGTGAAGATTTAGAACAGAGCACCATGAAGCAATGTGTTTAAACATGACTAAAACACAATCATGGTTGTACTCACTTGAAGTGCAGGTCCTTGAAAGTAAAGTGTGTTTCCACAATACCGGTAGTTTTGACTCTGGTCCTCAGCACATCCTGCTGGGTGGGAACGTAAGCGCTGTTGGATATCCTGTCCAGATCGTTTAGGTAACTTTGTGAAGAGAAGAATAAACAAGACACAAAGATTGGCAACAAGCTAAAAGCACTGATGTAAAGAATAGGAGTTATTCTTCCAAAGACCATCCCTACAGGTTCAAGTATGTGTGTCAGTGCATCCTACTCACTATGCCGCAGAGTCGTTGAGCTGGTACTCTCGGGAGCGGCTGAAGCAGGCTTGAACTCCTCCGTCCTTCCACAGCCGCTGGATGACCCCAGCCAATTCGGTGGTCATGAAGCCCTCTTCTGCTGAACCCGCCAAGACAAACAGCTGTCGCGCATCATCCTAATGACACAGAATCACTTAGATACTGACAACAGCCTGAGGAAGGTTAATTCATGACCGAAGGGAATGTAAAGATTTCCAAGCATTATTTTGCAAATTTTTGTTGTATATTTAAAAGGGAAAAACAAATAAATAATCACATTAGGTTTTGGGGTTACTGCCTTAACCCCAATGGACTGTACAAACTAAAGGGATATCACTGTCCATAAAAATCTACCTACCAGATTTATGCAATGTCCCAACATCCTTGTTTAATAGCACTTGAAATGATAAATGAAAGAAAACTTAACTGCTTCTATTTGAGTCCTTTCAGCTGTTATATTTTACATAAAATTTGATTTATGACCTTGTCATAAGGCCAGAGGCAAAACCTTGATATTTGTGAGGGCATACAATCAGTAAAGAAAGGCTTCAGGATTAAACTTGGTCACGATGTGAGAGCCAGGCCAGTCACGCTGACACAATGACTAGCTCTTTTGTTGTTCCAGGAAGAAAAAAGGAAAAAAAACAAAAACAAACAAAAGTGATTTGCAAAATAAAACAGGAAACTGTTTAAAATGAAAAGCCTCCACTGTATTTATTTGCCAAACTGGATGGTAAACTACACTTGTGAAAAATGGGAAAAAAAACAAAACAAAACCAAAACAGAAATGTTGCTGTTTATTACTGTAAAACGTTGTGGGTTTTTTTGGTTTTTTTTAAAAAAGCCTATAAATAAAAGTATGAAAAAACAAAAATATAAAACGTTCTTTTTTCTGACAGGCAGAGCTTCAGTTCATAACGAAGATTTTCACTGACGAGCAGCAGAGCCGGCTGATGACAGCAACTGGAGGGGTCCCAAACAGTGAGCTTCAGCTTAGAGAAGAAGTCCGAAAGTGATATTAAACCCTGTGTGTGTGTGTGTGTGTGTGTGTGTATATATATATATATATATATATATAAAGTCAGACTGCAAAGAAACCTGTCCATAGGAAAATGGTGGCAAATGGCCTTTAACCCTGGTTAACTTCTGGCAATAATTACCGTAATAACCCTATGCTGTGTGTGTGAAGTCCAATTTCTCAGCTTTTGATAGGACTAACGATCACGTAATTACGGTAATTCAAAGTGTGTTTGATCAGACGTTTCAGCGGCGATACACTCTGTGTTAACCACCTGTTCACAGCAAGCAAGGGCAGGTAACAGGTGCGTTGGGAGAGATTGCCCGCTGTTAAAGGCTTGAAGCACTGAGCTACACAGACACCCTGTGATGTTGTCTGGATGCTGTGTTTTCCGTCACTTACTGCTCTGGCTTGATCAGCAAAGTCAATCTTGAGGCGTCCCATGGCTCTAATGATGGCGATGATGGACTGAATGGTATTGCTGTAGACCACAGCCTTGTACTGCTTACACTCCTCCTCTGAGTAGCCCGCTTCATGGATAATCCTGACACAGAGAGAGGACATCAGCAGCTGTCTCCAAGGTTATAGCACAGATTTGTTTTTATATAAACAAACCAGTTACCAAGTTAAAGTTATTGTCAACTTCATACAATAGGTAAAAATAGTACAAAAGGTACTCGGTATAGTAGGGTTTAATCTGTTCTTTAAATGTTGGTAAAGTGGTTCACAGTTAAATTTCATAGCACGCAAGCAAGTAATCAGCTGCTTTAGACATCCAGCAGATAAAAGTAAAACATTACTGTTCGTGTGGAGTCATGTTTCTGTCCAACACATAAATGCAAATCCAGTACTCATCCTTGCTAGCTCTGTTTTTGGTCTCTCCCAGATCCTCAGGGAAATGTCTGGCTCATTAGCTGCTTAATGCTCCACTATGTTCACCAGCTAACTGAGCCTGGCGGCTGTTTGCCAAATTATAGCCACTTAAAAATATACATGGACTTGGACTTTTACTGATAACTCATGAAACCTGATTGTTTTAAATTACTTATTCAGTCACACCTTTTATGTTTTTCTTTTTTTTAGACTCTACTAGAGTAGTATTGCATCATTCACAGTTCAAAAATAATCCTTATTTTTCTTACACTGGGCCTTGGTGCAACTCCTCAGTTCATCCACTGTCTTAAACAAGCATTTTTAGCTCCTGTCCCTTTAAGGAAACTTTCCTCTGATTGGCTGGTCCTCACAAACAAGAGGGCCTAAATAAGAGGTAGATGGGCTCATGTATTCACAGCCTGAGATGACCATATTAGGTACTCTGACGTCACACAGAGCCAAAAGCAGAAATTTTTTTTTGAAATAGTGTCTGGGGCAGTCTGAAGCCTGAGCTTTTGGCAGCATATATGACAGGTATTAAGGAAAATAAAAATGTTAAAGTGTAAAGCCAACGAAAGTTTTCTTAGATTTACTATAGTTGCATTTCTTTATAGCATAGAAAATCTGAGGCGTATGACTGAAACTGCGCTTATTTTTCTGAGGACATCTCAGGGATTAAAGTTGTAGTTAAACTTCTTTACCCTGAAAGGAACGACAACCATTTGGATGTTTTGTTTTTTTTAAATGCGTTATTAGAAAACAGGTTTACTGGTTTGGACTTGAGGTTAAATTGGGCCATGTGTGGCCCATGATGTAAAATGAGTATGATACCCCTGCTATAATAGGACATTTTTTAGTGGCCTACAACAGAAGGAAATATGGTTGTGCCCCACGTACTGCCTATTCACCACATGGCGTAAAGACAGTATTTGGCATGTTGAAAGATGACAGGAAATTGCATGCAAAACTTACCAGTGATGAGGCAAAATAACAATTATAAAAGAAAAAAACAAAACTTTATTGCCCACTACAGAACTGCTGAATGTCCATTATTATCCATTAAAGAATAGCAAATGAGCAGAAAAACTTATTTCCATCACAGAAAGTAAAACTGAGTGTTGTGGTAATAATAAGTCTAATAATCAGAGCTGCGTCAGCTAATCTGGTGCACATAAAATCTGTCCCGTCCTCTTAACATAGTATGAGAAAAGTCACTGAGACTTGCACTGGTATGGTGCGATTATTCTCCTTTACAAAAAATACATTAAGCGTTTCAGTACTTGATATGTTCTTAAACATATTACTGGTCACTCAGACTTACTTCATCTGTTTAACAATGGTACTTTTTCCAGACTCCCCAGCGCCTGAAACAGAGAACAGATGGGTCAGAAAATTATAGCAAGGGTGTTAATTCTTTCGACAAACAGGTATAGTGCATACCTACAAAATTACATTAAATACCAGCTAGTTTGAAAAAACAATACAAAAAAAAAAAAAAAAAAACACTACATCTGCCTTTAAACATCATTCTAGGTAGTACATTTTGAGCCACAGAGCAGCCCTACAGTCAAAACACTAACATAAGTCAATGGTTTATGGGGGAAGTTTAAATCTCAGCCAAATTTTCCAAATTTTAACTAACTCCTGCCTGTGGTGTATGAACACCCACACTGACACATACCGCAGCGTCAGTGCAACAGTGTCTGAGGCCAGATTTAGTGGGGTCACAGAGCACAATTGGATTAATCAACTGGATCCTCCCGTCAATGAGATTATACACAGCTTAAACTTCCCTGTTAGAAACCCATGCCATACCAGACTGACAGGACTCTGAACTGCTGTGCCATCTAAAAACACAACACTATATAAGGATGCCACTGCAGTCTTTTAGATGACATGAATCAAATGTTGTTGCATTTCATGTAAAGCTCACCCGCTCTGAGATTGAGGCAAGTTTTAAGCTGAGCATACAACATTTTAATTACCTTACCCCTGCAGGGACTCTCAGTTCCCCAGTGGCTAGAATGATACTCACTTCATCATCCCATATGATAAAGAGCAACGCACAACAGAGCTAACAGTACTGAAAACATCACTTAAATTTAATTTGCAAACACACTTGCGCCTGACTGAGCTGCTGAAATTGAAAGGATAATAGAAATCAATTATAATAAAAACTGGTGAAGTAAAATGGTTCATGTTCTTCCACAAAGACAAAATGACAGGGCAGGACCAGGGAACAACATACCAGCCCATATAAAATGAAGATATTTATGCAGTTTTTCCTTCTGTGCTGTTTCTTCTGTCATTGTTTGCCAAAATAATGCTACACAAAAACCTGTTTTTCACATTTGCATGCTGCCTGCAAACAGTCTACAATTAAGGCAATCCTCCCACTCAAAGCAGTCATTGCAGGAGCCTGTCATTTGCTGATTACTGCATTATTGCATACATCCCCAGTGGGGAAGCATTAAAGAGCAGCAAACTGCAGTGAGCACGTATCCGTCTCCCTCAGAGACGCACACATTACACCAGACATTTAACATCACAAACATGGATGTAAAACATTTTTGCATTTTAACAGATCGGTCAGATCATCAGATGATGAATCCACAAACCAAACTCACATCTCGTGCAGGTGGTTGTGGGAATCGTGACAGGAAAAACAACCATAAAAATTCAAATAAGGTCTCATCTCAGATGACGCACAAACCAACAACAGGAGAGGAGCCACGTACAGGGTTGTGAAGCTACACTGGAAAATAACTGGTGCCATAGCCCTGCTTGAGCAGAAATTAACTGGAAGATGCAGAATAAAGCTGCATTTTCAAACCAGCTCGCAGACCGCATGGCTGTGGCACACATCCCATTAGCACGCACTAGCTGTTTCTGTTGTGCATGCATTACTGTCAGCCGGGCTGCATAGGTTGCTATGCAACCTCTACCCCATCTATCCATGCTGAGATAAGCGAGAGTGGTCATGTAATGGGAAGAACGGAGAGGTGTGGCAGCTTTCCTTGAAACCATGAAATAATCCCGGAGAAATGTGACATGGGGTTCTGTTAACAGGAAGCTTGACTGCAGTTTTCCATAATTTGAAAGTTGTTTTTGTTAATATAATGTTTAAATTAAAAAAAAAAAAAAAAACAGCAGCACAAGTAATTTAAGGATTCAATTTTCTGAACATATTTGCATGGTTGGCGAACATATTCAAATAGCAGCACTAATATTGTTTCTCCGTGGACACCTCATTGGTTAATGTAGTTATAGATGACTTCATACTTAGTTACACAGAAACACACATAAATATAGATAAAGATACAGAGGACTTAAAATGTGTGTACAACGCGTCAGATGAGCAAACATTTCTCGCATGCGTGGGTTTATTATTCAGACCTGTTGAACAGTGGAACTCGCACATACTTTAAATCCCGTTCTTACAGATAACAACCATAACACTGTACTCGCGTGTTCACTTAAAATATTTGCTGCATTGTAGAGCTAACCCATCTCGAGTTGCATCTACTTTTTTTTTTTTTTTTTTTTTAAAGCTATGAGGAACAGGAAGGGAGTTAGGTGGCTGTTGCACTTTAAGTTATATTAATAGATGGACTTGGACACACTAAAGACCGCAACACAAACACTTGTTTACAGAAAGTTACTGAAGCTTTCCGAAGGCTAACTAATCCACGCTAGCGCCAAGGCGTTACACTAGCTAAGCAGCTAATTGCTTAGTTAAATTAGCTTACCGACTTACTGCTGGGTATTAGCGGTCTGCTTCTGTGGAAGCAAGTAATCACCGAGCACTTATCTAGTTTTAGTTAACAACACAGTTACAATGAGAGTTAATTTGATAAAGGATAAACGAAAGGAAGTCCACTAACTCAAACTTCGTAGCTAACACTACCGTACCATTCAAATAAAACCCCGACATGTCCCCACCTCTGCCTCTGCCGTTTCATGGGCTGGGCAAAACTTGAATTTTAGCAGCTACGGAAACTTGTTTAAACGGATATCGGTTTGTTTTTAGGCTTGCAGCAGCCTGGGGACGCTACCTAAAGTCCCTCTCCAGCAAACAGACCCAGACCCCGTCCATCTTTCTCTCACCGAGCAGGAGCAGCTTGACCTCCCGAGCAGCTTTTTCTCCGTCGTCTCGCAGATTCCTGTCGATCATCTTGCTCCGCTCCTGCGCCGCCTTGTCGTCCGTGCTCAGAGTACACCCCATCTTCTTCTTCTCCTCTCCGGACCTCCGAATAAATACAATAAACGCACACTAAAACACAACTTTTGACTACGAGTGCAACGACATGCAAAGGCTACCGAGTTAGCATCCAGTGGGGTGGGGGGTGGAGAAGAAGAAGGAGGAGAAGGAGGGGGCAGTCTGTCTCTCTAACAGTTAAAGACTCAAACACGCCCTAACCTCGCACTCAAGCTCCCGATTTATCAGCCGAGGCTTCCCAGATATCAGTTAAAAAACAAAACGTCACGTTTATGATATCTTCTACTTGGGTTTTAACCAGCCGACGAGTCGAGCGGGCAGGATCAGTCACATTAAAGCAGAACAGACGGCACCATTTGCGGAGCAATCCGAAAAATGTTTGCTTCCTCCGTTCGTCTCACATACCTGAAAACCGCGCATGCGCGACTGAGCAACAAGCCCTTTTTTGGGGAGGCGGGGTGACCACTGTGGAAAAAAAACCCATGAGACACAAAGTCAAAAATCTAGTGTTAAATTTTTGCTAAAAGAAACTAACACGATACCTTAATTTTTCATATTTTATCAATTTTGTACTCCTGTAATGGTTTATAACTTTGACTTTGACTCATGGTTTCACAAAACGAACTTAGTAGCATTTATTGAGTCAAAATATGGAATTTTATTTGTAATTAACTTCCCTTTGATTTAGGTAAGTAAAATGAGTCAAATGGTTTATATAGAATAAGAAAAAGTCTATTCATCCTCTTATCCTGTTCAGGGTCAAGGGGGCAGCTGGAGCCTATCCCAGCTGTCATGGAGCAAAAGGCAGGGTACACCCTGTACAGGTCGCAAGCCTGTCACAGGGCCAACACAGAGAGACAGACAACCAATCACACCTATGGGCAGTTCAGAATCACCAATTAACCTAACCCCACTGCATGTCTTTGGACTGTGGGAGAAAACCAGAGTACCTGGAGAAAACCCAGGCACACATGTGAATTAGAAGTAAATTAGAAAAATTGGAAATCTAAATTCAAGTGGCACAGTTGTGGTCAGATGTTTACATACACTACTTGTGGGCATTAATGTCATGGTAGCTTTGGGCCTTTAATGATTTCTTTGAACTCTTTAATGACTTTAAAAACAAGAATTAGGTGCACAATTTTGAATTTATTTTGGATTTTCTCTAATCCACACAGAGTCAAAAGTATACATACAGGCTCAAATATATATATACATTCACTTAAATCTTTTGGTAAGTGGTGCTGAAGGGTTTACAATGCCTTTTAACTTGACATGGCATTGAGCCACTTCTAAACAACTGCAGATCCGAAAATAATCAATTCAAGCAAGAGTACATAAGTACAAGTTATTCATATGTGCCAACACATATTTGGACACACTCACCCATTCATATGAATGGGTTTGTTGAGTTTGTAGTCATTTGAATGAGTGGTGATCTTATTTTAAGGCTCTTTGTGAGGCCACACTCATTTGTGACCTGACTGTTGATGCCAGACTCTCCCATGACCTTATACATTTTTCATGAGCAAGGATAAACAGTTTATAAATAAACTTCCTCTGACTCTGACAGCCACAGTACCTGTGCTGATGCAAACATGACTTTGATAGCAGGCTTACACTAATATTTCTCAATTTTGATTTACTGTTCAACAGTTTTATTAAAGGCGTTAATCGCATACTAACAATTTAATTTTATATTAGGAAGTGAAATACCAATTTTTTTCTACCCAGCTGATTTTTAATCTATATTATTGTTAGAAATAAACTCATACATTTACACTGATGACAGACCAGTTCTTAATTTCATGTCAGGTTTAAAAAAAAAAAAAAAAAAAAAAAGAGAAGCTGGAGAGTTTTTCTGGTATGTTGCAAACATTTGTGGTATGCTGAAAATCACATGATAATTTAGGCAAATCGTTGCGATTAGGTGGCACTTGTTTTCTTTATGGAACTATTCAACACAGAAGTGTTTGTGTGTGGGAGAGAGCAGAATAATTCACACTTTGCCTGTGCTGTCACAGCTGTTTTGCATTATAAGCCTCTGTCGTGCACACTGGTTGTCCAGTAACAAGTTTGCAAGTGCAGCTCATGGAAAAAACAGCTCTGACATGCATTTAGTGTAGAAAATTTAGAACATTTAGATTTTTTCATTTCATAAGCTTTTGTTAAGTATCAATTCATATCAGTTATATTATCAACTATATTCATCATAAACCTTTTTCACCACAGACATTTTGACTTGTAATGATAGGGAAATCACAGGGATATTACTCACGGGTAGGTCCTGGATTTGTATATCCTGGTTTATGGTCATGGTCCATTAGGACACTTCATGGAACTGAATCATCACACTTGAGCTTTCTCTACTGTGCATGTCAAAAATTAAAAAGGACTGCTGTGAAAATGTCTATTCCATATATAAAAAGACTACAGACTTTTCTTCAAATAGAAAAGCAGCATGTTCATCCATCTATCCATCCGTCCATCTTCTTCCACTTATCCGGGGCTGGGTTGCGGGGGCAGCAGCCTAAGCAGAGAAGCCCACCGAGGCCTTCCTGTGTGCCCTGGGTCTGTCCTGGGGCCTCCTCCTGGTAGGAGATCCCCATAGCACCTCACCCAGGAGACATCCTAGTCAGATCCCCAAACCACCTCAACTGGCTCATTTTGAAGTGGTGGAGCAGCAGCTCTACTCTGAGCCCCTCTGGAATGACTGAACTCCTCTCTAAGGGAGAGGGCAGCCACACTTTCCAGAAAGCTAATTTCCACCAAAATCTTGTTCTTTCAGTCACTACTCAAAGGTGAGGGTGGGAACGTAGATCAACCATTAAATTGACAGCTTTGCTTTAACACTTAGCTCTCTCTTATCGGACTGGATCAGCATCCGCATCACTGCAGCTGCGGCCCCAATCCATCTGTCAATCTCCTGCTCTCCTCTCCCCTCACTCATGAAGAAGACCACAAGATACTTAAATTCCTCCACTTGGACTCATACCTGACCCGGAGTGGGCACTCCACCCTTTTCTGGCTGAGGACCATGGCCTCAGACTTAGATGTGCTGATTCTCATTCCTGCTGCTTTACACTTGACTCCAAAGCGCTCCAGTGCGAGCTGGAGGTCACCATCTGACAAAGCTTCTGATTCTGAGGCTATCAAGGCGGGATCACGGTCCATTCTGACTCAATGTTCCCAGCCTCACTTGGAATGCTGTCAAAGTGTTGAGGTGGGAGTTAACGATCTCATGGACCATGAGCTTCTACCAAGCGTTCCCAGCTTACCCTTACTATACATTTAGGTGCACCAGGCCTGTCAGGCATCCTCCTCCACTACCTGATCTAACTCACCACCAGGTGGTGATCAGTTGCCATCTTAGCTCGTCTCTTCACCCAAGTTTCTAGAAAATATGGCCACAGATATGAGATAAGTTTACAAAATCAATCATAGACCTGTGACCTTGGATGTGCACTTATGGACATCCCTATGTTCAAACATGCTGTTCATTATGGTGATTTGCACAGAAGTCCAATAACAGAACACTACTAGGGTTGAGATCGGGTCACAGTCACACCCCGCCAGAACTCACTGTCCTTGCCCACGTGAGCGTTTAAGTCTCCCAGTAGAATGATAGAATCACCAGATGGAGCATCTCGAGCACCCCACTCAGTCACTCCAAGAAGGCAGGGTACTCTGAGCTGTCATTTTACACATAAGCACAAATGACAGTCAGGACCCATTCCACGACCTGAAGGCTCAGAATAGCAACCCTCTCGTCCACTGGCAAAAACCCCAACTAGAACAGAGTCCAGCCCCTCTCCATGAGACTGGTTTCAGAGCCCAAGCTGTGCGTCAAGGTGAGCCCAATTATATCTAGCCAGTATCTCTCAACCTCACACACTAGCTCAGGCTCCTTCCCCACCAGAAAGGTGATGTTCAGTGTCCCAGTAGCCAGCCTGGATAGCCTGAGATTGGTCTGCCAGGGCCTCCGCCCATGTCTCCTCTTTAGACTGTACCCAGCTGGGCCCCATGGACTAAGGCCCAGCCACCAGACGCTCTTCTTTGTGCGCCTTCCACTGGCCTGGCTCCAGAAGCCCTGATAACCCTTTAGCAGGCAGGGTACATTGGTCTCTTGCATTCTTTCCTCTCATAGGGGTTGACTGAATTGCTCTTCATCTGGCTGCTCACCCAGAACCAATTTACTGCAGGTGACCCTCCCAGGGGGCAACACCAAAAGCTCCAGACAACATAGCTCCCAGGATCACTGGGACACACAAACCCTTGCACCACAGTAAGGTGGTGAATCATGGAGGGGGGAAATAAAAAGAAACGCACATCAAAAACCTAAAAACAATATAGTAGATGGGTTTCTCCTACTAGTTTCTGTAGTTTTTTTTTACAAGTGATGGAGGAGACAGTCAACAGCAATGTTCCTCAATAAATAAAATATCATCTGAATATTGCATGCATTTAATCATGAATTATTAAAAAATTATTGGAACAATGGTTTTAAAGAGGTTGCTCTGATGGTGAAGGCCTCCTATGCTGCTGTCAGGTCATAGAAGGATATGCTTAGGCTCACAAATGAGGGCTACACCCTGTGGTTGAGCTCTGCCAGTGACCACATCCAAGAATTCAAATGAGCATTGTGGCTGAAGCACCTGAAATCTGTGCAGCTAAAAAAAAAGAATAATTTGTATGAAACCACAATTTTCAAATGATGTCTGAGTTTATTTTATGTGCCAATTATTTGAATGACCCTGTATCATGAGGATGTATAGACATGTGAATATGGAGAACAATTACATCAAAATCAGTAACTCTTCGTGCAGTCCTAATGTCCTCTACTGAACCGTCATATACTCAATCATTTTGTTTATACACAGGATGGGAGAGGGTTCAGATGTGGTTAGAATTCCTCTCCTCACTTTACATATGATTTCCTTGGGAAATGGCTCCATCATGCAAACTAGCACCATAATTTTTTCCAGTCTACACTAAGTAGCCATGGAAAGATCTCCCTTTGCATGCACAATGCGCAAAATCAAACAATAATCGTCAGAAAACATAACTCAGACACTCAGAGGAGGGTGTGTGAGTTTTTTCTTCCTGTCAGTGCACCCTCAAGTAACAGGAAGTGAGAGAGCCTCATGAGTGCAAGATGAACTGTGACCGAGCAGAGCAGCGTGTGAGCGTGTTCACTTTGATCAGAAACTCCAAAGTGTGTGTGTGTGTGGGTGTGTGTGCCTGCATGTGCACGTGCATGCGTGTGTGGCGTCTGTGTAAATATATGTGTTAAACAGGCTTCTGTTTTTTGAAGCCTGTTTAACACATATATTTTGATATTAAAGAGCTTTTAATATCAAGGATAAATAACAAAATCACTAACTATTATATTGGCAACAACATCTGACTGCATTGGCTATATGTGAACACCAGGAGCGTTTCATTAGCCGAGAAAGTGAAGCGTCATCAATCTGCATGCCCAGAGAGAGATTAGTGAGAAGGGGGTGGGGGGGGGGGGGGGTGTTCGCCAACAACTCATGACACCAAAGACGACATTATTAACCCCCATATTTAGGTCACCGGCAGTGTTGGACGTTTCTGCAACGTATTATTTATGTGTTTGTGGGAGGAAGTCGGGAAATCAGCTTCCGGTGTTTTGAGAAAGTTTAAATCAGAAATCCTACACAGCATAATACATACTGAGGTGTTTACTTATTTCTGGGTTTGCCCTTTTTATTATGATTTTGCCGTCAAAGATGAAGGTTGGTTAGATTCCTTCCACTTCTACATGCCGGTCGTCTGCTGATCTATAAAGTAGAGGGGGCTGGGCCAGGAGTTGTTGGAGAAACAGACAATTAATCCTCCAGGTGGCAGCAGAGTAATGAAGCAACAAATCAGCAGAAATTCAGAACTGGCGAGTGAGGAAGGGATGTTTAAAGGGAAATGCTTTCATCTGTGTTTTTATATTACAGTGCGATTGCTGAAGTTGAGCATCTACAACCCCAATTCCAAAAAAGGTGGAAGAAAGTTTAATATGGAAATGAAAATAGAATATAATGATTTGCAAATCTCATCAACCCATGTTTTATTCACAATAGAACATAGAAAATGTTTAAACAAAGCAATTTTACTATTTCATGAAAAATATTAGATCATTTTGAATTTGATGTGACACATCTAAAAAAAAGTTGAGATGGGGCAACAAAAAGCTGGAAAAGTAATTAGGACTAAAAAAGAAGCAGCTGGAAGAAAAATCTGGAGAGATCTCTGTATTCAAGGGACAAAGCTAAAAATCAGTACTGAATGCATATGATCTTCGGGCACTCGGGCAGCACGCCATAAAAACAGACATGATTCTCTCATGAAAATCACTGCATGGAATCAGGAAAACTTTCAGAAATCATTATCACAAATGCAGATTAAAGCTCTATCCTGCAAAGAAGAAGCCATATGTGAACATGATTCAGAAACACCACTGTTCTCTGGGCCACATTTAAAATGGACTGAGCTAAAGCAGAAAACTGTTCTCTGGTCAGACAAATTGTAAATAAAATATGGATGCCATGTTCTCCAGACTAAAGAGGAGAGGGACCATCCAGCTTGTTATCAGTGCTCTGTTCAAAAGCCTGCATCTCTGATGGTACGGAGGTGCATTAGTGCCTATGGCACTAGCAACTCACACACCTAGAAAGGCACCATCAGTGCTGAAAGGTAAATACAGGCTTTAGAGCAGCATATGCTCCCATTCAGACAATGGCTTTCCCAGGGAAGACATTTCATATTTAAGCAAGACAATGAAACTGCATGTTGGAGCTATTAAAACAGCCTGACATCATATAGAAGAGCCTGGGTGCTGAACTGGCTTCCCTGGAGTTCAGACTTTTCATGAGATGAAAATATTTAGTGCATCATGAAACAAAATAACACAACTAAGAAGACCCAGGACTGTTGAGCAGCTAGAATAGAAACTTTGCTGTCAAGTCTCGTCACTCTTCTGTCCTCCTGATGCATTGAGACATCCTTCAATACGGAAGTTTCATTTCCAGTTCACAGGCAGGAGGATGGTGCAGACGAGGAGGCACAAATTAGAGAAATGAGAAAGGCCTAAGGAGGCCAGGGCAGATGATCGCACAGGAGGAAAACAACAAGACACATGAGACTAACCTTTAAGGTGAAACAGGAAATGACCACAAGACAACAGACTTAAAAACTAACATTGGTGACTGAGACAGGGGAACACAGGGTGACAAAGGCACTAGCACAATGACAAGGTATAGGGAGGCAAGAGAGGGAACCACTGGAAACAAAAGAATAACACGTAAAAGAACAATGAAATCAAAGCAGGAACCAAAACTCAACAACAGGATCGTGTCAGACTTTAATGTTGGAATAAGTCAGCTGCAGCTGTAGAGAACACAATGAGTGAGTGCAGAATATTCCCACCATTCATTTGATATAGTTTCCTGTTTATCTGTAAAGGCAAGTTGGAAGTTCTGAAGTAATATTTATCTGTTGCCCAAGTTTCTGCTTCTCTTGCTATGATAACAGAGACACAGCACAAAGCGTTCAGAAGATATTTCCAGAATCCCCAAATACAAGAAAGGAAAAAAGGCTTTTGCACAATAAGATTCAGAAGCTCCTCCATCGTGATCCAAATAAAGATCTTAGCCGGAAAATAAATCTCTGCGGTAAAACTGAATGACATGACACATAATGTGAAACATAAATCACATATTGTGTGATTTATATTATTATGGTTTATTGTTATGTTGTGTTTTCTTGTCTCATACAAAATAATCCTGGACGTGTGTCAGAGTGACGATTCTGATCATGTTTTGAGAAGACGGGGAAGAGCTGTTAAATTCCTTTTTGTGTTGTCCGAGTATTTATTTGTTTAAGAATAACTTGTGTGTAGCTCTGTGATTGGACCTGATGGTAAAGCACAAGACACACAATCCTAGCACTAATTTATATACAGGTCATATCAGTGCCAGCGCTTGACAATAATCCAAGTGGCCCAAATCTCAACTGTGCCCAAACACACCGATGAATTATAGCCATTCTTTAATGAATCATCGGAGGAGATTAGAAAGTCACGATTTGCTCCGGGCTTGGTGAAGACTTACAGTAAATGTCCGTGGATCATGATCATTATGCTATTAGCACATGAGGCAGCATACAATTAACCAGAGAGTCACGAGTCTGTTAGACTTTTAAAACAGAAATTCTGCATCTTTGTTATGAACTCAACGCTGTAGGAAAATTGCAGAAAATTGCAGGGCTGTCTTGTCAGAAGTAGTGTCGGCATTGTGTGTGACCCTTCTCCATTCACACAGCTGCTGGGGCTCCAACTAGATGACCTCATTTTCCCGCAGCCTTGGGGCTTTTCTTCATATAGTGAAGAGAAGAGAGGAGCTACATTGTTTTCTGTTCTTTCATTCCACATACGAATGGTTCACGAGTGGCAACTTTTGAATGAGGCTGTTTCTCTCACTGCGATGACACTAAAAGATTTACATTTTCAAAGTTTGGGTACTGACGAGAGAAGGAAACAGGACATTCTCAAATATACAATAAGAAGAAAAGAGAGAAAAGGACAGTCTATGTAGCTTTTGTCACACATACTGATATATAATCATATATATCATATGCCCTAAAGCAGAGCATCCACTACAGTTTCTTTCTGTCCTCCTTTCATCTGTGTCCACTTCATGAATGTATATTGGGCTTTTGAATGAAGGTCATCTTGAGTTCACTTCTACAGGAAAAGCATCCATGTGACAAACTAAGCTAACGCAAAGATGACGCCTTTAATTAAACTGAGGGCCTTAAACCAGCCGCAGTCACACATGCAGATAGCAGCTCAGTGCCTAAATGAGGAAACATTTGCACAGCAATTGCCAGCGGCCAGCAAGGGCTGGAGTCACAATTATACAACCCTTATAAATTAAAGATTCAGCGCTGAGCTTAAAAATCACACAAACCACCCAGAGGAAGCATTATGACGACATTTCTCTACTCATGTGTTCACATTTCAAGTGGAATAAAAAAACCAAAAGTTCTCATACAAGCCATAACACAAGCCGTGTGTTGCTGTGGCTACAAATATTTAATTGTCTTTTAAACTAATACTAAATGGGTTATACATTTCGTGAAATGCACTTTCATTAGATTTAACTCAAAGGAGTGGTTCAACATTTTAATAAACTTATTATTTACTGATTTTCAGATTATTAGGTGAAAAGATCACTACTTCTCCACATATGTAAGTTTTTATATGACTCTATGTAGTCCTAAGTACACCCATATTGCTAAAGAGTAGCCAGGTGCCGCTAATCAAAAAAACTTGTTAATTGATCATCAGCAAGTGTGACCACCTCTATACTGTACAAGTAGACATTTTAGCAGTTTGCTGGTCTGCAGCATTTAGATGTGTGTTAATACAATGCCACAATCTTCCCAGGGGTGGGTGTGGCAACAAATTCACCTGATTGAAATACTGTGGCAGGACCATAACAGAGCTGTGCATAAGCTAATGCCTGCAAAGCTCAATGAACTATAGCAACTTTGTAAAGAAGTATGGGCCAATGGGATGGGAGCTAAAATGACTTGTTCCAGATAGTTGGTGAACTGAGGGACTGCACTAAAGCCCACTATAAGACTAAGAAAAGAAATACTTTGAGCTGTGAGTCATGCAAAGCTGCTCTAGTTGAGTCCAAGGATAAAATTATGGAGCTGGAAATGAGCATTATATGTCCCCTTTAAGATCTGATTTCGTGAAAGCTAGTCATTGCTGTAAAAGATGTCATAAGAATGGATATATCTTGGCAAATATGCATTGAGTCCATTCTTTCTGTAGACCATATCCTCCAGAAATTATCTATATTCACATTCATCAGAGTGATGAATGCCACTCATTTTTTAATATTTAGAATTGCTCAAGATAATAAGACATTTCTGAGTGTCTTGTAAATTGGAAAAATTGGCTTCTGGGAGACAGGAAACCAGGACACACAAAGACAAACACACCCAAGTGTAGACAGACAGACAGACATATCGATTTGTTTTCCTCACTAATGAAGAAATGTGTTTATGTCCTGATCAATGTAGTTTTCAAAGACATAACTGTAAAAATAACAACACCAAAAAGCCCCAAAACAAAACAGAAAAATATATCTATGATGTTACACAGAATTTGAAATGTTCTGTGACTGTGCTCTAAGTCTGGACAGGACAACCACAGTAATTCATCTGATTCTCAAAGTAATTATATGCAGAACTTATTTGATGGCACGGTCCTTGTTTCATTTACTGTATTGTTTTGTGGAGAGGGCCTATTATCCTCAGTGGTAATTCCATCAAAGTAAGGTCATCCACCAACTGGGGCAGTCTGCGTCACTAGTTTGGTTAAAAGGTCAAAACAACAGTCTGAAAGGTTAACGTCCTGCAGCAATGGAGTAACAGAGCGAACCTCTCTTTGTGTCCTCTTTTTCATAGTGCTTTACCATTTTAACTCATGCCACAGCCATTCATACTTCTCTCCACTTGATTGCCTACAGCTCTGGAGAATATGATGTGTTTACGCTGCAGAGGCCAGTGCTCTCCATGGTCCTGAAACAAACATCTCTTTCTTTCTCTGTCTGTCTCCGTCTCCTGTTTATTGAAACTTGCGACCCTAGCTTGAGGGATTCAGCACCACAGTCACTAATAGCACCCATAAACCCCTCCCTACTCTGGCTGTCTGTATCTGTAACACACAAGCAGTCACTCACACACACACACACACACACACACGCACGCACACACACACACACACACACACGCACACACACACACACACACACACACACACTGGTTCTTGTCAGAGGAGGAGCGGTATGAATGTCAGGTTACTTTCTGCTTTGCTCTCCGCTCCACTGTGTCTGCAGTAGAGAGAGTAATATGGACGAATTCAAAACAGCTCACCTGTGTCATTTTCTGCAGATGAGGTAAGACAAGATTTCTCTGTGGATTTCTACAAAGCTGCTGCAGGTAAGAACACTTTTTATTACCCAAACTTAGAAAAAGTTGCATGGAACAATTTTAACGTCTGCTAGCTGAAGCAGCAGTAGAGTCGATAGATGGAAAATGTTTTTTTCTAAATTTTGATTTCCCACAAGAATCTTCTTAGGATGTGATTTCTTATAACCACTTTGATTTAAAGAATGCAAAGACAACTGAGAATATTCTAGAAAAAAAACCTGTATCAGATGAAATATTACAGGCTTATGATGATACATCAATATATTGATTATATTTCCACAGCTTGTTGTTTCAGTTTCCTGAAGAAGATTTGATTGAGTGTAAAGTAAATCTGGAGTTTATTGTTCCCCTAAGGCATTTCAGGAGATTTTTAATCTTAATTTCAGTCCTGACCTGAAAGGCTTCAGTCAGCTTCAGATCCAGACTCTGGATTCTGAGGAGTCCCCTTGTTCCAAAAAAAAAAAAAAAAAAATGGACTTCAGAAATTTCCTTCAACTCACCAACTTATAACTTCTCAGTTTTATTTTATCCCTCACACCCCAGTTACTCTGGTATTTTTGTGTTTTCTCCAACCTGCGCCTGGCTGATTTGCAGCACTGCATTGGACATTCAGTGGTTTTCTCTTCTCTCTGTTACACCGCTGTGTGAAGCCAAAGCTCAGGTTGATGTGAAATTTCCCACTTTTCACATTCAGGACAGTTCTCTGAGCTGAAAACAAGTAGTGCCTAGTGCAATAACATCAGGAACATTTGCTGCACAGTGCCACCATGAAAAACATTTTTAAAACTCAGCAAATGTTGCCTATACAAATTAAACAGTACCCGAAAATAAGTGCATGTGCAGTATGTCTGAGTCGATTTCACCTGAGTTCACTTGAAATCCTGTTTAAACATTCAGCATGATGTTACAATTTACAGTTAGATGGATGTCCTGAACAGAACTGACCAATAAAACCATTTATGACACAGATATCTATAAAATATAGCTACCACACTTTGATCCCCGTAGTCATTAAATCCCCTGAGCTCTGAGTAACGACTTCAGTCGCCGATGTGTTTCCACACCTGCTCTTGTCTCTGCAAACAACCCCATTGTTTCCACTTCTCATCTGGCAGTAACTCTGCAGCCGATGTATCGTTCATAATATCAAAGGCAACACAGACTTTTTTAAACCGAGCTCACCCAACCAGAAGACTGTATCCTAGAACCATATTACCGGTGCAGCTGTTGCAGGCTGCATCTGCTGGATCTAATTACTATGATTCTGTGCCTGTCAAAGAAATACGGTTTGCCTCTGTGACTCTCTCCAGTAGCCCTGCATACCAATTAGGGAGGTCCAGTAATGCAGGTCTTATTAGTGTGAAGAGAGAAGACGTGAGGACAGCCTTGAGAGGAGGCAACAATCTCCTCGAAAAAGTCTGCATTGCATTGGAAAATCTCTGCTCAAGCCCACTGAACAACTTAATAATCGAACAAACTGGCAGAAGAGCAGAGTTTAATTATAACACAGTTCTGACAACCGAGTTACGCAGCAAAGTCACTAGAACAGCATTCAAGTACAGTTGCAAGAGACTACTTAATACTGTTTCATGTATCCAGTGATTTCATGTATTGTGAAATTTTGTACGACTCGACTTGACATTTTGAAAGAGTAGCTACTCTAGGAATCGTATGATTGCTCTCCTATAGATAAAGGAAATTTTTAGTGGCTACATGGTGTAGTGGTTGACATAATCGCCTTACATGCAGAAGATCCCCAGTGACGGGGAGGAGACACAAATCCAGCCTCAGAGTGTAACAAGCTAGTGTGCTCCTAGTCCCGGTCCCAAACCCGGATAAAGGGGAGGGTCGCATCAGGAAGGGCATCTGGTGTTCTGTCTGCCAAATCAAACATGTGGTTTCATCATCCTTTGGAAATAAGGGAGCAGTCAAAAGTAGCTTTTTTATAGATAGCGATATCTTTATTGTTCAGAGAATAAAGCTGACCTATTAAAAGTTTTATAGACTTCTCCTTTATCATGGGGGGGGGGGGGGGGGTCATAAGGAAGTGAAGTTGGATAGTTGACCACTGGAGTGGCCGTAGAGTTGAGTATTGTGTCAGGGCAGGCTGCTGGCAGATTCTTTCTAATTACTTAGTGGGACTTTTAATCCACTTTCAAATATCCCTTGAGGCAGATTATCACATTTCCTGCAGCTCTGTCTGTATTTTCCTTAAAAAGTCTTTAAATTTCAAGTGTAAAAATATGAACAGCTTATAGAATGCAGTTGATATAAATATAAATGAATTAACAATAAAGTAGGAACAGGTCCCATCAACAAAATTTTTACTATCCATACAGTAAACTGTACTTTTGCTCTCCTTTCAAGTGCATTCTTACATTTATGTACTGTAGTACTGTAAGTATATATTTTTTAAATACTTAAAAAAGGTCACTATCAACTCACTGCCTTTTTATTAATTTCCAGTGCATTAAACTTTATTAATAAGAAGTGACCGATGAATGCTATGACCCAAAATTTTGACCTCGACCCAAGGCCGATTCTTAACATGGAAATGTAACGTCCTGCCTTTTGTTGTCCTGATTTTGATCCCAAAATGAGAGGAGAGCCTTTTGATGTACAACAGAAAAAATCACACCTTTACATTTTTCTAACTTTACAAGTCGTCCATTAGGTTCTGAGAATTACGGCTAAACTAAACCCTCACACACAAACACAAATATAACATTCCCATTTTTGCATGTGACTGAAAAGGCCCGGAATGGGTCTCTGATGAAGTAGCGATGGGGTTTAAGATGCTGTAATGAAGTTTCATCTGGCTGTAAGAGCAGGAAGGAAACATCTTTCAGGTACAGCGTGATGTTATCATGTAGCCTAATGGAGTCACTTATAGGGTTTTAGCAGTATGCACCAACCCTCATGGTCTAAATTAAGTGTCTCTATATTGATTTTCTGATCGGAATACATTAGTTAATCACATTGTTTTGCTGCTATTCCTGGTGTTTCTTTGTTTTTAACATAATAGTAACGTTAATGATGGTTTGCAATAGAGATACATAATTGGTATGCTTTGCCTGTACGGGGTCATTTTAAATATACAGCTCGTTAGTAATTTAAAAGAACAGGTATCCCCATATGCATATAATCTGTTGTTTACTAGATGCTTTTATCCAAAGCACCTAACAGCACGGTGAGCACCTGAATCTTGAGCGTGGGTGGCCCCGGTGGAAATCTGTTTGTACACTCATCGAAACAGGCTTTCATAATTCACAGAACAAGCAGTTCCAGTGCAAAGAAAAGGCCCCCATCCTCCCTTTTTTCTCACTGCAGACACAAGTCTGCAGATAACGCTTCTTTAGCCTCAGAGAATCTGTTCTGCCTTAACATAAAAACCACAGCTTCTATTAAGGTTTATTTGGACAGCTGTCTGAAAGAGCACACAAGCACACATGGAAACAAATTTGATGTTCCCCAAATATACCAGGTAGTCCTTTTTCCATATGCAGGAGCAGAAAATGATGCCTGCAGGATCAAGTGACCAACTTGCACAGATCAGCCACGATGGCCTTGCTCGGCCTCTCAGGAAAGACGTGATCAGTTAAGACTTCTAGGAGATGCAGATGCATGAAACTCATGCAGATTCATGACTAAAACAGTCTGTACAAAGACAGAAACTTGCATATGTATTTGTTGTGGCATTTGAAAGTTGTTTTGGGGCATACACA
The DNA here is from genome assembly GCA_034780415.1 of Cichlasoma orientale. NCBI lineage: Eukaryota > Metazoa > Chordata > Actinopteri > Cichliformes > Cichlidae > Cichlasoma > Cichlasoma orientale. Next base: position 880,833 of record JAVDPK010002050.1, read on the forward strand.
CTATTTATAGATCCCCTGAGATTTACATAAAAATGCGAGATTTGCTACACAAAGCAGAAAATGAACAAAGGTAGCGAGGTTCTGAATTCAAACCTGCTGGTTGGATGGAGCCTTACTGCACGAAGCTTGCTCTTCCTGTGCCTGTGCCATTCATTCTACTAAAACTGTTCATTTTTCAGAATACAAATTTCAACATTCACACTAGCCTCAAACTTATTTTAATGTGTTATTCCTGACACGAGTTTGTGAGATGTGGCTGTGTATTCGTAAACACAGCTGCTGCAGCCCTTATTTGCACACCTGTCCGTTCTTTCACCAGGGGCAAGCTGTTACCACAAAAACATTCAAACGCCTGTGACTTGTTTACATGCTGCAAGTTACGCATGAGTTTGCATCTGTGAACACAAAGATGTATCCTTTGACGAAATGTAGCCTTAAAAACTTCTGTTCATAATTGTTATTTTTTTAGGTTTTGCACGCATGTGAACGACGCTTAAAGCATCCACGTGAAGGATAGCAGGCAGCATGGAGATTCTCAATTCATCCCACTCTAGTAACACCAATGTCAGTGACGAAAGCGGCCTTTTCTCTGGAAGCCCGTACACGACTGTGGAGATAACGCTCATCATACTCGTTGCTGGATCTCTGAGTCTGATCACTGTCATTGGGAACATCCTGGTCATGCTCTCTATAAAGGTTTGGGGTTTTCTTGTTTTGATCCTTCATGATTAATGAGTGTGATTCAAACATCCATCTCTGGACACCTTGAACAGCACAGCCAGACTTAGAGATAAGAGTACAACATGTGCAACCCAGTGCAGAGTGGTAATTTAATAGAAACGAGAAAACACACATCACATTGTACAAAAAAGATTAGCATCTGACAGCCTCCTCTATGTTGTTCCTCTAAAGGTAAACAGGAACCTGCAGACCGTCAACAACTACTTCCTGTTCAGCCTGGCTTGTGCAGACCTGATTATTGGCGTCTGCTCCATGAACCTCTACACCGTCTATATTGTGATTGGCTTCTGGCCCCTGGGAGCAGTGGTGTGTGACCTGTGGCTGGCTGTCGACTATGTTGTCAGCAACGCCTCAGTCATGAACTTGCTCATCATTAGTTTTGACCGTTACTTCTGTGTCACCAAACCGCTTAGCTACCCGGTGAGGCGCAGCACTAAAATGGCCGGCTTGATGATTGCAGCAGCTTGGGTCTTGTCCTTCATCCTGTGGGCTCCTGCAATTCTGTTCTGGCAGTTTATAGTTGGCGGAAGGACTGTACCACCAAATGAGTGCTACATCCAGTTCTTCTCCAACCCAGCAGTGACCTTCGGAACAGCCATTGCAGCATTCTACCTACCTGTGGCTATCATGATCCACCTCTACTGGCGCATCTCCAAGGCCAGCCGCAGCCGCATGAGGAAGGACAGCAGGAAGACCTCAGGTACTAGTCTGGGAGAAGGTCCCTCCAACAGCCAGGAGGAAGGAGGTGAGAACGTCACTGCAACAAAAAAAGCTCAGGGGGAGGCTGGGGATGGCAAGGAGAAGGAAATGCTGCAGCAGAAGCAGCAGAAGAATGGAATAGGCCCATGCAAGGCAAAAAGAACCAGCCGGGTGGACTCCACATCAGATAGCATTCAGGCTTCAACATCTAAGGATGCTGAGATTCCTTCTTCATCACGAAAAAACTCAAATGTTGAGAAAAATGAAACACAGCCATCTTCTCGGAAAAACTCAACAGTTGACACTCAAATGCTGGTCACAAAGACACTGTTTAAGGTAATTTTAAGGTAGAAACAAAAGGATATCCATCACAAATTTACTAGATTTATAGCAATCACAACTTTAACCAGTCATGGAGTGGTAATATCAGTCAGTTTGTTGGTCCAGCTTTTTTGCTCTAGATTGAAATATCTCAACAACTATTGGAAAGATTGTCATAAAGGTTTGTTATTAGGAATTAGTCATCAAATACTTGCAAAACTATCAGGTTTTTGAGTAGAATAGTAACAGTGTAAATACATAAAGATAGTAATCATGGTTAAAAAAAAAAGAAAATGAAAAAATTTTAGATTTAATTTAAATGACCTTTATGCCTGAGTGCAGCTTCACAGAACAGCTAGCATGGCTGTATTCATTCAGCTGTATGAAGCATTTTAGTGAAATATTTAAATTTTCACTGCTAACTGCTCTAGAAAACCCACTGTACACTCAGCAACAAGCTAACTCCCTCCTCAACTCAAAATGTGTTACTTTTCTTTGATCTCAGTGTATAAAGTGATATAAACTCACCGGATGCTTTATTAGGTGCACCTTGCTATTACTGGGTTAGACCCCCTTTTGCCTTCAGAGCTGCCTTAATTCTTTGTGGCATAGATTCAACAAGGTGCTGGAAACATTCCTCAGAGATTTTGGTCCATTTTGATTTGATAGCATCACACAGTTGTTGCAGATTTAATCGACTGCGCATCCATGATGTCAATCTCCCGTTCTACCGCATTCCAAAGGTGTTCTATTGGCGTGAGATCTGGTGACCGTGGTGACTGTGGAGGCCATTTGTCATGCTCAAGAAACCACTTTGACATAGTCTGAGCTTTGTGACATGGTGCGTTATCCTGCTGGAAGCAGACATCAGACGATGGGTACACTTAAAGAGTACATAAAGGGGTGAGCATGGTCAACAATACTCAGGTAGGCTGTGGTGTTTAACTGATACTCAGTTGGTATGAAAGGGCCCAAAGTGGTCCAAGAAAATATCCTCCACACCATTACACCACCAGCAGCCTGAACCAACGATGCAAGGCAGGATAGATCCATGCTTTCATGTTGTTTACGCTAAAGTCTGACCCTACCATCTGAATGTTGCTGCAGAAATTGAGGTAATGTTTGTCCAGTCTTCCATTGTCCAATTTTGGTGAGCCTGTGTGAATTCTTGCCTCACTTTCCCATTCGTAGCTGGCAGGAGTGGCTCCTGGTGTGGTTTTCTGCTGCTGTTGCTTCACTCAGAGATGCTCTTCTGCATCTCTTGGTTGTAACGACGGGGTTATTTGAGTAATTGTTGCCTTTCTATCTGCTTGACGCAATCTGGCAATTCTCCTCTGACCTCTGACATCAACAAGGCATTTTCACTGCTGCTCATTGGATATTTTCTCTTTTTCAGACCGTTCTCTGTAAACCCTGGAGATGGTGTGTTGGAAAATTCCTGTAGATCAGCACCTTCTGAAACACTCCAGCCTTTCTAGCACCAACAACCATGTCACCTTCAAAGTGACTTAAATCAATCATTCTTCCCCATTCTGATGCTTGGTTTGAACTTCAGCAGGTTGTCTCGACCGTGCCTAAATTCCTAAATACATTGAGTTGCTGCCGTGTGATTGGCTGATTAGATATTTGCGTTAACAAGCAGTAGAAAAGGTGTACTTAATGAAGTGGTCGGTGAGTGTACCTACCAAGTTTCGCACTATAAGCCTTCTTTCTTCTGCTGAGAGTGGAAAGTTATATTGGACTCACATTAAAGTGACTTCACCCCCACACCCAAAACAAGTAAATAAATAAAATAATAATACCACTTTTAAAAGAATAAATAAAACTTTTCATTTTGCAGGTAACGATGCGTGCTATGAGTGAAAACGCTGTGGCAAAGTGGAAAAGGAGGGGAATTTCTTCAAGGGAGAAAAAGGTCACGCGCACCATCATGGCCATCCTGGTTGCTTTTGTTGTCACGTGGACGCCGTACAACGTGATGGTGCTGATCAACACATTCTGCTCCATCTGCATCCCCAACACCCTGTGGACCATTGGCTACTGGCTGTGCTACATCAACAGCACCATCAACCCCGCTTGCTACGCCCTCTGCAATGCCACCTTCAAGAACACCTTCAAGCAGCTGCTTCTGTGCCAGTACAAGAACATACGCACAGCACGATGAGGGTGAAAATATTTAATTGTGTTTGGTGAGTTAAAACAATGTGATAAATCTTGTAAAGAATGATGACAAAAGGTTAGAAACATGCTGTTTAAAAAAATAGATGAAGTGTGGTCTTGTCGTGGAATTGCTTTGTCATCTTCACAGGTAGGACCCCCCCACCCCCCACCCCAAAAAAAACAAAGAAAAACTGACTGATTGAACTTATAATCGTACTACAAACTCAAACTTTCAAAGACTCAAATGGAACTTTGTTTCATAATTTTCAACACATTTCAATGAGCTTTACTGATTCTATCACGAAGAATAGATTTGAATAACAGTCATTTGGGGTTTTATTTCTTTGCTTTGTTCCTCTTTTTACTCCTTCTACACAAACTTGTGCAGTGTGTTGTTTAAAATGTGGATATTGTGATGGTTTTGTGAAGGTAAAGTCTACTATAAAAAGGAGGTGATTGAAAAGCACACTATTATGAATGATGAGCTTTAAAAAAGAAAAATACTTCTGAATGAAACCCCGTCTTTATATTGAATCCAGAGGAGAAAAGAGAGTTAGCAGCTGTGCGGTGATATGTGTCGTGTGTCATGCTAAACTAACATTTCACATTAATGGAATCTGTAACCTGTGCTGTTGTGAGACAAGTCCAAATGTAAAATGTATCTGTGTCTTCCCCTCTTTCTATATGTTTTGTGTAAATTAAAAAAAGACAGTTTGGTGTCAGAGTCATTTGTCATAACCTGTCTGTCTTCTGTTTTCTTGATTTCTGCTAAATATTAACTGAGTCCCGTTGGCTGTCATCCTGTATGGAAATGAAAGTGAAAATCTCAAGCACAACCAACCAAATTTCTGCCACAAGATTATAGACTGTATATGAAAGAAATATGTAGCTACTCGCATTGGTTTTGTATTGTTATAGCTGTAAATGACTTAAACATGTTTTTTTTTTCTTCTTTTTTTTAAGCCGGGAGTCTGTGGGGATTTGCTTTTAGAGTTACACTCATTAGAATAACTGCGGTTTTTGGGACATACAGCTTGGAAAAGATTCAAGTAAACACTTGCTCAGATAAGAGCCACTGCAAAATGCAGCAACATGAAAAAAAAAAAAAACATGAAAAGCCCATCAGTGGACACAGGGGGGAAAAAATGGACTATGGGATTTTGTTTTAATAAATTAATCACAAAGGTCTGAACACCAGGCTTTTCCCACCAAAAACATCATGAATCAAATTACAGACCAAAATGTAATCCAGGTTGCCAGCCAAAGTTTTGGGCGCATGTGCATGCCTCTGCCCTATTGCAGATTTATCACTCGAAAAATGCTGCTGCGCAAGAGTTTAAACATAAGTTTTGGGTGGATAATGTCTTTGAAAGTAGAAGAAGTAATTAGACTTTCTACTTGAGCAACAATCCTACCACATAGAAGCTTAGTGGGTTAATAATGCACAAGTTGTATAATCAAAATATATTTAAAGTAAATTTGTTCATTATGTAATTTGGCATTTTTCAAAATCCATTATATAAGTGGATCATTTATCTGAATTTGAGGACCTGTACACCGTACACATCACTGCTGAAACTCCACCAATCTGGCAGTCTCCTGCTCCACTCTCCCTTCACTCATGATTAAGACCATTTGGTATTTAAATTCTTCCACTTGGAGCAGCAAATTATTCCCAACCTGTAGTGGACACTCTGAGACCAGATCCTGCTGATAAGAGGTGCTTCCCCTCTTATCAGGGCGTCATAAATCCCTCCTGAACATCCCCTTCATGGTGTGGGGGAACGCCTCCAAACAGCTGCAGAACTGTTACACCCTCTACTGTATCAAAAACATGTACCTGGAGGCTAAATGGTAGAAACTTAAAAAGGTCCTCTGTCCAGTTGATTGTGTGATGTGCAAGACAACCATTTGTTCTGTTTGTGACGACCTTCACTCCATCTGACCAGATGTAACCAAAACTATTTTATAGATTAAGCTTAAAGGACATGTTCACGGTTAATCAAATCTGTCTTCAAGCACCAGTCAGGTGCCGATAACATTACCTTTCTTGCTATAATGATTCCTCCTGTTCACAGTGGCCATTAAAATGTCTCTGCTCACTGTACACTGGATATCATCCAAAGTTTTGGCTTTTTTAGTTAAAGTTTCTTCTTTTTGTAAGTGCAGTTCAACGGGGAAACACTATGAGGGATTGACTGATGACTGTTTCAAACTCCAAATCTATACAGTCTGTCTGAGAGATCACAGTGCGTCTGCCCATACCTGTGGTCTAATTAAAGATTTTTTTTGTTGCAAACGCTCATATTAAAATCGCTTATTAACTCTGGTACCTCGTGTCTTTCAGCCTGGCATTGGAGTGGTGGTCAGGAACCATGGTTTATGACGTAACCCTCCGTTCAAGTTACACATGTGCCTTAATGGGATTTGACTCGGTGTTATCAAAGACAACACAAAAACAAGAACTGCAAGTCTAGATGACTGAGGTGACTCTTGAATGCGAGGGCTTCTTTGTATAAAGAGGTGCCCTTTCAGTATAAAAGCCTCTATGAAGGCATAAACTGACATCTACTTATTGATAGAGGCAAGTTGCATTCCTACATTTCCTACATTTCCAGGTTACGCTTGCCTGTGTCAAGAAGCAGTGCTCATATCTCTGTTTACTCTGTACACACTGCATCCAGGACCAATTATCTGCTTTACATTTAGTCAAAGTAACCAAGAACTGCTGCTGTTTAGAGTAAATACACTTCATGCAGGAGGAAATATCAGATGTATGTGGGTAGGAGATGACTGGGACACACTGGGCAAGGAAGCTAATTTAACCTCATTACTATCAGATGAAACATGGAACAGAACCAGGACCTGGGACTACCTGATGCATATTCAAAACCACAAAAGGAGTACAGAGCTGATCTTAATGGGGAAGATATGGAAGATGCTTCTAGTGGAACAAGTGAAAGCAAAGAGCAGCAAGGCAAAGGCAGTCCAAACCTGCTGCTGATGCTAGAGGCAGCAGAGAGGAGGAGGACGCAGCAGCGTCGGGACAGAGATGGGCTACAGGTATCTGAGGTTGGGGCAAGAGGACGGCTTACTGAAGCTCTGAAGACTAATATGGTGAGCAGAGACAGTGCTTTCACTATGTCAGTTTAACCAAGTATGTCAAGGCCCATGCACCTGTAATTGCACTCCGCAGGAAGCATGAATGTGCATCTACTCAGGGTGTTAATGATTTTTAGTTGCGATGTGAATGCTCCATGAATGTTTGACCAGTACATTCATGCAAATAATGCACTTGCTCTGCCTTTCTGAAAAGATAGGACAAAATTTTAAGCCTTTTTTAGGGGTGTTAGGGAGTACAACTGCAAATAAAAGAAAGACCTGACAAGCTCACTCGCATCAATGCAACATCAAAAAAGGAGGATATCTGAATAAATGTTGGAGAGAGAAGTGCAAAATATCTGAACTACTGATATATTCTATTATTCTTGTCAGCCTTAATACATATGCCCCTTCTCTGCTCTGGTATGTCTGAATGTCTGTGTGAAGTCTGTTGTTTAAAAAAAGACATACCTATATACAATCAGAAGTGGTCAATATATCTTTCTCTGAGTGTCGATCAAGCTCCAAAAACACTGAATCCTTAAGTTCCTATCATGCTCTCAGTTTGTAACGCAGGCTCTCTTTTAGAGATCCTCTGATTTTACAAAGCTGCCCTGGAACACAGATGTCATTAAAGAACTGTTTCCACAGACTCTTGTCCTTTCAGTAAAAATGCAGAGCTGCTCAGTCATTCAGTGGACAGAAAACAATAAATTCATGCTCTGTTGTCAGATGAGAAAACTTGAGGTGTCCTCTGTGTCCCTTCAGACAAAGATGGCGTTTTTCCTCTTGACTGGTTCATCTATTGCTCATCTTTATGTTGCAATAACTGTCATGCAATAAGTGTCATGAAATAACTGTCGCCCCCCCGCTGTCCATTTGCTGTATATATTTAATATTTATTTGTGGCCTCCGTCATCTGAGATTTTCTTTCCTTAAATCTCACTCTTCATCTTTCCAGTGTCTGCTCTCTATATTTTCTCAGAATTTCTCATAAAAGGTGCACAACGATTGTATTACTCATGCCCACATTCTTGTGTCACCTGTTTGGTGAGGGAGTGGCATAACGCGTCACTCTGTGAACTGTAGTGAGCTCAATAGCATCAGCTTGCAGCTCTGCAGGGTTCCTGAGTGTCACTGTGAGCGTGCTGTGCCATCATGAAGAAAACGTATAATCTAGTGAATATATCTAAGGCCAAGAATGAGGATCCAGTTCAGTCCATCTGTATCAAGGTATCGCAGCTTTCTTTATTTTAAGCAGGGTAGAGAGTTACGACTTAATGTGTAATAATGAGCAATACGCTTTTAAAGCAAAGTTTGACTAGTATTTGTCGATTGCAGTGGCATAGAGGAAATATAAAAAATGACACAAAAGAGGCATTTTTACAAATTAAGACTTAATTCTGAGTTTTCATTGTAGTATATGGACAGTGCTCGTTTGAATTTAAACCTAATTATCATTAAGTTAACCTTCACACTGCTCCAGGTCAAAGATTAATATCTTTAATGTTAATGATTAACTGGCTACCTATGTAAGCGGCAGCTATTTTTAGATGGCAGCATTCAAACAATTGTTACTAAAAATAGGTGACTTGCAGCCATGTCTTTGAAAAGGCCCTCAGGCCTGAAAATACAGTTATTTATGTTCATGGGTGATTCTTTTGAATAAGTTTTGAGCCACCTACACAGGCACTGTTTGGCCATAGAATTCCATGCCACGAAGCTCCCAGCACACAGTTTTCATGCTCATGTTAATGCCAGATGAGGTTTGGAGTTATTGATGTTCACTTCCTGTTTTACTCAGTTAGTTGTCTCCTGTGTCTTGCATTTAGTTTTACTTCTTCTTTTCTGTGATCATGTTGAATGTGTCTCATTTCCTCCCAGCTGTGCTTAATCCTCAGTAGTGTGAATACATGTGTAAGGTCTGACATAATGTACATGTGTGCAGAGTCAACCTGCAACTAAACTCACAGACAGGAAATGGACACCTGATGCTACTGAGGCTCTAAGGGACTACTTTGAATGCACAGTGTGGAATGTGCTGCTGGAAACAGATGAGAACAGTATGGACCTTAATAGACAGGTTGATTGTTTCATTGAGTGCATCAACTTCAGTAGAGACGCAGTCATAACTACAAAGACTGTGTGCTCTTTCCACAATAACAAACCCTGGATCACAAGTGACATAAATCAATCAAACATGTTCTTTTTTTTTTTTAGGTTGAGGAACTGAAGTTTATAAAAATCCAAACAGAATTCATAGCAAAGTTCAAAAGTTCAAAATATTCGTGAGCTCCAGAGGTACAAATTAACACAAGAACAAACAGACTACAGACCAAGAGGAACAGTAAACAGACTTGTGACACGGGCTTGACACAGACAACCTGACAAAGGACAAAGGAGAGACCACGGCTATATAAACATAGAAGGTTACTAAATTGAAGGTTAAACTAGATCAAAACCAAACTAAAAACAAGGCACAAGAGACAAATGACTATCAAAATAAAAATAAAAAAAAAACATGAGCGTGAATCTAATATGGAGACAAATGCTTGACAAGATAAATTTGGATAAATTTGACTAAACTAAAACACAAAGAACCACACAAAACTCTAAATTCTAAACGAAACCAGAATACAAAGTAACAAGAACTGAAGACTAAGAATCCTACAGACCGGATACAAGTTAAAGATACAAAAACACAAAGAAAAACCAACCCCACTTTGTTAGCCTTGCGGTCCCATCTGTAATAAAGCTCGTCTTTTGTTCATCATATCTGCTTCAGTGTTCTGTGTTTGGGTTCTTTTTTACACAATTCATTAGAATAACTTTATTTGGTGTAACACTTCGTGCCTGAGTTGGTTCCACTTTGCAATAATACCGCTTACAGCTGATCGTGGGATATATAGGAGAGAAGAAATTTCACAAGCTGACTTGCTGCAATGGTGACATCCTGTTACAGCGCTACACCCAAATTCAGCGAGCTCTTTAGAGCAACCAATTATTTTACAAATGTTTGTGAAAGGCAGACTGCATGGCTAGGTGCTTCGTTTTATACACCTGTGGTAATGGGACTGAAAACACCTGAAAGCAGCCCCAGACCAATGATTAAGATTTTTTGATATGATACATAAAAACCATAAACTAGCATCAGTGCTTAAATGATACCTTTCGAGTGGTTAAAATCACTAAATCCATGGCAAACCAAAACAATAATGCATGTGACTGTAGCTGCTTTGAATTGAGCTTTTCTGATAAGTTACGCTAAGAAACCTGAACTTGTGCTTCACTAAGAACCACTGTCAGCCGCTGTGATTAAATGCATATTTTTTTCATTGCTCTGTTTTGATCAGCCATTATTTGATCAGTAATTAAGCTTCACACATACATGCAAATCACGCCGTCATGTTGCTTTCAGCTGTGCAGCTGCTGTGTTTCAGCCACCAGTGTAATTTCTTGCTTTTATCTCTGTTATTTAGTAAAGTGAAAGTGGCTTCTTGCCCACAGTGAATGTGACTGTGTTTGTTGCTTTCGCCTTCTGTGAGGTTTTAGAGCAGCTGATGAGTCACAACAGCCAATGACTGCACTGAAACAAGTTAGTCAAACAAGTTAGTGCAGAATGCAATCTGATAACATCTTAAATTAGACCGCCCCCTATACGCCAAACTCAGTTTGTAACTGAAGCTTTGTGTCAAAATCTTGTGATTGTTATTAAAAAAGTCTCTCCAGAATCAAAGAATATATTACACAGGTTTCACTGGCTGTGTAGTGCTTTCAATTAAATGCATCTATCTATCTTAGCAATTCCACTAATGTGCACGCTAGTATAAGAGTAAAAAAAATTCTGTGATCTCCTTAAACCTGCAACCGTAAAACTTCAAACGCTCAATGCAAATCCTTCATTTTTGGAAGTTGAGGTCAGCATGTGGGTGTGTTGGTCTTGGTGGGTGTGCACATATGTCTGCACACGTGGGTAAGAGAAAGAACAAAAGCACGGGAAAAAAAAGTAACACCAACCAAAGAAAAGCTGAAGACAGGTGGTGAGCCTTCAGTACAGGCTGAGCTGTAGGTCCAGAGTGTGTGTATGCAGCCAGGGAGCAAACATGGCCAAGTGGGATTCCTGTGGCAGCAGCCCAGCCTTCAAACAGCCACAGCGGATGGTGAGATTGCAGCAGATACAGAGATACAGTGAAAGTTGGCATTTAGGAGCAAATTCATCAAAACCTAATGTTTGTGACTTGTTGAGAGGTAAAACTTAAATATTTGACATCAGTGTCTTTTTGAGCCTGTTTGTGATTTCTTTTTATGGTTCTTCAGCAAATACAGTTCACTGACCAGAAGCAAGAATTCAACAGACCCCCCACGAAGACTGTTCGGTCCATGTCTCAGTCATCTACAGATAGCTTCACTTCAGGTATGGAAACATGAAAACAGACACACTCTTAAGTCTAATCACATGTCTCTGATACGTAAACTGAGCTGTTTTTTGATCTCAGCATCACAAACCCAGGATTAGCCATGCAGGCTAAACTTTAATTAAAGGGAAAAGTCTTCTGGAGAATTAGGCCTCATTAATTTGGTCCTAATCTGCTCCATGAGCCTTTCTCAAACATGTCAGTCACTGCCAGAGTATATGCAGACTTCAAAGAGCTCAGAGAAAAGACTCACCTAGCTATCAAAAAAATGAAGGCTGGAAAACTTGAGCCAAAGAGTCATGTGTCTCCGTAATGCTCCTTCATACGTAAGCCAGCTGATTGTTCTCACACACAGTCTAAATGATGTGTTGCAGTGCACAGTGACAGCTCTGAGGATGAGTCTTCTCCCAGAGACAAGTTTCAGAAGTCCGCCAAGGGCCTGTCTGACTTCTGCATCAAAAACATCAATCAGGCTGATTTTGGACGCAAAGAAATAGAAATGGCAGAACAAGGTACGCAAATCCAAACAGCCTTCAAACCACAGTTTATGCATTAGTTACAATATGAAAACAAAAGTAATATTATTACCAATCTAGAAAGGCTCTGTAGAGTAACGCACAAGAGGTGGAATCTAAACATGTCCTCATTTTGTGTCTTGGTTCTCATCTGTGATATTTAGAAATGCCAGCTCTGATGAACCTGAGGAAAAGGGCAGGTGGGGAGAAACCGCTGGCTGGAGCCAAAGTAGTGGGCTGCACGCACATAACTGCACAGACAGCAGTCAGTTCAACACACACACACACACACACACACACACACACACACACACACACACACACACACACACACACACACACACACA
>JAVDPK010002050.1:921610-934288 GCA_034780415.1 Cichlasoma orientale
ATGGCGGACACACAGTTACGTCGCATCAGCGGGCCGAACCAGTCAACGAGGTATCTATGTATATATATCTATGGGCTGAGCTATAGAAATACACCCAAAGAACGCGACCACACTATCAGCTCGCTGCCTGTTAACCACATTTACTTACTGCAGTGGAGCGTTTCAGCAAAGATGGACGACGAGATTTAAGGAGAGAATTCAGCTCTGGGTCATATTAATGAATCTGCTCACATATGACTCACAGAGAAAGTGCGTGCTCTTCTATCATGTGTAGATCTACGTTAAAATCTCCTCACGGAGAGGCTGAACTAAGCACATTAGGCCGAAGTTGTTTGGTTTCCTTACGCGCATATGAATCATTCATAGGAGTAGTTATTGGGTAATTTTAGGTACTTATCGCACACGCATTGCTGTGACATCTAAAACATTAAGCAGTCAACCAAGTGACTAATGCAGTCCAACACCAAGTACTGCAGTGCATCTTGCTGTTTTAGAGTGATGCTGTGCAATTTTATATTTGTTTTGAAATCAATATTACATTATTAATATGTGCAGGTAAATTGATTGCACCCGTCTGCCAAAAAGGCAAATAAATTGCCAAAGAAAGCCAACAACACATAACACTGATGATTAATTAATTAATAATAGAAGAAGATAAATAAAATTATTACAAATATAAAGTAGTGAAGCCAAATCTCAGTCATAATACATCAATAAACAGTAAACATTAAAATCTTCTTGGGAGCTGTTTATGTGTTAGTATTGTTATTCCTTTCCTCATTTTTGTAACCAAAACCCATCCAGGGTCTCCAGGATAAACTTAATGAAATAGAGAAAGATAGGTTTACATATCTGAGAGTTGTATTAAAACCATGCTGAATGCTCATGCAGTGCTATGAAAAGTGTTTGCCCCCTTCCCGATTTATTCGTTTTTTGTGTTTGGTTTTTGTTTTTGTTTGCATGTTTGCATGTTTGTCACATTTATATGTTTCAGGTCATCAAACAAATTTTAATATTAGCCAAAGATAACCTGACTAAATACAAATTGCAGTTTTTAAATAATGACTTGATTTGTTAAGGGGAGGGGTCTAAAGTAAAAAAGTAATCCCTCCCTCTTGTTAAATCATGAATTAGCTGTGATTACCCGCATTTTTTTGGAAAGCTGAGTTCAGTTTCACTAGCCACACCCAGGCCTGGTTGTTGCCAGACCTGTTGAATCAAGAAATCACTTAAATAGGACCTGTTTGACAAAGTGAAGTAGGCTAAAAGATCTGAAGAAAAATATGAGAAACAAAGTCATTGACATCTATCAGTCTGGAAAAGGTTACAAACCCATTTCTAGCACTTTGGGACTCCCGTGAACCTCGGTGAGAGCCATTATCCACAAATGGAGAAAACTTGGAACAGTAGTCAACCTTCCCAGGAGTGGTCAGCCTACCAAAATTACTCCAAGAGCACATCGACTACTCATCCAGGAGGTCACAGAAGAACCCAAAATAACATCTAAAGAACTGCAGGCCTCACTTGCCTCAGTTAAGGTCAGAGTTCATGATTCAACAAAAAGAAGGAGATTGAGCAACAATGGGAGAGTTCCACGGAGAAAACCACTGCTGACCAAAAAGAACACAAAGGTTCGTCTCACATTTGCCAAAAAAAAAAAAACATCTTGAAGATGCCTGAGAATTTTGGGAAAATATTCTGTGGACTGATGAGACAAAAGTTAAACTTGTTGGAATGTTTGACTCCCATTGCATCTGGTGTAAAACACATTTATAAAAAGATCACACCAAAAGTCAAACATGGTGGTGATAGTGTGATGCCGCTTTACTGCTTCAGGATCGCTGTAATTGATGGAACCATGAATTCTACTCTATGAGACATTCCTTGGCATTATGTTACTGTGCTTAGCTTCGTTATCTTGATGAAAGGTTTGCTTCCTCTTCAAGCCAGACTTACACAGATGACCTCATATTATCTTCAAGCACTCTCTGATATAATGCACTGTTGAATATCAGTCAGCCCATCTTTAGAATGTTTTCAGACTCTTACTCGCCTCAGAAGCACCCTCAGCTATTTTTTGGAACATCTTTGAGTGCACTTCAGATCTATACATGATGACACCACACTTAAAAGCAGAGAGAACACCGGCCCAAAGTCTGAGGGTTTTTTTTTATCCATTTGAAGCTGTGATAAATCTGGAAGGTTATTTACTTTTCCGTGTCACTAATCTAGTTTTTGTTTCATTTAAGTGATTCAAAATTTTGTGTTATTTGGCTTAAGTACTTCAATATTAGACACAGTTTTAAGAAGGAGGAAGTGTTTACATTTCAGAACAAGCCAACAATTTCCATGAGACAGACTTATTTTTTCAATTGACATTAGCTGCCAAAGGCAAACACTATAAACACCACAACCTAAAATCACTAAGTTGTCTGATTTTGATCTGTTGCGCTTCTGCTCTTTCACAAAAGTTCATCAGACACAAAACTTTTCAAGGAATACTAAACAGAGTTATAAATCAGCTGCCACTTTGTCAAGAAAAGTGTTTATTTTTTTTAATGTGAACTAAAGATTGGTGTGTACTATAGTTTGCGTGCAGGCCAACTCACTCACTGTGACCACAGATTTTTCTTTTCACGGTCACAGGTGAAGTATAGAGGTATAGAGCCATAACACAGATAATGCTTGTCTGGATGCACCAGCATGACACATTTGCACAATACGATCTGCACTTAGAAAGCCATCCATGGATTCCTTTGAACATTGAATTGATGACTGATTCATGCTGGTTTTATATTCACTCATAGTTTTCATTATTGGTAACTTCCCACATCACCAAAAAGTGTCAGTTGTGTAAGTTTTAACGTATCAGGACATAATAAAAAATAATAATCCAGTCCTTACCAGGTTCTAAGGTTATTTAAATACAACCTCAGATGAATAAAAACATGTGACACCTTATCATTATTTGTTTAACAAAAACTAAGCCAAAATGCAAGTATGGTATGCAAGAATGATTATTTGGGCTTGTTTTGCAGCTACAGGACCTCGGCACTTGGCAGTCATTGAGTCGACCATGAACTCCTCTAAAACCAAATTTGAGGCCATCTGTCTGACTGCTAAAGGAAAAAAAATAAAGGGGTGGTGGCATGCAACGAGACAGTGATCCCAAACACAGCAGCAAATCAACAACAGCATGGCTGAAAAGGAAAAGAATCAAGGTGCTGCAATGGCCCAGTCAAAGTCCAGACTTCAACATGATTCAAATGCTGTGGTGGGACCTTTAGAGAGCTGTGCATAAACAAATACCTGCAAACCTCAATGAACTGAAGCGACGTAAAGAAGAGTGGGCCAATATTCCTCCACAACAATGTGAGAGAGTTGTTCTCTGTTGTGCTGACAAGCTGTTCATCAAACTATGGTAGACTAAAGTTTCATTTTTACCACTTTTTTATATTTAGCATATACATGCAGGAAAACCTCTTAAAGCGTTAGACATCGCTGACGTGTGTTGTAGAGCATATCATGTGAAACACAGAAGTGGGCCGTTCAGTCAAGCTTCCTAAACAGAGTTACAGCTAGTAAAGTCATGTTATCTCCAAATCTTCTCAAACTTCATCCATATGAAACACTTTCCAGGCTGATAGGAAACAATAAAGCAGCACTTTGTGTAGCCTGACTTACTCAGAAGATTAGGACAAGCTTTGACAGTATCATCGCCAGTTGGATAGCTTAGTTATCTACTCTAATCTCTCCATGCAGGAACATGTAAATGGATGAATGTTGTGCATCTCCCAGTCATTCTAATCACTTTGCAAGCTGGTATTGTATAATGCTCTGACCTCTGTAAGTCAATGAGTAGATACAGCATGGAACAAAAAGCAGATGTCTCAGCTTCTGTTTGATCTCATCAACAGATTAGCAGACCAACTGAGAATCTTTCTGCTGTTTATGACAACTTTGGGATAATATCTTAGCTGACTCTGACGCAAGAAAAATGCATCAGCGAACAGGTAAACCTCATAAAAAAAACAGCAGCAAAAGGACTGGCTGATTAACTGTCGCACTGTTAGTGATTGTCCCAGAAAATCTTAAAGAGTTCTTGTATTTTAACAGGGTTTGGCCACACCTGCTGTACTTGCAGTGAGTGTAAACAAAAGAGTGTGTTGAGACTTTTCCAGATCATTGCCCACTGTGAGACGTAGTGATTGTTCCAATTCTTAGTCGCTACGTTTATTTTCACATGGTCTATGTCAAGAAGGCACAGTGGCTATTCATGGGATTGATCCATTTGTTTTGTTCCTTCAGCTCCTCCCAGTGAGCTTTAAATCCAGATTATGACATGCCTGCAACGCAGCTCTGGAAGATTTGGGCAAAAGGTTGCTTCTTTGTACTGCTGATCAAAAGGAGTTACTCCAACCACGAGCTTGGCTCAAATATTGCTTGTTTAAAGTTGTGCTTTAAATTTTCCTTATAACTTGCAAGATATGAACAAAGTTTGTCTCTTTTTAATATCAGATCCTAATACACTTAGGTCCATAATTGTTTTGGACAATGGCACCACCCACCATCTGGGCGGGGCCTTTCTGTGTGGAGTTTGCATGTTCTCACTGTGTCTGTGTGGGTTCTCCCCGAGTACTGCAGTTAGTGTGGTTGGGTTAATTGGTGAATCTAAATTGCCCGTAGGTGTGAATGTGAGTGCAAATGGATGTCTGTCTCTCTGTGTTAGCCCTGCGACAGACAGGCAACCTGTCCAGTGTCTTCTCTGCCTCTCGCCCTATGACAGATGGGATAGGCTCCAGCCCCCCCCAATCATCAGGAGCCAATCTCAATGCAGACAGATATCAAGATGAGATTCTGAAACCACTAGGGATCTCATATCTCCACAGTTTGGGATGGAACTCTATCTTAAACACACAGCAGAGTTTATCAGGAACTATCTCCAGAATTTGGGAGTGGAGAGGATGGAATGGCCTGCCTGCAGTACTGACCTCAACCCCACTGAAGACTTGTGTGAGTGACCAACACGGCCACATTGTCTGACTTGCTGGTTGAAGAATGGGATGCCATCCCACAGCAGTGTGTGACCAAGCTGGTGACCAGCATGAGGAGGACGTGCCAGGCTGTTGTGGCTGTTTATGGTTCTTCCACATTCTACCGGGCCACTGTTTGTTAAATAAATAAATTGTTAATTTGTTGCCAATATGTCTTGTTTCTTCTTCCTGACTTCCATCATCCATTACAGCTGGGATAGGCCAACAAATAACACCAAACAAGAGTCAATAGTAGAATAAGCTGTTTGCCATTAGCAGAGAAAATTTGGCAGGTTTTTCATGGGTGCAATCCAAAAATGCATTTTCCTTACAAATGTGGCACCATTTAAGGGGGAATAAACAGGCTTTCCAACTGTGTAAGATTTATTGCCAAGAAGAATTGTTACAGCAAAGAAATAAACAACCAAACACAAATTTCCTCACTTTTTGTGTAAGTTTATATGTGATAAGGCAAAATAGGCTCATTAAGTCCTGCATATGGACATTAAGGACATCGGGAAGTTTGTTGTGTTTTGCCTTAATTACAAAGGTGAATAATAATAATAATAATTTATTTATTTGTTTATTGGAAGGAGTTTATTGTGGCGTTTATTGTGGTAAAATATATGCTTCCATGCGGCTCTTGAACGCAACTTGAGCGACCCATTCTCCGCTGATTGGTCAGGTCAGACCATGTGGCTGTGACGCCCCGCACGGCAGCAGCTGTGGACAGTTGGTGGAGTTAGCATATTTCTTTATTTTGCTCTGCAGCCGGAGCTTGCGGTTACATGCCGCGCCGTTTGTTTGGACTGAGGCGGGTTCGTGTCCGGGTCTCGGTGTGAGCCTCTTTTGTCGGCGTGTCCCCGTTAAACATGTCTTCGCCTGAACATGGGGAAACTTTCAGTCAACTCAATAAGTTTGAGAAACTGTCGTGGAGGCCCTCCATCCGCGACTCAGGTTTGTAAACAGCGACTGCTCTGCAGCTGTCCTGCAGCTTGATCTGGTCAGCGAGGCATGCTAATAAGTTTAACGTAAATTCTCGGTAACGCTCCTCTGTGTCTCCTTGGATAGAGCTGGGTGCTCATTTGCATTAGCTGGGCTTTGTCTGTGAGCTAGTGTAGCTAGCTTCATTGCGCTGTGCATCACTGCAGCAGCACACAGGCCAAAGGTTGCTAATGTTGCTACGGAAGCCAGCAGAAATCAGCCAGTGAAGAACTCAGTGATACTGCTGTTGCTGATGTTGCCCTTTAAATGGAAATGAACGCGTGGACGAAGCTGAAGCTGCAGACAATAAAACACAGCAGCGTTTTACATACTGTGTAAGCTCTACCAAAATTGATGTGGAGTCTTGTGTAAAGGTATATTACTGCAAAGGTGGTTACACTGACATGCTTATGAACAAAAAAAAAAAAAAAATGGGGGAGACTACACCTGAGCTCGTAATTTCTTAATGGGAGCTCTGAGTGTAACAGTGGACAGAGTTCAGAATGTGAGTATCTTGATGCACTGAGAAAATCAAGAAGTACAAAGGCATGAATTTTAGAAAAAAGGGAGACTGTGCAATGAATGTATTCATCTGCGTGTACAGTTTTTGCTGGGATTGTCTGAGAAACACCAACCAGGGTTTGCTGGAAAGGTGTCCCTATGCTGAATGTCACAGTATACGATATGTGACTGTTGGTGTTTGACATTTGAAAAGCCTACAGTGTGGTTGAAGTAAAATAAAGAGGTGTGACAGCAGTAGAGCTATCAAATGATCATCTCTGAGCTCCAGAAGATCTTTTCCAAGAAAAAAGAACTCCTTCAAGCACGAGCAACACTATCAATCTGTGAGATCCTGTAAATGATCTCTAGAGAAAACGTAACAGACGTGTTTTATTTTCCTTTCGAAGTTACAGTGCGATTTATAGATGGTCATTAGTTCTACCCGAAATGAGAGAAGTTGTTTATGAATCTGTCTTTCTCTGTATGTCTTCCCTTGTATGTTTGGTGACCGTCTTGCAGGCACTAAAAAGCGAGCACGGTGGTTTCAGCCTCGCCGCATCTTCTCCCCTTCCTGCCCCAACCTTCGGATCCCCAACAGGTTTTTGAGAGAAGGTACTGAAACTGCACCACATCAGACTCTTACCTTAGACGAGGAGAACCTAGAATTCAAAGTGCAGTTCTGCTGCAATTAAAGTCATATAAAGCAAAACTAGGACTGTTATAGCTCTTTTAATGAAACCTCTCCTCCCACAGGACACTGCATTCCTCCTGCCCGCAGCGGACATCGCTGTGTATCAGACGGCACCAACCTGTATGTGTTCGGAGGCTACAACCCCGACTTTGAGGAGGCAGGCGGCTCAGAAAACGAAGACTACCCTCTGTTCAGGGAACTCTGGCGATACCATTTTGCCACAGCATCCTGGCAGCAGGTCCGTACAGAGGGCTACATGCCCACAGAGCTGGCTTCTATGTCAGGTAAGGACTGATGCGTGGTCCTTGGTATTCAAGTGATGATGAGGGGGCTTTTTAAAAAAGGCAAAAATGAATGCAGTTTCTAATGCTGCAATGATTAAAATACATTTTTATTTAAGATAATTTTTTTTTTTTTTTTTTTTTTTATTGGCAGATTTTTAAAGGCTGTGTGCACACCCCTGCCTGCTAGGATTTTGTCTTCTCTTTTTATCTCGTCATTGTTTTTCTTTATAATGGACAGATGGAGATGCACTCTCCTGCAAGAAGGCTTTAGTTTGTAATTCATTAAAGCACTGTGTAGGATTTAGGGGGACCTGTTGACAAAATTAATGTATTCATAACTAGCTTTAGATTTGACCAGTTATAAGAAGGAGCAGGCCCACCTCCATGCCATGTTGTATTGTCATGTTTCTGCAGGATAGGCACTACTGGGTGCAGTGAAGGCCATTCAGTTGGTTGTAATCTGCAATGCCACCACTAAGTGGCACTAGCATTGTACTAACACCAGACAGTTGCCTGAGCACCATTAAGCCCGGTTTATCCACATCTGTGGGGCTCACAGAGGCATACACGAAAAATGACAACAGCTACTGGCGTGCACTGCGCTTTAGCGTCTTTCCAACTTGATCAATTTTGCAACCTACAACAAGCGGCACTGGAATTGAAGACTTGAGTCTACTGGCGTGTTGTCTTTACAGCCGTTTCATTGACAGTACAGAAGCTCAAATTCCTAGATTATACACAGAAGGAGCTGCTGCAGCTGTTTGAAAAGGTGAGACTTTCTGAAGAAAACTGAAGGGGGGGGGCACAGAAACTTGAATTACTTTAATCCCATTTAAAATTTTCTACTCCTATACCAGAGTTCATGTTGAGGCTTTGTCTGGGGGATGACCTCTATCATTTAGCAGAATAAGTGTGTGTGTGTGTGTGTGTGTGTGTGTCTATCTCTTAATCCCCTCCTCACTCCCCTGTACTTAATCCAGGCCCAAAAATACTCTTCAGCTTGTCTCAGCATCTCAACTCCTCTCTTGCACTCTTTCAGACACACTTTTGAAAGATGTTCTTACAGTGCAGAAAATGAGTTTCAGCTTACATTTTTAGGAGTGGCGACACAGTTCCCCTCATATTCCTGTTGAGGTTTATTTACTTGAAACAGAGATTTTTGCACACTCAGTAGTTTAAGAAGGGTTTGAGTTCTGTGCTTGGGCTCGGTTGGTGGTCTCGTTATATGAGTACCATGCCAAAGTCCAACTGAACTGCACCTGGCCTCTTCAAGCAGACTAAGGCATAGTGTACGCTATGTCACACTAGTCAAACCAAATAGACTTTAGGGGTGAAACGTACTCGGGTGTGGTATGAATCACCTATTGTGAGTTGCCTAAATCCTACACACAGTTTCTTTTAAACTGATTATGTTTATCTGGGAATTTCTTTGGAGGAACCCCAGTGGCCTCACGTTAACATCTCCTATGTAAACCGCAGGTCATGCTTACAAGCACAAGTGATCAGATTACACTATGATTTCTGCAGTAACCTGATTTTTCAAGCAATTTAATGCCAAATATACAGTCTGTATGTTTTGGAAGGTCTTTGTTTTGTCCTTCCCCCCTTTTTTTTTTTTTCTTTTTTGGGCTATTGTGACCTTATCAGCTTTCATAGATTATGTGTAGAATTACATCCTTGTCCTAGTGGCATCCTGTACAGTACGTGCAGAAATGTGACCAACAATACAGGAACCTGCTGTGCAAAATATACACTTTTTTTGTTTTTATAAATCTCATATTCACAAAGATCACCCCTTCTTCATAAAATGGAGTTTGACAATGTTGTCTCTCCCAGCTGTCCTGCATGGGAACAACCTGCTTGTGTTCGGCGGCACTGGGATTCCATTTGGCGAAAACAACGGCAACGACGTCCACGTTTGCAATGTTCAGTACAAACGGTGGAACCTGCTCAGCTGCAGAGGGAAGAAGCCCAACAAGATCTACGGGCAGGTAACAGTGTTTGTGTCACAGTACCTTTTAGTGTTCCATGCCATCCTGTCTGTCACAAGCATTTATCAGCATCCTTCGTTTTCAGGCAATGGTCATCATAAATGGCTACCTATATGTGTTTGGAGGGACAACCGGCTACCTTTACAGCACCGACCTGCACAGGCTGGACCTCACCACCAGAGAGTGGACCCACATCAAACCCAACAACACACCCTCAGACTTACCTGAGGAGAGGTCAGTCAGCATAGGCCATTCATACACTGCGAAAAGTAGCAGTTACAGTTTGTTAAACATGTAGTGAATTCTCTGCACATGGCTGCAGGTTGTCTGAAAAAGAATCATTAATTTTGCAGGTACAGACATGAGCTAGCTCATGATGGGCAGAGAATATATATTTTTGGAGGCGGGACTTCCTGGACATCATATCCACTAGACAAGGTGAAAGTAACTGGCACTTAAACTACATTTGATGTAATTTTGTTTTCCTTCTGCCTTTTCATTGAATGTTTACATTCATCAGATTCACGCTTATAACTTGGAGACAAACTACTGGGAGGAAATCATGACTAAACCCCAAGAAAAAATAGGTTTGCAATTAATGTTTAATTTTTATTTAAAGGGTCAAAGTATTTGACTGCCACACATCGAATTCACTTCATCTTCTTATCACAGGATATCCTGCTGCCCGCCGATGTCACAGCTGTGTGCAGGTCAAAGATGGTGAGTATTTCACACAGCATCATCAGACTTCTCTTATCTAAAACATCTGTTTGTGCCTCATGCCTCTCTGTTTTTATGTGCAGAGGTGTTTATATGTGGGGGTTATAACGGAGAGTGCATCCTGTCGGACCTCTGGAAGCTCAACCTGCAGACTTTTCAGTGGAGGAAGCTTCCTGCCGTCATGCCAGAACCGGCCTACTTTCACTGCGCTGCGGTCACTCCGGTCAGTAAAATACAGTACACTGAGAGAAAAATTTTAATCCTTGTAGAGTAGACACACTTTATCCTCTGCTGTTTCTCCCCCTCAGGCTGGCTGTATGTACGTCCACGGCGGCGTTGTTAACATGTCTGGGAATCGAAGGACTGGCTCTCTGTATAAAGTGTGGCTGGTAGTGCCCAGCCTGCTGGAAATGACCTGGGAGAAACTGCTGAAAACCTTCCCTCACTTATCCCAACTGTCCACCCTGCAGCTGCTCAGCCTGGGACTGACACACACATTAATCCAGCGGCTCAAATAAAGCGAAGACTGAATGCAGCGGTATGTGATGGCGTAGCACTGACTCTAACATTTCTGACTATTAGGATGAAAGGACAAAGTAAGCCAGATGATGTCAGATTGTTATGAAAATACTTTGATTGCCTTTTTACATTAGTCTGATGTAAATGTGTTGTTTTTTTTTCTTTTTTTCTTTTTTAAAGTGCAATGTTTTAAGTTTCTCAGTGTGTCATATGTGCACGCATCAGTGTAGACAGAAAGATGACTGAATGCTGTTTGTTTTTTACTTTCATGTACTTCAGGGTTGTTTTGTGTGTGTGTTGGGGGAGGGGGGGGGGGTGGTCACAGAATCTTGTGGAGCCTGAGAGGACATTTTATAAACTCCAAAGACCACTTGTTAAAAGGCAAAATGAATGCCGCTACAGTAGTGAAATTTTTAGCTTTCATTTAGAGGCTGAGACACCCCACTTCCCGCCCCCGCTTCCAATCCATGATTGGTAACAGGTTGCACATCTCTACCCTCAGTCAGCTCCTGCCGTGCCCTCTTTAAACCTGGAAATGCAGTCACAAGTATGCACGCCCTGACATTTAATTAGAAAGCTTCCAGATTCTCTGAAGAGAAGAAAAACACTTGTTTGTGATACCGCTTCACAGTTTAACATGTTTCAGCCTCAAGACCTTCTGATCGCATGCTGATGTGGAGCTGTGATCATAACTCTACCGTTCAAATTGAAAATGTTCCCCTCACTGGTCACATTAAGCCTGCTGATCAGATGAAAACATGTGACATGGCATCACTGTGAACTTTTATGCCTCTTCAATTGTTGTTACCCTTGTTTTGTTTTGTTTGGCAGGGGTGTGTAAAAAGTTACATAGACACCTGTAGCTCCACAGTGATTCTTTGTCTTTATTTGTTTGGTGCCTTCTGAATTTCCAAAATTGGGATGTGCAAATTGGTCTTTGAGTTACAGTTTGTGTAGCCCTTTTTTTATTTAAATTATTTTTCCCCCTCTATGATTTACCTGGTGCTCTTCACAAGCCTTTTTGTTGCTGATCATGTATGATTGAGTCTATTATCTTTAAACTCTTAAACCTACAAAGCCATTTTTACTATTTTAATCACTGTGCTGCTGTTTCATTCTGTTACAACTCTTTGAGCTGTACCTGACTTGTATTTGTATATTCCTCCGCTGGCCCTCATGAATCCATTTCAACTTTTTGTACAGCAACATGCATTTTATTATAATCATTGTTAATATTTTCAGTTTGTTTTTCTTGAGATGCGATGCTTTGGTACTTGGCAAGAAACTTTATCAAACTAGTTACAAAGTGACGTGTGAAAGGTGTACTCAGGATGTGAAATACTGTGATCAGTCTGATGAGCCACACAGACACTCATTATTAAACCATCAGCAGATATTTTTGTGAAACCAGATTTAGGCACACCAGCAGTTCTTTTGCAGTTACTGTGGAGTGTAGACTTTAATACTGTTGTGATTCTCCCAGTTGCTTTTATGCAAACACTTTTATTTATTTAAAAAAAACAGAAAAACACATTAAGCCTTGCATTGAGCATTTGAATTCACGTATTAACTGTAACTGCTTGTTCAATATCCCTTTTGTACTCTTGACATCACACCTCAGTTCCTTTAAACATGTCATGGCCTTATTCATTTCTAATTTGAAGCATTCTGCTTCACTGTGTGCTCAAACTTAGTAAATCTACAACCTTGCTTCAGACTGACATGTTTTAATATTTGCATCATTTTTGATATTAATGAAAGTTCAATGATTTGTTGCATGTCAATATGGTGTGCATGTCACTTTAAACTCTTGGGAGAAAAGCTGAATGTCTTTATAAAAGGCAAATATTGCTGCAATATATATTGTTTTGTAATTTCTGTCTGTAAACCAATAAAAACACAGGCAGCTGTTTTTTCAAAACATTGTATTGACAGATATCGTGTGGGGGGGGGGG